>SJOL01004009.1:646797-661039 GCA_004794785.1 Opisthorchis felineus | reverse complement strand
TGGCTGACTTGCGAGTGCCTGAAGAGAAGCGAACTGTCAGGCGTGCTCGTACCATGGCCTGATCGGAATCAAGTTGTGCCCCAGAAGGAACGGCAGTCTCGAATTTTGGCTGTCTACCGGTGGCTGATGGGCACTTGACCCAACTGGCTACGCGGTCGATTTGCGCTTGGTGGCCTCCGGGTTACGCGATACGAACGTTTATGCTGTAAGTTTGTGCTGGCCAGAAACAGTTGATAATCAGCACAGGACATCAGCCACCCAGATGTGGTTTAAAGATGCTCAGATGGTCGACTTGAGTATTCATATCGCCTGCAAGGATCATAGTGTCAGTGTTTCTTGCTTGACGAATGAGCCCGGATGAATCTCGATAGAAAGTATCCTTCTCATCGTCAGAATTGCAGTCCGTTGGGGCATAAGCGGATAATACAAACAGGTGCCGTTTTTATGTCGAGAGCCACTGAGCTTGATTGAACTGGGTAACCAGACGGTGCAAAGACGACTGTTCACTGGGATCCATTTTAGCAAAGCCCATTCAGCTCTGGGGTTGAGTGCAACCCCCACACCATATATTCCACGAGTCATCGCGTCTGGATCACCGGATACAGGGACAGTGAAGTGTCCTTCGCGTTTTCGGGTGCATAACCACGCTTGTGTCTTGTATGCCTGTTTCGGAGACACAGCATACATCGATTTTAAAGGAGTATAAGGTCGCAACGAGCATTGGCTGTTTGCCAGTTTGACATAGAGTGCGGACGTTGAAAACTGCTGTGTAAAAAGATCTCGTATGATAGCAAAGTGTTGTTTTGTTTATTGTTAATAGGCACCGGGGTGCATAGGCGCATCGGTCAGATAACTAAAATTCAAATTACCCAGCAACGTTTGTTGTTTGGTGGGAAAGGTTGGGAATAAAAATCGGTTGAGAAAGAGCTGTGCGGCCTAGTGACGAGAAGCGGGGTTGGTTGAGATACCCCACCTTGAACGTTTGACCCACAAGGCATTGGGGAGGATATATGGTTTTCTTCAGGGACCCTACTCCCAGTCTCCGACTCAAGTCTGAACTGCGACGCAGCGGCCAGTAGGGTTTTCTTTTGAAACCCTGGCCATAACGGATGACTCAGAAGTCTGACCAGCTCCGCTCCAGGGAGCTGGCCTAATCCTAGGGTGCTGGGAGTAAGACATTCACGTATCACTCGTGATGCGGCTGCGCACAGATGGTATCTTTTGGCCGGCACCATGCTCTCTGGTTTTGAAAGTATTTCGAACTTATAGAACAATGCGCCGGCTGTCACGGTCAATCGTTGGGCGATCCGAGTGTGCGATTCTTATGGCCGACCTTTTCTAACCCGTCCTTCCTTGGGATGGGGAGAAGGGCAGCATCGCTACTTCCACGAATATGGACATGCTGGTCGCATAGGGGGCACATCTTACTGTCTTCACACTTCTACCACAGACGATCGTACGATTTTACCTCCAGACCACCTCGCATTAGGTTTACTCATAATGCGGGGAATTGCTGCTCTTGGTCTGCTTGCTCCCCCTTAGCCATCCTGACATGGTTGCACTTTGTGGAACGAAGTTCCAGTCAGTGTAGTCCGCGGAAGCATTGCAACACCCAAACCCGACCACCACATCAAAGTGGCAACTTTAGGTTGGGTTTTAGACCAGCGAAACAGAATGTGACTGGCTGAGGAGGTTGCGTGGAGCGGCGCTGATTTATTTTGATAACATTGAATACCTATGATTTCATTCGTTTTGTTAGATCAGCCGGTCCGGTGCGGCACTTTAGATGTCCAAAAACGAACGGTGTTTTTCGCTAAGGCCGGTTTGTGATCAGCGTCATGCTCTGCTGACAGACAATCGCAATATGATCTACCTGTGCACATGATTGGTTAGAGAACGCTTTTTGTCATGCGACCTTGAGAGAAGCTGTATCGGAAGTTGTTACTGGGCGGAACTATCGGTTACGCACACAGGAAAATACTATCGTCCAGCTGCAACACTCGGTGCCTAGCTGCCGTCCCACCCGAAGGGTGCACGGAGGTTGAGATAATGCCAGTTTTCCCCAGGCATAGACAGCCACTGTCGGGATGTCGTGGTTCATCATCATCTACACCATGACATCAGTGTTAAACACTGATGCTTAGCTGCCGTACAACCATGATTTATTTGAAAGCCTTATTGCGGAGAAAACAATAAAAGTGAATGGGCAAGGGACTTAGAGCTAGCTTACTACAATCGTACAGAGGCGCCTACACGTGCAGACACTCGTTCAGGCAATCTAGATAGAAACTGACAACAAGACCGCCACTGACATCGATTAGCAGCCATATCTTGCAGCGTCTCTAACCAGGCGCAGTGGGGATCTCGCGGTCGGCATCCCAGGAGGCGAGTAGCACCGACAGCACCCAAACGTTCCGTACTCTCTTCCATATCCCTCTGCCAGGTCAAGGGTTGGTCACCTCTACGCTCGCGCCACTCTGAATTTGGCACGAGAAACAGCACTTTCTTCGGCAAATAGTGGTTCGGCATGCGCAGTGCATGGTCTAACCAACGCAACTTCTGGTGCTGGATACATTCTTCAATGCAAGTCCTTGTTGCACAACCGAAAACTCGCTTTCTAATTACCTTACTGCAGATCCTCCGACGCCAACCCACAAGAGCTATGGTTCTGAGACAGTGGTTGTCGAAAACCCGAAGACATCTCAGTTCCGCTACTCGAACGGACCAAATCTCACAGCCATACAACAAAACAGCTTGTACTGTGGCCTGATGCACACTTCCCTTTAGATTCATGGATATGCCGCTTTGTCGCCATAAGTGTCTCAAATTAGCAAACGCGACCCGAGCCTTGCAGATTTGTGCATTGACCTCATCTGTCACACTACAATCAGAATTAATATAATTTCCAAAGTACGTAAAACGCCCCACAACTTCGATGCCATGGTCACTTTCGAACCATGGACCTTCCGGTCATTAAGTTCGCCCCTTACCCACTGAAAGACCTCGAACTCCGACGGAGTTGCAATGAATGTTCTTTGTTATCGCGGCGATGAGTACTGGAGCTGTCAGCCTCCCAGGTTGTTCTCTCCAGACTAAAGTCTGTCAGTGCATGCTTCTATATCCCCGGCTTCTACCACAACATTTGTGGTATAACCTTTTGATTCATTACTGATGAGGGTCATCATTCGGGGTCTTGACTGACACCGGCCGGAACCTAGAAAGCGATGGCAAACTGACACTTATTGTCCGGTAGTCCACTTTGAACCTTAAAACACCATTGAACTGGATAACGCAGAATCATTTCATCGGAATCCAGTCTACAGGAGTAGATTCACGAAGGAAATCTCTGCGATGCGGATACCTGCTTTTTCCGATGTCATCGTCATGACTTCCGGATAATCACCATGAAGATACTGGACCATTTCGTTTGTGTGCCTCGGTAATCCAGTGATTTATACTGTGTGGTGTCAGTGCAACGTTCGCAGGTTCACATACCAGGTTGATCAGTGGTTGTAGGCCTTCGGTTGATCCGGTCTCCGAAAACCGCCTGTGAGCGAAACCATCAAGTGTAAAACCGATGCGGCCATCTTCAGTAAAGAAGAATGCTTTGTCACTGGGGGGAGCACTCTGAACACCACTTCTCGTGACCATCTGCTGCCACTCAGTCGGACCTATGAACTGCACTAGAACCCTGAAGAGTGAACCGGGAACCCTACGGCATTTCTTCGCCATCGAAGAATGACGTGGATGACCTTCCAGCCGCTTTGGAGGTAGGGGTTAAGGTTCTCAGTCGGTATTTATCTTTTTCGTTTCCCTCCATTTGGGACAAAGGGATTGTTTCAGACAACGCGGTACCTGCCCCCAAACAAAGGCAATGTGGTGAATGTGGTAATTCCAGAGGAAACAGCTTGTTTCCAGTCATGAGCCTGCTGGTATCACTCGTTCTTCGTTATGCAAAGCATTGACCTGAGAGCAGAAAGCGGGATATCGGCCAAGCTAGAACATCGCCATACGTACAAGCAACCAACACTTTAATATTCATGGATTTCCAAAGCGCATTTGACTTGGTTAGCCGGGTTGGTTTCTTAAACACGCTTGTCATAATGTGTAATGACTGTAATAAATCATTTGTGTTCTCAGGCTTTCGGGCATGTAAGAATATACGGGGAGCTCTCTAACAGCTTTCACACAATGTGATGACCGACAAGGATGTTCACTTTTTTCCCATTCATTTGGAATTGATGCGATACTGAGACGGTCTCCAGAAGACCTTAAGAATCCTGGTGTTCAAACAGCTGCTGACAAAAACACTATCTGGAGTATACATATAACATCGTTCTCGTCTCGAAGGGGTGTTTTTGAATGATCAGACCAAATTCATTCGATCCTATAGCATGCGCTTTGCACGTTGTGCATTGTGTAAGGTCATCGTCCTAGACATGCAGTCATTTAATACGCTACTTACAATCCAAAGATGGCCTCAGGGTTGTGGAGTGTTTTACGTGTCTTGGAACTTGTATTAGTTCCAATTACAGTGTGACAGGTGAGGTAAATGCACGATTTTTTTAGGCTTTAGATACGTTTGTTAATTTGTGGTACCCAAGACAGCAAAGCGGCATATCTCCAAACCTCAAAGAACGTGTGTATCAGGCCTCAGTACGGGACGTTTTGGTGTACGGCTGTGAGACGTGGCGACTGCGAGCAGCCGAGCTGAAACATCTTATGGCCTTCGACATCTGTTGCCTCAGCACTATAGCTCGTGTGGGTTGGCGCCAGTGAATCCGCAACGAGACAACTAGAAAATGAGCGTTTGGTCGTGCAACAGGGACTTTAGTCGAAGGATGTGTTCAGCATCAGAAGCTGGGGCGGTTTGGTCATGGGTTGTACATGCACAATCGTCGTTCGCTGAGGAGTGTTGTTTTCTATGTACAATTCACATTGACGGAAGAAGAGAAATGGTAATCCTTCGACTTGGCAGAGGGTATGAAGGAGATTACGAAAAGTCTGGGTGCTGTGGATATGACTCGTTTTCCAGGATGTGGTTGGAGAGGCTGCAAGGTATGGGCACTAGTTGACATTAGTTTCTGTTTTTTGTCCGGTTCTATCCAAATTGCTTGAATGAGTATCTGGAGATGTAGGCACCTCGGAAAGAGTGTCTTAAGCTAGCACTAAGTCGCCTTCTCCATCCACGTTTATTCTTTCCTTCACAATAATGCTTTTAAATAAATTATGGTTGTACGGCATCGAAGCCCCTTTATTGAACTTTGATGTTATGCTGTCAATGAGGATGACTGCCAGATAAGAACCATTTATGTGGTGATAGCAATCTCATCTGTTAGTGACGAGGATCTTGACTCATGATTTTGGTTAGATGAACTGCAAAAAGGCGTGATTTCAGGATCAGATTTTTTCCGTCTGTGGTGTGGGCTTTCGGAAGTAATTCGGTGGAGAAGACTCTGCCATTAATGACAAGTAAATGATGCCTTGGTTGGAAATTTGAGTGAATGGTCGAAAGTGTGGGTGTGTGTGCGGAAAATGAAGTGACGGTTGCAAATGTTAGATGATTTGGTTCAGGAAATGATTCGCAATCGATGTTATCATCGTCAACATCCAAAACAAGTGTGGGCGATTGTGTTTTAGGTTCGCGTATTTATTTAGGTAGGTTGTTTTTAGGTGGCCCAGGCGAAGGGATTAACTTGACCTAAAGAACTCCACCCAGAGTAGCTGATGGGCGAAATCATCCGTAAACAACAAAACTAGGTTTATAGTTCGTAATCCACCGGCGTACGGTGACTGGTCTCTTCGTATATGCCTATCGGAGGGGAGGGGAGTCGTCCATTTTGACCTAACATCCCATAGTCTGCTAGTGAGCATCATGTCTGATCGTCACTCCCGAGTCGGAAGCCATATACGTTTTCAGCTCAGGACAGACAACAGTAATGTGTCAACCTGATCAAAGCGACAGACACCTACATTCGTATTTTCAAGTGTGATGTCGGGTTGGTAAGCGCGACGGGGAACGAAAAAGCGTCGAATTTCCGAACAACGTTATCCACAAAGGTATTGGCTTTCTCTTGGTGTAAGGTGATGGGTAAAAACTCCATGAACATCAACGGTTCGTGAAGGGGTGCCAAAATTGTTGTAGGGTTAGAAGATACGTTACTTATTTTCGTGTTGTGATGGCTACTACCCTTCTCCCGACAGTCGATGCGTACAGAAAGCTACGTATCTCAGCGTGCCTTTCGGTGCACTGTACAAGCCGAAAAGTGTGAAGTATATAGCGTAAGGTGACAACCTTTTCATGAGGCAGCGAATATTAAAAAACTCTGTTTGAAAGACTAAATTGTTCAGGTAATGACCGGTAACTGAAATGTTCAATCAAATGCCACTTTGTAGGTAACGACGCGGGGTATAGCTGTATGAGCCGGAGCGTGCACAATTCGGCTACCGCTACATATTGTATATTTGCATTTAGTAAACCCGTAGGAATCTTGCAGTCTACATTAGTTTTTTTCGCCGTTCGACTGATTCATTCCGTCGCCCTTTTACGCTTGTTGCATGCAACGTAATGTGCGCAGTGTTTTATGGCTCCCCACAGACGGGTTAAGGCGGAACATGTAAGCCTCGTTCCTGAGGTGTCCAGGCTTGAGGTTTTACGGAAAAGTTGCCGGAAGACTACAGTTGTTGCAGACTGCCGAACACGAGAGAGGTACGGAAAGCCAGCGTTCCGACGTTGGGAGTGCCGTTATCCGGAAGAAAGAAATGGTGTACAAGTAACCAGATGGTTGTACATATGCTCTAGGTTGGTAGTATTGAACGTGGTGCATAAATTATAGACGAAAGAGTCCATTCTTAGCGTGGAAATGCAGGGGCTCTAGGGTATCATTCAGGAGTCGATAGGTCGTGGCACCCTTCATTTCGCCTGTCCACCTAAGCAAACCAGTGTATTCGCGGTTTGCTTGTCCGGATCAGCTGCTAGATGAACACAAGTTTGACTTGTATGTCAGTTACAGTGGTCTAGTATCATTCTCTGCAGTAATGACTGGAAGCCGAAGGAGTCGAAATGAGTCAGCGGAGAACACCTGTGTCTTTGCGCAAGAGAGTGGAGCAGGACGAGGCGGTGAGGCCACATTACGGCACTTGACCGCTGCTAGGACCAGGTTGACCGTGCAAGTCCAGAGGTAGGGTCAGCTAATCTTCCAGAGAGAGCCAGGCTAGGTAGTGGGGAGGTTGTGTGGGCATTTCACCAAACATAAGGGTGGTGGTTTGCTGTTTAACTTGGTGACATTTGGGCCGTATTGGTGTTGTGGGGTCCCAGCCGACCTTAGTTGTTTTACCCATAGGGCCAGTAGTTAACTCCGGTCCCAGCTACCTCATGGACTTGCCGCAGGATGACGCTACACTGATTGTTGGTACTATTTTCCATATTGGCATTCAGCGTGAACATTCCAAGTCTTCAGAGTGGAATTTTATTCAAGTCACACATCTAATGCTTGACCGCGCGGCAGACTGGTGCTGGTGTTACTATTAGATTTGTCCTCACTCATTTACCGCTGCACATGCATGCATGCGTGGACCAGCTCTCTCAGTCTGTCTGTTTCCTAAGCATGGCTGTCATTAGCTTCTGTGTTCCGTTATAAACCTATTGTAGTTCAGCATCACTTTCTTGATTGAAATCTGTTGTAGGGGTGTTCGGTTACTAACTGCTTGCAATAAGCCACTTCGTGTAAAACGTATTATTTTAAATCCGACCGTGGGAATCAGATTAGAGGAGAGATTACAGGACATTGATATGCACCTAGATATACGTATTGGCTTTGGAATTTAATGGTTAGTCACCAAGCCATGAATCTAATCATTTCTTGTCGTGTCCTATTGTTTTGTGAACTTAGTGCTCAGTGCTGGTATGTTGATCTTAGGTCCTCTGCGATGCAGTATAGTAGTAGAGGCATTTGTGCCGGGGTCCAATGAGAAGACGGGGTACACTTACTACTACTGACTGATATTTGACAAAAATACCCCACAGTTGGTGGGGCATCCTCTGCTTTAAACAGAAATGTTCACTGTATCCTGTGCTTCCAAGCAGACGGTGTCAGTTTCTTGACATCGTCAATCGGTTCACGTACAGCGTCCGGCAGCTTGTAGGGCGAATAGCTTTTTGGCTACAGTTGCCGTTTGATTTCAGGTGCAATTTTCAAGTCGTTTACCAAGTTCCCGACAAATCCGAAATTTTATGTGATACTCCCGCTAGAGACGGTAGCGCCTATTTCCAGTGCTGTCGGTCCTTGTTGGGATTGCTTTTCCACGCCTTGCGGCCAAAAGTTCTCCCGAGATAAGACAGGCTGTTTCGAGCTCCGAACGTTTTTTTAACTGATTTAGATTTCATTGTCTGAGTAATAAAAGTCGACCACTGCATTGGGTTCTAGTCAGTGTGCGAATGAAAAGCGACACACAAGCCAAATGCATAATCACCGCAGTAATGCACACTTCTGTGTAATACAGTACTTCATCGCTAATGTGACATCGTAAACGGTGACCCGATTGAGCCTGATAAGTGGTGACTTCTGGGAGTATTAGGATCTTGGGTTGCATGGTTTGATTGGTGTTCTTTCGTGATGATTCAGTCTAGACGATCCTCTCTCCCTATTACGACCACCACGTTATCATGATCGAATTTCAAAGTGATAATGGGGAGGGAGTACTGCACACTGAATTTACTACGGCAGTCATCTGATTTTTTTATCTCACGGCTAATGTACTTTTCCCTACCATCCGAGAGACTTGCTTTCGGTACAACTAAGTATTTCCAACCCTGTATTATGACACCTAATGCCTGATCACGTTTACTTCACAGTCAGAGCTCAAAATAGCTCGGTTAAGGCGCGAATTTACTAACCTGGAGGTCCGTCGTTCGAACTCAACCTCGATATCTCAACTGCTCCTGTCTAGGCCTGGGCAACCTGGCAGTATCTCAGACCTCGTGCTTTCTTCGAGTAGCATACCGAAGGGTGTTGCAGCTGAACGACACCTCGTAGTTTGACAATGAACTTGATCCCGTTTTCGCCAATTTTCCAGTTATAAACTATGTACCATAGATTCATTGGTTCCAGATGCTACAGGTTCGGTCACCTGGAAGTGGGAGATACAGTCAAGCACTGGTTGCGATTGTACGTTCAGTTATTTGGGGAACTGGGTTGCTACGCATTGAAGGCACTACGTTTAATGCATGAGCTCCACTGATTGTGCGATTGCGCCATTTTCGCCAGTGTCATTAACCATTGGTGAGTTGAGTCCCCGGGTCCTTATCCAGGGAGGCGGCACTTATCGACTCGACTCAGTTTATTGGTTAGTGTTTTCATACTTCCTTGCCAAGTCATATGCTCTCCACCTCTCGGTCGCTTTCACTCAGCACAGGGTTGGGCGAAAAGAGCTCTACGATGCAGACGGTTCCCTGGCATGCATAAGACGTCTTCTAACCAGCGTAAGCGTGAGTAACTCATCCACCGTTGAAGAATTCCTTTTTCCAAAAACCGTCTGATTTAACTCGGCATTGCTTGACCGATATTCCCACCAGACCCAACCAGTGTTTTGAAGAAACCGATGATCAGACACTGGCAGCTTTCGTATGTCCTTTGTGCTTAGAGTCCACGTCTTTGATCCACAAAGCAGTGTGGATCGCACTGCCGCAGTGTAAACTCTGCCACTGACAGCAAAACTGGCTTCCCGTCAGCACCATAGGCTCCAGAGTTTCGCAAATGTTGCCCTGGCCTTCCCGATTCGAGAAGTAGTCCCATCTCCAGGCAGTCCACCGGAACTTATACCACTACTTAGGTAAAAAGAAAGTTTATCTACCACGTCGATTGGCTCATCTACAAGCGTGAGGTTTGGGTTTAGTCCCACCCAGTATTGTAGCAGCACTTTATGTTTTGCAAGTGCGAAGCGCATGCCAAACCGCGGCAGAATTACTTAGGTTATTTAAAACCGTTTTCTCCAAACATTGTGTCTATAGCCCGTGAATCACCAGCCTTGTCTAACCTAGTTTATTGAAAATAGTATGGCTCTCCCTCCTCGCAAGAGGTCGGTTTGTTTCTTATGTAAAATAGCTATGTTCTCCAAGATACCCTCAATTATAACCCTAACATTTCCATGCCTTTTTGCATCCAGTAAAACATCATGAAGAAATCCGAGGGTTGCCACCATGTTCTTTGATTCTAGCAGTCCATTCGCGCGCCGTTTTTGTTTTTACACGCTTGCTGATAAGCGCCACCAAATAATGATCTTGCATGCAGCAAAGTTTTCATCTCTGTGGTTACCCAGCCTCCAGCTGATTGTTAAATATACTCAGACCTTGATGCTATAGAGTTATAGGGTGTTCAGTGTTAGGTTCAAGGGGTTGAAACAATCAGCTGTCGCTTGGATTTTCCCGAAGCCTATTATACAGAACCTCTGCACTCTCAACGATCACTTGTTCTTAAAAGGCTGGGCAGCACAATAAATTCGGCTTTTTTTAATGTCAAAATGTTGATAGATCGGATTCGGTTACTGGTTGTTGATCCAGTTACGGAGCTCGGTACCTTGGCATTGGGTACGTTCATGTTATGAAAACTACGCTGGTCTCCTTACGTCTCATGGAGGAACGCTTGAAAGAAGCGGGCGGTTTCCCAGTCTCGATAGTTCTCGTTCTAGAGAGGGACTGTCTTATATCTAGGCTTTTATGTCGTTATATATCGGCTCCAAAAAACGATCAATAGGGTGTATAAACAGTGTAAATTTAATAAGTATGTCACGTATGTCATTTCAAATCACCGGGATGATACCATCGTCCTACCGGTAAGTGTGGAGCTTCCAAAAAAGCCTGGCTCACTCAATTTCATAAGTTCCGATGGTCTTTTAGTTTTTGCATTATGTTGGCTCACATTTATCTCATGATTGCAAGCGAGGATTCGTTGACCACTATTGTTAACGGCTTTGAGGGCCATAAAGTTTCTGCGCCATCTTATTGCTTGATTGTGAGTGTTCTTCACTCAGATCACTGCAACCCTTACGAACGATGTGTCCATTTGGCTAACACGTCCAGTTCCACGGCCATGGGTCTGCGGAATCCAGTTAGCTTGCACTGTTTTTGTGATCAAAGCGGAAGGTGAAGCAGTTCAGCTGAGAGACACTACAAGCTGTTTCGTCCCTATTGAGAATTATCAGGAGTGCGTATTTCACAAATATCCAGGACAGCTAGTACTTGAAGACTAAGCCGTTAGGCCACCCGCGCCTATCGGCACTGGGACTGACTCGCACTTACACAGGGTATGACGCAATTCATCATTGGGTGATGGGATTCACACTACTTGGTCGCGCGTTGATTGACCTCTCGAGTGACGACTTAGACGCAAGGTTCACGAGTACCGTGAAACCTCCTCATGAACTAATTATTTCTTGTTTAATTGAGTTTGAGAAGTGGATTATAGTCTTACACCTGGTGAAAGCTGAGATGGCATACGTCTCATTAAAAAGTAATAGTGTGTTACGAAGGTTAGAAAAGATGTATACCATATGGGATGAATCATTCTGTCACCTGTAGAATACCATTTTCGAAAAATGTATGTTTACCCCGAAAGACCGTCATCTTCGTTAGATTCACTGCGAGTATAGCACAGTATTACCAAAGTGACCGAATACGGTTGAGTCCGGTTATCTCGATCAACATTATTAGTCCTAATCCGTTGCGTTTGTCTTTCTGCGCTGGTTAGGACGGTGCAATCGTTCATTTTCTACATGAGTGGACATTTCGCTGCAGAATCTTTTGCTTCTCACTGTATAACTGGTCACCGAAGGTTAGTCAAAACCCGGTTGAGCCGATGCACCAGCAACTGGTTGGGTCATCTGTTACCCGTGAGCATGTCTGTCGCTCCACATAACCTTATCACTAAAACCAGATCTACAGAAAAAACAGCGCTTTTGTACCTCGGATACGATGTTCCTAAGCTTGCATTCTAGCTTTAACAGAAATGATCGGAACATATTTTCAAGGGATCATTATCTGTCCGGTACTGATCATATGTAGGAGTGAACAGAGTAAGAATGCACCACTTACTGCAAAACAGGCATAGAATATGGAGCGATTTGCATGTTACTCGGGGCAAAGGTAATCCAACAGGTACCTCTGGTTTGCGTCATCAAACTCTCAGTGAAACTTTCGATCAAGGAATCCACCTAGTGGCTCGTGCGTGAGTGGGGTTAACTAGCACCTTC
Source organism: Opisthorchis felineus (assembly GCA_004794785.1). NCBI lineage: Eukaryota > Metazoa > Platyhelminthes > Trematoda > Opisthorchiida > Opisthorchiidae > Opisthorchis > Opisthorchis felineus. The sequence goes on along the minus strand of SJOL01004009.1, from coordinate 648,793 downwards.
ATGTGCCTGAATCGTGCAGCTTTATTGTGGGTAGCTTCGAACGGCGCGAACGTGCGAAGGCCATTAAGCTCTTCAACGAAATTGATTGTGTAAGAAACCTAGATACCGAAGTATTTTGTTGAGATGTGCATGAGTGAACTTTAGACTTACATTCCTGTGACTGAAGCATCTCCAAGAGGGAATTCAGGTCACCTCAGGACCAAATTCAAACTGCGGAAGGGTCAAAGGAGCGTTTTACGAGATCTACGCCTACAACTTTGCCCTGATCACTTTCACCCACACACCGTAAGTTCGCTAAGCAAGTTGGTGCACGAGTTAGCACAAATAGTTTATTCTAATCACATTTACTGCACTGTCCCATAGACAAGAGACTATATTCTCTCATCTGTGTTGATCTTGCCGAGCGTCAGGAGTGGTAGGCCATCCGATACGATCGAACCGCTGAGCGAAATCGGACAACACCAAGTTCGGATGCGACAATGGAGCTATATACCACAAGCGTCTACGGCAGCTTCATGTAGCCTGCCTGCACACTGCTTTCGGTAAACCTTCGAAAAACAAGCATCCCTATTGCATCACACTACTAGTGTGCAGTTTGGTCAGGTGAATCGGGACACTTCGTAAGCATGAGCTTCGAAAGCCGACGAGCCCTCTCGTAGGGATACCCACCGCATTAGGACAGACCTATTACGCCATTTCTATCAAGAATGTGAGCGTTAACCTATCCATAACCGGTGAGCATGTTGTAGTTTGTCTAGGTTATCATCACCGCGTCAGTGTTGTCGAAACATAGAAAAATATCCACAAGGGAAACAGTTTGAGTAAGGCTTCACCGGTTACCAACTTCCCTAAATTGTTGAATTCCAATAGATGGCGTTGTACTATACGCGAGAACTGGCCTGGAAGATTCAATGGTCTTTAAACAAAGTAACTCGACGGATTTCTCAAGCACGTTTTCATCTTACGGATATGAATTACAGGGGAAGAGGCTCCAGGGACTTCCTACAACAACGATGGAAAGGACGCAAAAACATGAATTAAAAACCTCGGAATGGGTGTTAGCTCAATTTTCTAATAACCGGAGTTCATGAATTAGAGAAAAGAGTGTAGTAAGAATTTCGAAAGATGTGTCCTTGAAAAGAGGAAGATGCGAGGGGGTTTTACGGATGGCAGTAATTAGACGAGGCGACTGGGTGTGCAAAGTCACGTTGCCGGATTGAAAGACAGGCAAAAAGACAAGAAGCAAAATCCGGTGAACATTTTCTCGCGGTAGAATAAGATGGGGGACATTACCTCACGACGGTGAGATATTTCAGATTATCAGCCAACAAACATATCAGTAGGAGCGTGCCATCTGGTGTCGAACACAACCAAGCAAAGTTAACTGAGTGGAACCGTCATCGCTTCGGACATCAGGGCCTTATTATGGGTCAAGAAATTTGGATTTATAAAGCCGAAGAATCTGAGCAGATATGGGCATCAGGAAAAAGTGGTCGGAAAACCATGGGTCAGGGATAGGGAGTGGAAGTAGAACCCCTAAACGGATTTAAGTTGGTAAAGGATTAACGAAGGGAGATGGGCATCCGGAGGGACTCGAGGGCGTCCGAGTAGTTCTGGTCAGGGTTGATGTCAGATTCGGTGTTCAGTGCGATAATGGCGTTTTTCCGATCGTCACACAGTCGGAATACTAAAATCGGTCGGCCGGGCAAAGAACAGTGTGGTGTTGTCGTCTGCAAGGCCATGAATAAAATATGTGATGGGTAAAGTCCATATGAGGGGGAACAGTATGGGGAAAAGCCACATGTCCTTGCGGAAGTCCAGCAATGATATTCTGATCCTTCCATTCGCTCTGGCATACAACGTCAGTGCGGGGATCTTTCCGTCAATGTGACCGATTCTGGATTTGGCCCGTACGTGAAACACTTGATGGACTCTGTCAGAGACCTCCATTTTTTTTAAAGAAACCAAGTCAGTTTCACTGAAAAGATCCCAAAAG
>SJOL01004009.1:566948-626531 GCA_004794785.1 Opisthorchis felineus | reverse complement strand
GGATGATGAGGTGGAGGAATTAGCAATGGAGACAAATGGTAGCAGGAATCTCAGAATCATGGTGTACAGTGAAACTGCATAGACTCACTGGTGTCGCTGTTGTAGTGGAGTCAGGTATAAAAGTTCCTCGGAGGAGTGAGTTGGTAACACCACATAAACCGAAACGCGAACTTTACAGAAAATTATTGGCTTTTTGGGGATCACAGACTGAAAGTCCACCGAAATGGTTAAATCCTAACGAAAGGTTCAGCAGATTAGAATGAACGCGTCCTGGAGACGGCTGGGGCTAGGCGAAGAACTTGTTCGTGTTTGCAGTTAATGGAACGAGTTAGCGAGATGTTACAATCGACAGTAGGATGGGAATAGTTGTGGGTGTGCTAACAAACTGGGTATGACATCATCGGCCCGACATGCTTCGGTTTGTGGACAACCCCATAACGGACGCTATATTTAAGGTCATTGGGTTGGTATGTGCAACTCTTTAAGCAGTGGGATTTTTTCAGGGTGACCAACGAAGAAAAGGTAGAACGAAGCCGATATAAGATCGCAAGTTTTTTGGTCCGGTTGAGAGTCCCTGTTGATGTAGATCATAGGCCATGTGGAGTGGATAACAGCCAAACAGGTCGTCGAAACCAGGTATTGCCGAAATTCGATGTAGTTGTGATGAATTACTTGGAGTTGTTTGGCGGGGCGCCTACCGCAACCATAGAGAACGTTCCTATACAGGTCACGAATGGCTGCTCCATTTTGACTTTGCGCCCACATGGAAGGCGTAATTATTGTTCTTGAGAGTATTCCTGAGATTATTTCGAAATCCAATACAGAAGAAAACACGTGAAGAAACCGGCTGTTACACAAAATTTTCCACCCGCTGCTCAATACAAACGTAATTTGTGGTCAATTCAATTCTCGTTTACAGGAAGCCGCATCACTGGACAGGTTTTCTGAAATGAACAATATATAATCAATTTCAATTCGTGTATATCTTCCGAATTATCATTGAAAACACATGAGTAAACAATTTATAGTGACTAACTCACCAGGTAATTCATAAATTAAGTTGTCCACAATTTCCGATCGGTGTCCACGCAGTAGCTGTCGTCTTACTGCTATAATTGTGAACTGACCACTTGCTCAGTTGATCTAATCGACAATAATGAGGGAACCGTGTGTACACCGATGATTCGGTAGAAGGATGCAGCGATCATATTCATTATTGAATGCAGCGAAGTTAAAGCTAAAGAAGTAAGTACACTAGTCAGACATAAGACCAAGTGGTACAGACTTGAGCATTAGGATGCAAGGACCGTGTGTCAACAAACCTGCACCCACGGATGCAGCTGTGGCGGAGATCTAGTGACTGGGCGTGTCCTTGGTGTCAAATCTGCTCATCAAAAGTACCAAATCCAAACATACTTTAACTTCTGCTTCCCGATACCGATACCATGTAGCTTAATAAAATCGAAAACTCCGTCTTCCTCGTCAAAACTTGTAACAATCACATAAACAACCCCAGTAGGGTTGAAACAACTACGAGTTCCTTTCCGGAAAACCGATCAGCTAACTTGCTTGCGTTTGCAAACCCATACTTTTGTGGTCTTCAGCATTCGGTTATACATAAAACAGCTTCCATATCTCAAACACTCACAAACTGTTGAAGGCTGCTGGCTATTTCAGGCTATTCTGAGCCTCTATTTCACGTCTGTCATACAGGTTTGGGCCTCATCCAACTCCTCCTACAGACACTCGTTCAGGCCTCATCTGACCTCATCTGTCACACTATTGTGGGAACTAATACAACTTCCAAAATATGTAAAACGCTCCACAATTTCGTGTGGCACCTCCTGGATTGTAAGTGGCGTGTTCAGTGAATGCACGTCAAGGGCACGGCCATACACTGTGGGCGCAAAGTACACGCCAAACAAGGGGAGGACTCTGTTCAGCCCATCCCAAAACCCGCACTCCTTCTCCTCTTTGAAGATAACCGTATCGTTTGCATACTCCGGATCGACAAGTATTCGTCAGGCTAATTAAACACCGGCGTTTTGAAGGTCTTCAAGCGTTCTTCTCATTATCTCATCAATCACGAAATTAAATAAGAATGGAGAGATTGGGCACACTTGGCGGACACCGTTTTGTGTACGGAAGCTTTTGGAGAGCTCTTCGTCTACTCTCACATGTGCGGAAGTCTAAGAATACGAATAATTTTTATGTTCATATCCGCCAAATCTTACCGTGCCACGTCCGTTTGTTCCGTGCCTCCTCTATCCGAAGTTGGGAAAGACCTCACGGTGAACAGCTCTCACTTCAGCTGCATGTTCTCTCCCCAAAGACCTTCCTAGCATATGCTGAATCTCATACCCCACCACCTGCGATGGAGGAAAGAGAAAACTAAAATGGAAGCAAATATTGTCGGACGCCTGTGCTGCTTGCCTGAGCTTGCACTGGTTGTGGCATACATCCAGGGCAATCCTACTACGAATACAAAAATCCATTGATAGCAGAGAAAAAATGCTAGCGGACTCACTAAGTACACGCGGTATGATGCCTCAGAGACAACTCGTTTTGCAACGCCTCCATACTATTCTTAGGGCTGTAACGGCGCCATTCCGACATAACTTCATCGCACGAACACGCAAAACCACCAGGCATTGCACGTTTTTCTCTATTCGCTTGTTTTTGCACGCTTCAGGGTATGTTAGCTAAGCACAAGTTAGCCAATGCATGTCCATCATAATCCCATATGCCCACACAAGTTCGCATCCACCTGAATATCGACTACAGCTCCTGAAATCGGACAGGTCGACTCACCGCAGCAGTTAGAAATTGTGACCACTTTTGGCTGCCTGATAGTTCGGGCCACAGTTTAACTCAAACAATAGTGCCATCTAGAAGACATTTTGATACTTTTCCGACGTCGTGTCGCCAATGTAGACATGGTGGTCTCATCGCCCCTTTAGAATAACAGCAATGAAACACCGTGCGCCCTCGATGGACCCAAGAATACCATCAATCCATGCCGGTCTTCATTTGTCACGATTCCCTGGAAAATCCTAACTACCATGACAAACGCAACTGACTCCCCAAGATGTCCATATACGGGGGTGTCCACGAAGCCAAGTGCGACGACACGATGACGGTACCGCGACTGCCATACCCAGTCTGATGGCGTGCCCGTAGTTCAACATATCCCTAATATTTTCAGACCGAACGTTACACGCATCCAAAATCCGTCTTAATCCGTTGAATTTTTGCCAGAACGTAAAAGCACTGGCCATCCTATTGTACTGTCTGCTTGTACTGCCGGTAAACCCAGTAATACTTCCAGTGGTACCCTGAAGGTGTCTGTAAAGCAGTGAAGATTAAATCTTGCGGCGTACCAGATATAGCCTGTGCTGACCAACATAAAAAAATTAACCTACTAGTTGTGACGAGTTCCTTGGGTTTGTTTGGCGAGACGCCTGCCGCAACCATAGGAAACTTTTTCCTGTACAGGTCGCCAGTTGCTGCTCCATTTTAACATTGCGCCATCATAGAGGGCGCTATAGTCGTTCATGGAGTCTTGAGAATAGTTCCACATCCAATACAAAACAAAACACGTGAAGAAACAACCTTTTCCACAAAATTTCCCACTGTTTCACGGAGACATCATGCGAAGCTATTGGCAGCCATAAAAATATGAATTTCATGCCCATGGTGCACCTCATGTACGTTTAAAAACCTGACAAAACTGCGGCCGCATGGCGAGATGTTCAGGGTTAGAATAAATATCATCAAATACTGAAAGTTCATATTTAAGATCCCTCTGTTCAAACTACGGTTTCAGAGAAATCTGGAGTGTGACTTTAAGGGTCGGCCCCCAATAGTCGTGGGGATGCTCACGGAAATCGAATCGTACGCCAGTTCTTGCTGGAATTCACGACGAGATTTGTCGCTTTTTTGTATCCACTGATTAATTCGGATGCTTTTTTGAACATTACAGGTTTCACGCAATAAAGGTTGAGGTGTTTTACTTGCACTATGTGGTCCCGAATCCTGGAAACTTTTGTTGTTTTATCGTACGCTAGATCTTGTTAGCGCGGTGTTTGGAAAGGTCTTGCTGGCGCTATGTGAGTCTCACAAAACACGCGTTTGGGTTATGGTTTTCTTCCGTGGTAGATTATTGTATCAATCCTCCGTTTCCGGGATCATCAAGGAGGTGAAAACAGTTTTTTGGTGTGGCGTGAAGTCCATAGGGCTGACGTTCTTAATGCGCGACCCTAGTGTGCGCTAGTTCCGAAGGGTTCTTGTGGCCTTGTGATAATAGTCCGGCTGAATTGTTTGACGCCACGACTCTTTCGTGTCTCGGCGATATGCAATTATCGCCAGGTTTACTGGTGCATGCGAATTGTCCTAACTGATTTCAGGAGTGCGCTCCGGATGTGTCAGCATGTATTGATTGGCTATCCAGCCATATATTAGTTAGACCGTGCAGTGCGCATGCCGAATCATCGTTTGCAGAAGAGAGTGCAGTTTTCCGTGCTCAATTCAGATTGGCGTGAGCAGAGAAGTGGCCGGCCTTTGACCTGGCAGAGGGGTGTGAAATCGACTACGAAGAGTCTGGGTGCTGTCTGTATGACTGGCCTTCCAGGATGGGTCGGTGTGAGTCCTCCCTGTGTATAGTTGGAGACGCTGCAAGGTATGAGGGCTAGTTGACATCAGTGGCGTTGTTATCAATTTCTATCCAGATTGCCTGATTGAGTATCTGGAGATGTGGGCACTTCGGAATGAGTGTTAGACTAACACAGTCGTTTCCCGTCCACGTTTGTTCTTTTCTTGACAGAAAGGCAGCATCGACGTGTCAGTGTTTGAACGCCGATGTTATACTGTCGATGATAATGGGGTGATGGGATGCGATGCGGAATTAGGATGGATTTAACCTCAGTTTTGCAAAACAACCTGGGTTAACGACTCGCCTGATCATTGCTAGAGGAGAAAGGAAACCATTCTGAATCATTATTACAATACAATCCTAGTAAGTACTACTTCGTCACTGGTTACATCAAAAAGACATAACTTGGTCGCGCGTACCAGGCTACATTTAGGGCTGTATTGTTGTATGGTTGCGATACATAGCCTCTGCGAACAGATAATGCGAAGCTTATTCAGGTTTTTGCCCACCGGTGCCTCAGTAGCCTTGCTGGTGTCGGATAGCGTCAACATCGAGGTAGTAGGAAATGAGTGTTTGTTGGTGCAGCAGGTACTTCAGTCACGGAAAACTTCCAGCTCCATTGACCGCGATGGCTCGGCAGTGAGGTACGCATGCGGGGTGGACATCGTATGACGTAGCAGACGGGCATAAAAGAGACTACGAAGATTTTGGGTGTTGGTGCAGTATGCCCTCCAGGACGCTTTCTGCGCCTGGATGGAGACATTGCATGAAATGGCGGCTGACCGATATCAGTGGCGTTCGTGCTGTCAGTTTCCTTCCAAATAGATTGAGTGCTTTTAGGTGTAGGCACCTTTGAATAGTTGCGATAGTCCATCACCAGGTGCCGTCTCACCTATTCTTTTACTTTCATTTTAGAGCTTCAAATCTAATTAGATAAACTGCGATTGTACAGTAGTGAAGCATCAGTCTCGAAACTGGCGTAGCTGTCTCTGATCGTTCAGCTGTAGCACCCTTTCGGTGCGGAACTGCCATGCCACCCGAAGGAAGCACGAGGGCTGGGATACTACTAGGTTGCCCCAGCCTAGGCAGGGGAAGTCGAGAGGCAGAGGTCGGGTTCGAACCACGGTTAGTAAATTCGCGCTCTAACCACAGCCATCTCGCCCGCTGTCTTTGATGATGATGCTTCATTGGCTTAACCTTGAGAATGTCCTAGTGAAGTATGGAGCGTAAGGGGACTTAGGAAAATAGCCTATAGGAAGTGATCAAGGTGATCTCTTCCCGGAACAACAACAAGATAGATGTCTCTTAATGTCTCTCGCAAAACTTCCACAGCACAGCTTAACTTGCCTGTCGGCCCACTGAGCGACAGGTTCCTTTGATTTCGAGTCCGATCAGGGTGCTGTTTTGCATACTGTTTTCAGGCTTTTCGAGCTGTCAGTGCAGCAGGACATTAGCACGTGGATACCAAAGCTCCGTATGTTTACCGGGAGCTACATATCCTTGTAGCCCTTGACAGTACGATCCAGCATGTAATCAATGGCCTAGGCAAACGGCCGGGAATATGAATCACTCCTCCAATTACTCGGTAACCAGATAAAACCCACGAGGTTCTTCCTGGTGCATATTAGCTTGTTCCTTGTTTGCAGATTGAGAGCACCCGATTAAGTATACGGGCTTGGTTGGAGCTGCGTCAAGCTACACGGCACTCCATAACACACGGTAGCCATTCCAATCAAAACGAGCGGAAGTGGACAGGCGCGTAATGATAGGCTGTTGGAGTGATGTGGTGAGTAGGGTGCTTACACGAGGGGTAGACTTTTTTAGTGTATTAGATGAGAGTTCAGAAGGGCTATTATTGCGGGAGTGGCGACAGTAAAGTACGTCTGGACAGAACAGACTGAAGATCATGGATCAGGGAAATGGAAGGCTTGGAACCCCAGATGACAGCAACCCAGGGGACGTAATCCTCAATCAATATGTTTTGTGTTTGACGAGGAGTGGAGCGCGGCGACAAGAACGGGAAAGACCGAAGACCCAGAAGCTAGGCTTTATTCATCCAAAAACTTTGACATTGTGAGCTAGGATAAAAAAAGTGATTTAACAATGAACCATGAAACGCTTTGAGAAACAGCAAATATACAACAATATGTAGCAGCAGAGGCGTCGCCACGTGCGTATATGCTGGACGTTTGTGTTAAATGACGCGAAACTCACCTGTCACTCCTTTTTTATGGTTTTGGTTTGCATGGTCGTGATATCCAAAACTGTGTACTTTAAACCGTTTTTCAAACAATTTTTTTCAGGGCGACGTTCGGCGCCAAGCTGGAACACCTTTTATCCTCTCGAGCAGAAGTAATCAGCCGAATGCACCGGCCACCACCAGCTGAAGGCAATGATCTGGAGCGATTGTTAGGCCTTCCCCCAAATCCAAGCCCAGCATCGTCAACTCCACCAGCTAATGTGCCTATTTGGCCGGATGAACAATCTGCGGCATTTTGTGCGGTCACACCACCTATAGAAACCTTCATGGAGGTCCCTGACGAGATTAGGCGTGAGCAGTTCTTTAACGTTAGTACCCAGCTTATTCACGTGTTTGGTCAACGGAATTTTGTTCTGCCTTTATTATTCTCCCCATTTTTATGTTCCCTCTATTTGCAGACTGCACGGCGGGATGATATACTTGTTGGTCTGGTCACTGTGATTCAGGATTCCGGTTTAGTTGTTACGATCTTGGCTTATGATCAGGGGCCTAGACGTGATTTCGACGGTCTCAAACTCACCGTAAGTGTAGCCACAGTCATTTATCGTAAGCGTCTCTTTTGCATGTTGCATACCGGACGGTAATCCTATTTCCGTTTGCAGGGCTTTTGTCCGTTGCGTCAGTTGCCCCGGTACAACGCTCACGGGAATGCGTTGGACTCATTCCAAATCGGTGATAAAGTTCGAGGTACGTTCTGTTCTAGGTGGGTTTTATTGCTACTTATCTTACCGGTAAGTTGTTTGATTATCTGCACGAATGGGCGATTTTCCCTTATGCCCCCCCTATTGAAATTGATGCTTCTGGATATGACTGTCGCTGCTTCGTACTCCTCCAGCTTGTTCGGTTGCTTCGTACAAAACAAGGGTATTCTCACAGTCCCTTGGGAAAATTGAATGACAAGTCAAATAGCCTCTAAGTTGCTTTTCATGCAGCATCGCGTGAGCACTTCTCTCAAATGGTCGCAAAGACTGATTTAGCAGAATGTCAGTGAGAGCCAAACTAATCATTCAAGAGGACGGTTAAACAAGTTGACCTCACCTTTTCTCTGTCGAATGTTGATCTTTGTGGTTTCTACTCGCGGACGCCCAAAGTACGGCGACTCGTCCTAAGCTGAATATTTGTAGGACTGATAATTGCCTTTTCCCAATAAAGATAGTGGTAAGATCTCCATTAAACGAACCCTGTGATTCTTTCCAGTTTTGCTGAAAATTGGTTCCAGTTTTTTAACATGTCCATCGTTTTTCATTCCAGCTTTCATTCTTGATGTGCATGCTACCGGGCGCCTGATATTGAGTATGAACTCAAAAATGTTGAGCCGTGATTTATATGGGGATATCAAACTGGTAGGTGCCACGTTTCGAAACCAGCCTTCCAAGTGTGTTTATTTATACTGAAATTATCTAGTAATGAGAAATTTGCCGTCTACTCAAGGCTGCAGTTTCTCTCCCATGCTGTGACGGCCATTTCATTATTACCTCATTTTTGTAAGATCCTGTCTGATGAACCGCAGCAGTGTCGACAGAAGCAGGCTGCTTTGTACCTCAGCTTGCGGTATACTAGGGGAGAGAGTGTATAGATTCTATTCAGATTTACTAATGGGTCCTTATCAGCCACTGTTTTCGTTACTGATAGAGAATTTATCTGCACAGCCATATTATCGCTTCGTTTCCCTTTCCCGCTTTCGCGCTCTAGCTTTTGATTAGACATGGGCTGTCCTGGATGGCAGTCGTGCACCGGAAGTTTCTACCTCCATATTGCTGTCCATGGTAGTGATCATGTTCGACCTGCTTCTGTGATGGCTAGCCAGTCTACACCTACCAGATTTTTGGACCAAATGCTTTTTTCCCATAGTTGCTCGGTCTTTTATAATAAGAGGGATTACTTCAAACGCACCGTAACAGCTGCGTTCAATTGTGATACAGTGACGTGTTAGAGATCCCTCGAGCTTAATGTATCGTTTTCAGCCTTCTGCAGGAACGGGATCAGACGTTCGCCTCGATTCATCTTTCATCCACTTTGGATAATTCCCATTTGCCATCGAAGGATACGTTAGTACCGCAGCTTGAATAGATGGTACTTGGCCAGACAACTTGGTTGGAAACGTTTCCTCACCGAGCTAGACAACATCGGTGTGTGAGTTGATATACCACCGATGAGTCAAGACGATATAAACCTGCACACACTGTGATAACGTGGAAAAGCGTTTGTGAGTTCGGAAGCTCAACAAAAAGACCAACCGAAATTTCCGTTTGCCTCGTGAACCGGCATTGGATATGTAAATCAGTGTCATGTTTTCCGTATGCATTTACTTCCGGTTGTTAGTGGGATTGATCTGCACAATCTGCCGAAGTCCCCATTTAGGCTCTGGGAAAAACTGCAGTTCAGCTGTGGAGCAATATTAACAGTCATCTTGGCACCTTGAAAACTGATTTGACAAAGAGACTGGACCTTGTCGTAATGAGACGGCTTGCGTCCTTCGGCTTCACTGGAGGATGCCCATGCGGCATCCAGTGACTTTCGTTCCCGTGGATAGATGTCTGGCAACCACAGTCCCTGATTGGGAGTTGGGGCAAGTGTGGCAATCCACTCCTGAAAAGTTAGGTTACTCCGATAGCCTCATGGCAGCCACTTTTACTTTGCTGCTAGGCTTTTCAGCCAAAGGCTTTAGTTGAGGTTCCAAATCGTCCTATCCATGTTTGGGGGCCCTGACATATCTCAGCCTACGTACGACCGATCCATGACAGTCATGCACTTGTGTTTATCACTGGCGTATTGCTGTCGATAATTACGATGATTCTACAACGCAACGGTTCCTCTGACCCTACATTTTGAAAACTATTGAACTACGCGATCGTCAGCCAATACATTGCGCGAATAATGTGATCAGAAAGGGTGGAATATGATAATATCCTGAAGTTCATTTGTGACACCAAGCCGCGTCACGACTCCAAACTTTGTGCTCATACACGTAATATGATTTGAATATGGATTTGGACCCAAGATCGACCCCATGTATGCGGTCCGTAAGTGCGAAAACTCGAGCCTGATGCCCTTTTCGAGAATTGCAATCAGCAAAATCACCCCTAGACGATTGTTTATCCAATTTCCACTTTTAACTGAGAAGTGGTGTAAGTGCATAAAACTCGTCCACATGTGAGTATGAGAAACTTATCATGCTTGCTAGCAGCGAGTACACTTATCCTTTCAAATTGTGAATAGTATCGGAAGCGCGCAACATTTCTTTGAAAGATTCAATTTTCGGGGATGCGGTGTTTGAAGGTGGAATGCATCTTATTACTTTGTACTTCTTACAGGACTCGCATAATGTTTCTATTGTTGTCTTGTCCATAGTGTTACGCTCTACTTTTCTTGGTTGCATTCATTGTCCATCTTTTTGGGGACTACAGCCATACATTGATCATTTCCGTTTTCTTATGAGTTAATATGGCCACACAATTTCTGCCTTCGGTCCACACACTGTCTACTTGATGTACAAGCTATATGGTTTGTGAAACCCTTTATGATGTGCATTCTTTACTGTATTTCTAGGGTCTAATCACAGATGACGATCTCCCTCTGCACTACAAGTGAGTTTACCTTCCTTTGTATCTTTTTGGTTCCTTTTATGTATGTAAATTCACTGATGTCTCTGCTGTATCCGTTTTTGCTCGTTTAGAAAGTTGCAAAATTTAGATGGAAAATCCTACGAGGCGTACCTGGAATCCACCCCGCAATTCCGAAACCCGGATGGCTTGCAGGTTTTATGTGCCCGAATGGGAATACCTCGCTCCTCTGCGTGCAGCTTGTTGACTTGTTTCAATAAGTAAGTTTGGCGATCACTTTAGCTTGATCCCATGCTTTGAATTGGCCAAGAAGTTGGACACTAGGTAATCAAACGGTTATTCGTATATCTTCCTAATTAATTTGGATGACACTTCGGACACTTCAGGTATGTTAGTTCGGAGACCACCATAGCTTAGCAGTATCGATATGGGCTAGCTCAGTGTTGTCTGCCCGAATTCTCCGATACGATCAAATCAGACACCAAAGTGGATATAATCGCTAGTCCTAATTGATGCTAGGATATCCATAGAAGCAGGCAATTAGTACGACGACCCTCGAACGCCGGATAGTGGAGGATTTAGGGAAAGACAGCTTCGTTGAAAAATGAAAGCTGATAAGATGGGAGAGGTTTTTTCCACCAGAAACGGCCGTGCCCGATAACACTTGATACAATGAACTGGCCAAGGGAAACAGCTCAGTGAAAAACGGCGCGGTAATTCATTCGCAAAAAATGCCGATCGGAAGGACTGACCGAACACTTCGAATTACACTTTAGCTGGCCTCTCGCTACAGTCCATAGGGACAGTTCATGCGGGCGAGTGAAATGTAAACCTTTGCCGTCTGAAGAAGAGATCTAGAAGGAATTGTCCCTCCTAAAAAAGTGAGAAGGCACCAAGACCGGACGGTTTGTACCCAGCCCCCTTCAAAGAAAGTTGAAAATCTGTTGTTAATCACCCGGGAAAACGTTAGTGCTATATGTAATGAGAAAATGTTTGCAGAATGGGACATGTCGATATGGATTCCTGTAGTCAAAACCGTCGTGGCACTAGCCTTGTAGCTGTGCCGTCCCAGGTGCTCTCTGGTCTCATCTTTCGGAGCTTGACTGAAACAAAGAGGCAGGTCCGTTAAAACCAAGCTGTTTTCCGTCCTGCAAGAGGGTACATGATCACATATTCAACCTCCGACAGATTTCGGAACAGCGACACTGCTTCCAGCTCTCAACAATGGTCGTCTTTCTTGACTTGAAAGCTTACTTCGACTCTTGGTCGTCGGGCACTATGACTGTCTATAGAACAAAGGCTCCCTACCCATAAATTCTTAGTCCTTAAAGCGTTGTACGCCAACTCCTGTGCATCTGTCTACGGTAAGCTCTCGCCTCAGTTCACCACACCCAGTGGTGCCAGACAAGGGTGTCCTCTTTCATATTTCCTCAAGTTCATCATCGATATGATCATGGAAGATGCACTCCCAACCTCCAAAGCCCTTGGTGCCGAAATACTCACAGGGTATTCGCCTACAAATATCGAGTACACAGGCGACAGACCTCTTCTTGGATCTGATATCACGGTAATGCAGACGCTAATGAGCCAATTATTTATTACTGTTTGGCGTCGGATTCAAGAAGAGCTGTGTCGTCTGCGTCCTCAATATTTGTGAGTAAACTCGGGTGCACTGACTTGAAGGTCCGTGGTTCGAGCCCAACATTGTCTCCCGACTCTTGTTCAGGTGCAACACAACCGAGCCAGGTGAAGCATTGACTTAGCAGCGAAATATGAAAGCCATTACCAGCACACATTTGTGCTGGACGGGGACCCCAATGGCTAGAGGCACTGGTGGGCGAGATGGCTCAGTGGTTAGAGCGCGAATTTACTGACCGGAAGGTCTGTGGTTCGAACCCGACCTCTGCCTCTCGACTTCCCCCGTCTAGGCATGGGCAACCTGGCAGTATCCTAGCCCTCGTGCTTTCTGGCGGCTTGGCAGCTAGGCACCGAAAGGGTGTTACAGCTGAACGATTTTTGTTCGAGAGGCACTGGCCCAGTCACGCGCCCAACGGCGCGCATTCACTCAGGTTTTTTTGCTTCTAGTGCAGTTTCGCCTACCAATCTCAATGAAGAGTTCACTGTCACTCCTGGATTCATGTTTCAGTTACATAGGCTACTGCCTCCATTGTATAGGCCTGTACCCCTATTTTCCCATATAATAAACTGTGGCAGTTATAACCAGCGTAACACAGACGCGGCTTGCTGATTATTATTATTATTATTAATTATTATTGTCATTACTGGATATTCTTGATATTGGACCCAGTTCGAAATCACTAAGCAAAACAAGCACCAATGATCCATAGATCGAACGGATAAGGAAACTCAATAGTCATTGTCGTCGACATAATATGACTAACCACTTCGGCGTTGCAGCCCGATTTCCAAGACGAGTTCGACCCAGTTGACTGGCCTATCCTCCTTAACATGCTTGTCTAACAAGGAATTCCCTTTGAATGCGTTAATATAGTAAGTAGTTTGTATTCTCATGCTTGCAGGCGTGAGAGTGTACGGGGAACTCTCCTAAAGCTCCCGTACACAAATGGTATCCGCAAAAAAAACGCTTACATTCCTTTTTAATTTCGTTGTCGACGGAATAATGAGACGATCGCTGAGAGGCTTTACAAAACCCTGGTGTTCAGGCAGCTTCTGACGAAAACTCTGCCGATCTGGAATGCGCTGACGACATCACTCTCGTCTTCGAAGAGATGGCGCAAGTGTTTTTGCATGAACTAACCAAAGTCATCCCGTCATTTTGCATGCCTTTTGCGTTAAGTGTAAGGTCGTGCAATCTCTTAACATACCAATTACGATCCAAGGAGAGTCACTCGAGGTTGTTGCTGCCTGTCTCTGCTTCTGACTCTGATTGTTCCTGGGATTTTTGCTCACAGACGATATTTCACTCCTTGGTTCAGATGCTTCAAACGTGCAAATCATTATAAATAACGTAAATTCTGCTGCACTGTTCGGTATATACGCTGCACACCTGCAAAGTGCAAAATAATACTACGAGACTGTGTGGGATCAGATCCAAACCCCATGCTTGACGACCAACCAATTGACCTGGTCGATTAATTTTTTTCATATGGGTAGTTATATAAGTTCCGGCGAACTGACTGGCAATGAGATTACTTCTCGTATTGCGAAGAACAGGGTAGCTTTTCCAAACCCCTGACATCTATAGCTCAGACGCGATGTTAATGTGTTTGTCAGCGGCAGTGCGATTCCCACTGCTTTGTGGGATCAGAAACGTTGCATTTACGCGCAGAGGACATGCGAAAGCTGTCAGTTTTTGACCATCACTTTCTCCGAAGCATTGTTCGGGTCTAGCGGGAACATGGGATTAGCAATGCTGAACTATGCCAGATGTATTTGGGAAAAATGAACTCTCGCGATGGATGAGTTACCTACGCTTCATAGGTTACGCTGTACTCCGTATTCCAGAGGACCATCTACCTCATGGAGCTGTTTTCGTCGACCCCTGTGCTAAGTATAAGAGGTTTAGAGATGGATAGTGTATGACCTGTTAAGGAAGTATTAGAAAACTAGCCAGTAAACTGAGTCGAATCGATAAGTGCCGCCTACCTGGATAAGGACCTGGGGACTAAACTCACCAAATGTTATAACAGTGACAGAAGTGGCCCAATCGCACAGTTAGTGGCGTTCGTGCATCAAAGTTATCGCCATCAGTGCGTACTTACCCGATTCCCGAACTAACTGAACATGATATCGCCTCTTGCTTGGCCGTATCTCCAGCTCTCCCATTTTCCCGTGATCGAAACTCTAGCAGCTGGAACCAACCTACCCTTGGTACACGGTTTGTATCTGATAAACTGAACTGGAAGTTGTGTTAGTTCCGATTGTAGTGTGATACTTGAGGTAAATGCACGAATCTGCATGGCTTGAGTCGCGTTTGCTAAGTTCAGGCACGTATTGCGGCAAACTGGCGTATCCCTGAATCTCAAGATACATGTGTATCAGACTACAGCACGGACTGAGGTGATGGGAGCGCATGCCTTTGGATGAAATGAGCGACTTCATCCCGTACTTTAGCATGTGCTCTGCATCCATAGGATGATCATGCTCCCGGGCATGCAGGGACTGAACACGCCAATTATAATCCAGCGTTTTATATATCTTGGAAGTTGTATTAATTCTGATCGTGCTGTTACAGATGAGGTAAATTAACGAATCTCTAAGGCTTGGATTGCGCTTGTCAATTTAAGACACCTGTAGCGGCAGATCGGTATATCCCTGAATCTCAAGGGATGGATGTATCAGACTACACTACGGGCTGTTTTGTTGTATGGATGTGCGACGTGGCCTCTGTGGGCAGCGAAATCTCGACAACTGTTGTTTCAGAACCATTAGTCACGTAAGCTAGCATCGGCGAATTCGCAGCGAGGATATTTGGAGGGGTGTTTTCGGTTGTGGAACGGGGACTTCTATCGAATAATGCGTTTAGCACCAGAAGCTGCATTGCTTAGACCGTGCAGTGCGCATGCCGAATCATCTTTTGCAGAAGAGGGTGCAGTTTTCCGTGCTCAATTCAGATTGGCGTAAGCAGGGAAGTGGTCGGCCTTTGACCTGACAGAGGGGTGTGAAATCGACTACGAAGAGTCTGGGTGCTGTCGGTATGACTGGCCTTCCAGGATGGGTCGGTGTGAGTCCTCCCTGTGTATAGTTGGAGACGCTGCAAGGTATGGGTGCTAGTCGACATCAGTGGCGTTGTTGTCAGTTTCTATCCAGACTGCCTGATTGAGTATCTGGAGATGAGTGTTAGGCTAGCACTGAGCCGTTTCCTCGTCCACGTTTGTTGACAGTAAGGCTCAAATTATGTTTGCAGCATCGAAGTGTCAATGTTTGAACACCGATGTTACGCTGTCAGTAATGATGATTCCGCTCCAAACACTATTTTGACCCCGACTTGTTACAATTTATCTCTGCTTCCATTCTAGGATCCGGTTGCCGAAATCTGAGATGGCATGCGAGTTGAGGCGGACACAATTGTTGAACTTCTCAATGAAGCAGTAAGTTTTCGGCTGTTGCTTCATTCGCGTTTTGTTCTATTTTTAAGCGAAACCTTTTTTATTCGCCGCACTAAAACGGCCGAATCATATTGTGGGCCACAGTTGTTGAATTCAGCCTTCCTGACTGTTTCAGCGTCGCGCAAGGTGTGAAGTACTTCAAAGAGGGAAGAAACCCTGAAGCTCTCCAGTGCTACAATTTCGCCATCGAGGTGGAACCTACAAACCCTGATGCGTACGTCGCAAGAGGCGCACTGTAAGTTGCTGGCAATATTGTGTTATTCTGGCGTCAAATGTTTCGACGGTTGTTCATACGTTCGTACACACTCAAGTGTGCATACGCTTGTGTGTTTGGAGCGGGGAGTCTTCTCTGACAGAATAGGGTGCTGTACGTATGCGACCCCTGTCCTTTGTCTTCTACTAGCTGACGTCTCATGGCTTGCCGTAAGCGACTGTCATGGTGGTCACTGTCGAATTGCCCTGTTTCAAGGTGCAGTTGCGGACGTTCGAACTTAGGACCACTAGACGTCCACTCGAACGGAAAGATGGCATGAACCTGTGAAGTTGCTTGCGAATGTCGGTAAATGGTGCGCTGTTCAGTTATCTTCTGGCGTGAAAGTGAATGGAAAACATCATACGCGGTTTCAACAGCGTACGCCCTTGACTGTCTATTGGACATCAAGCCAGACTTGTACCACTCGTCTGGGTCGTTTTCTGGTTTTCCGGGATCCGACTGAACGTACACTTCCGACCATCGGTATAATAGTATGGTGCCTTATAACAGCGTGTGATACGACCAGATGACATGGATAAGGCTGTATGTGTGTGGAGAGTTACAGAATACTCTCCAGGATCGTGCTGAACTTCGTTCCTGTGTGAGTAGCTCACTCTTGTCTGCCGATACTCTAATCGGTCACAGCCCATCTGCGGTTCAGGGTCTGGTGCACTCGACATGATGTATGGTCATTCCGGTCATCAGACGAATGATCCGGCTCACCATATTGTGTGAGTTGAACCTACCGCCTAGGACTTCATTTACGCGGTTTTCGTGGCACACAAACTATTCCAACTCCGGTTTTACGCGTATCTTTCTGCAAGTCAGTATGAAGATACGATGCTTTCACTCGATACTGATGTTCATAATGTCGACTTTTTCATCGTTTTGCCTGCTTTTTACCATTTGGGCTGTCCTCTAGTGTTCATCCGCGGACGTGAAGGATGCTAAGGTGTAAATATAAGCCTTAGTCGTGGTCTATTCTTGTGTGTAGTCAAGCTCGATTGCATTAGCCCCCAGCGGTGACGACAAACCAATAAATGTAAACCCTACTCATTGCCCTCCTAGGCATCACTCAGTACCGATTTGTGAAACTGTAGGAAAGCATAAGGTGATTCCAAGACAACCTCATGTAGCGAGTACCCTGTCGGAGGGCGTATGAAAAGTTTTCTCAATCAAGTCATTCTTCAACTTCTGTCATATTGGACAAAAAACCCAGCAATCCAACTTAGCTGGCCATAATGCTCCTGTAGGTTACGTGGTGGTATCTTTCCGGACGCCGCTGAAAACAGCAGTTAAAATAGGTATTACTTGGTTGTTCATCTGGGATGGGTCTTTCAACACTTGATTAACAAAACCGAATTCTTGCAGTTTAGTCACAAATATTGCGCGACTCAAACTTTTGACGTAACCACTCTTGAGTTCGAGATAGCTCAGTGGTTAGGATGCGAACTTACTGGCCGGAAGGTCCGTGGTTTTGAATCCAACCCCAGCATCTCGACTGCTCCTGTCTAGGCTTAGGCACTACAGCTTTATATCAATTCTTCTTTCGGATGGCATG
Source organism: Opisthorchis felineus (assembly GCA_004794785.1). Classification (NCBI taxonomy): domain Eukaryota; kingdom Metazoa; phylum Platyhelminthes; class Trematoda; order Opisthorchiida; family Opisthorchiidae; genus Opisthorchis; species Opisthorchis felineus. The sequence goes on along the minus strand of SJOL01004009.1, from coordinate 609,153 downwards.
ACAGCTGGACACCGAAAGGGTGTTACAGCTGAACGACTTTTTGTAAAGGATCCTAATGGTTCATCTAAATTTTAATGACGCGCAGCACCGTAGTGCTCCTACACATTAACAGTTACGAGCACTTCCATGTTGCTGACCGTCGTATGGTAGCGCTGGTGATATTCCAGGTACACCTCGTTTCAAATGTTCACATGCAAGGTGGCTTGGTTTTCTGCTGACCACATCAACTGATCTCATCGGCTTTTCCTTTCTACCCCCAGGTATGCCTCCATTGGCACGTACTCGAAGGCCATAGACGACCTCGAAAAAAGTCTCGAGATTCAGGCGAACCACGCGAATGCGAGAAACTATTTGGGTCAGACGTTGGTCGCTTATGCTGGAGAGTGAGTTCCACCGAGTGACTTTTCTCCGTTCCAGTCTATTGGACATTAATTGCTTGATAATTAATTGCTTGATAATCCACCTCCTTTATACACCAAACCGAGCAGTCATCGCCTCGGTTAACACTTTCAGGACAACCACTTCGTATCTGTCTGATAGGTCACTCCATCTTTTTCCAAGGTGAATGTCATTCATGCTTCTGTTTATCCCATTATATTATACTGGCCGCGTTATGTTCAACCGAGGCTTTTCATCTGCGCCTGACGTACGAGAAATCCCCTTGTGATATACCTTCCGAGCGTAGTTCATTTCGCTTTTTAGCATCGGAGTTTTGCAACCGCCCCACAAGCCAGTATTCATTGTGACGGTATTTTTACCTTACCCAAGTTTATGACCGGCTTGCCATATAGGGAGAGCCAAAACGCTCTCTACAGAGAATCACTATCCGAATATGATAAAAAGGCCGTCGCAACTGTGCAGAGTTTGCTCCCCGTCATTCGCTTATGTTCCTCGGACCCTGAAATAGCTCGTTTTTGGACGGGAAACCACTGACTGAAACGTCCATGGTTCGAATCCAACCCCCCTTTCTGATTGCTCCTGTCTAAGCTTGAACAACCTGGCATTGTCTCAGTACTCGTTCCTCTCTAGAGTTTGCGGCCACTATGCACTGTAAAAGTATCATAGCTGAACTATTATATTGATTTATGCGTGTGTTCTTCAGCGTTGGATTCTGCTGGTCCCGGCTCTCGTCATTAACACCGGTGATTCACGCTCCTATCCATCCCTCAGAAAACTTTATATTTTATATTTTACTACAGAATCAGTCGGAAAGACCCAACCAAAGCAGAACAGATGTTGCACCGAGCACTGAAGCTAGATCCGGACAACGTGGAGGCACGTGATGCCCTCAAGGAACTCCCTGCCACTGCCCCTCTTGGTGTGCATGGTGACACGAGTCTGGTGAGTTTTCTGTCTTGTTGGGTAATTTGAAAGCTCCACGTCCTAGTTAGGTATTTTCTTCCTAGGAACCACAGCACTGACCACTGGGTGCGTCAGGGTGAGGTCCGTCTCCATAAAGTATTGATATTCGACCGTCAGCAAAATGCCTACATCATCTCATACCACACTGCTCGTTCCATTAGGTGCATATTCTCCGTTGTATGTGTTCAAATTAAAACAGTGCTCCATTTCACCTCGTAGTAGATGGGTAGTCTGTCAGATGAGCATTGTATTGTGGTTGATTGTAAAATTCCCTCGTCCGACTTCTCTTTGTTGACTAAGGACCTGAAATTCGAACTGACCTTGCAGAATGCACAGACTAACGCTGTTTCTGCCATGCCGCGTACTGTCAACGAACCTTTCTGATTGTTGTTCACTTGGCTATTCAATCTGGTATATTTCCGTAAACCGTCCATTTCGTATGAATTAACGGCAAACATCCGATTTGATCAGACTGAATCATGAGTTCAAAATTTTTGTCTGCCCTCATGGTGCAAGCCTTACGTCACCTTCAGTAAACTGCACAAACATCCTCGTCGACAGCAGTACGCCAGCATGAACTGGTGCCGCCTAACTGAAGACGGGTGTGAACGACGAAAAGTCTAAAAGCGTTTCTGAGTTGTTTTTCTATTAATAAAAGTGGAGTCGATGTGACAGGTTCCAAACGATGTACCTTTACAAGTCATGACATTGAAATGGCGTAGGATGCTCCCAGCTCACAGCGGAATCCCTATCAGCTCAAGTACAATCATCGCAAAGAATGTTACACAAAGTTCCGACTGTATGCCAGAAATTCGACTTACCAGCAAAGTTTGACCCATATGCTGTTTCAAGTTAACCACCTTAATGTGAGGTTTCCTTAGAACAAATTCTCCCAACTTGCATACTCGCAAAATCCGTCAAACTGATAATTGGAAAGTTTACCGGAGGCAATTATCCGGTCTCGACTCACTGTTAGCATTTCACACACCGTGTCCCAATGCATTCAGCTGTCCACAGTTAAAACACTGACTTGTCATTATTCCACGTCGCAGCGGTCATGGTCAAAAACCCCCTCGCCTCGGAGTTCACGTGGAAACGCCCCGAGTCTAAAGCGAAGTCCCCTATCTCCGGGTGGACCTCGTTCAGGAGGTGGTTATGCCACCCATATGGAACGCAGCCGTGCTGCTTTGGAGCAGTTAGTTGAGGAAGACCGTACGCGTCGCGCTGCCAAGGAAGCAACTCGGCATGGTCAAGGTACTGATCAGAGCCCACCTGGCTTTTACTCTCCCGGTACGTTTGGCTTACTCTCATCTATCGCACGTTTCAAGTGCTTTCCATTTCATAGCTGAATCGACTGCGTTTATCTTAATAGTTCTGTATTACCGAACCTTCCCATATAATTTTGTTTGATTCACACGACAGATGTTGCACATGTCTGTTCATTCTAAATTGATAGAGAACACTATCCGTTACTGTTTGCTTCTCCGGTCTAGGGTTCCTTGTTTTAATGTCCTTTTCAGGTCGTGGAAATGACAGGAGACGAAATACCGATTTCCGTGATGAAGTGAGTTCTTGCGTAACCTCATTAACCCCAATACCTTGTACCGTTTGTCAACGATCATCCCCTTTCAGGTCTCTTATTACACGTTCGTCGTATATTGAATCGATCCGATGGATCGTCGAAACGCACTACTTCAAAGCAAACTCTGTTTCTTGTGTTTAGATATTGATCGTGACCTATTGAGTTGCAAATGTGTGTGGTTGTTATATTGAACTGGTCAGCTGAAATGTGAAGGTCCTGACATTGATGATATTTTTGGCGAGATTGCCGTTGAGTACGAAAAAGAGTGCAAAAATTACTAACGGAAGAGAAATGAACAAATGTAGCGACCAGCAAAAAAAACGAATTGGACAGCAGCTGGGGTTGATTGAAAATTTTTATACGCATGAACAATTGCTCTTCACTACTGCCGAGCCACTCGAGTAGGTGGTCGGGATGATCCGAATTCTTACTTTCAGCAACCGATTGACGACACATGTAAATGTTGGTTGAGGATATCGTGTAATCGCGAAGCATGACTTCCCAACTGGCCACCAATTTGCTTTGGTGCGCTTTTCCCGCGACCTTCTTTTCTTTACTAATCTGATTCTTATTTCAGACATTCCTCCCACATATACATGAGATTTGTAATATATATGCAAACGTATGAGCGTCTTTGTGGAAACGGCCGGACGATATTGCACAGTGGTCGTTGGTTATGTGCGAGAGGTGGTTGGGTGTTTGATTCTCAGCTACACAACGATCGAGTGTTAAAAAAACTAAACAAAAAATCGATTCGTACATATGGATGCTCCGCTCTATTATGTGTATGTATATACGATACAGATGAAATCCGGCAGTCATGTGGAAAAAACCAATATGGATCACCGGGGTGATTTACCGAAGATTGTGATTACACGTAATCGGGTGAGTCTTTCAATATTAATGCATATTATGCATGTTGTTTGTCCGGCGTTGCAGCTGGTTTTTATACTTTGAACCCGTCATTGCGGATGTATTGAGAGGATGATGGACAACGGATGCTGACATTCCTCTGTAATAGTTAGGTCGCGTTTTCTCCTGATTAACTCTTGAGTTGTTTATGCCAAGTTTGCGCGTTCCACTCCTCACGTTTTTTATTCAGCAAATATGACGTGTATGATTAAAATTATCCACAACGGTATCTTATGACGCTAAAGTGAGAAAGCTAATGAGTTTCATACAGTGACTCCTTTGTTAGAAGCCCTCGCCCGAGTGATGCCTTCAAGGCCGAAACGGTTGTGGTAATTCCCTTTTTTTTGTTACGGAAGTAAGAGAGAAGAAAATCGTCACGGCAGTTTCCATTCTTCTGAAATGGGGATTTTCACCGATCAAGCGCGAACAATTCACAACAATGTTGATGCAGCCTCTGGATAACGCGAATCTCATCGAGTTTCACTAATTCAAAAACACGGCACAGCAGGGGATTGGCAACTTGTAACTAGACATGTAGCTCACAGCAGTTGTTGAATGTATGCTCTTGCTGCAGGGGACTGTTGAATTTTTGAATATGTCACTTTCCGAATAGATCGAAGCTGTGCATCTCACCGAATCGACAAATGGAAATTGGAAGTTTGTGGATGTACTGGGTCTTAGCGCTTGCTAACTATTTTCTGCTGCGTCCACCGTTAAATACTAAGACGTTGACCAACGTGTCTCTTCAGCCAGTGAACATTTTGATTGGTTAAGTACAACCCGATTTAAAATCGCCGCCTTGTTTGTGGTGGTCGACGTTCAGTGCTCCAGTCCGACGGATTACACTGGCTGGAACTCCCTTTACTATAGAGCAGCCGTGCCAGGGTGAACCAAAGGGTTACTCAAACGGGGAGCAATGGGCTTTCATGCTGCTTATAACGAAGCGTCTGAGGATGATGTGCCGCCTTCGGCGCTAGGAGTGTGAAGACGAATTTCAGATCAGCGTTTCCGCATCTATGGAAACCGCGATGTTGCCTTCTTCGGGGAAGGATGGATTGGAAGTTAGCCCAAGGAAGAGGACGCAGCCTATCCATCTGCTGACGGTGACCGCCGATGCATCATCCAATAAGGTTGAAAATCTGTATGGAAAGCACATGCAACAGCATCGAGACTCGAGTTTTCGTGCCTTCCTTTCCGCACCCAGGGAGTCCAAAACAATACTGATACCCGGAATAAGATAGAGCATATTCGAAATCAGTGAGGTGTCCATATGTGACTTAATTCTATCCATTTCATTCATTTATCCATTCACTCATTAACACTAACACAAAACGTAGGAAATCTTGTAAACTCTCTCACTGAATACGCCAATATATATTTTTGTGAAGTTCTTTTCAGGGTTAGTGTTTGGCTTAATCGTGATAAGTGGGCAAAGATTTTCTAGCCATGATTTATTTCAAGAGTTCCGAGGTTGTGCAAGCAATACCTCACTGTAGGGAACATATTTAATACTCCTGAACCATTTGAAAAATTCACATTCATCCAGTTTCCGTGCAAAAATTGCTCGCTACGGCTTTTGAATGTCGAATGACTGAAATGAAGTGCATGCTGTTGACCCTTGAGCATTTTCGGCCATGCGGCTCTTGGTGAGAAATTGCATCGCTGGTGCCCAGATTTTCGAAGCCGCTTTTATATCCTGACCTCTTCGTGGAGCACTGTAGGTTAGATTTCAGCATTTTCTTCCGAGTTTGGCTGACTTCCTATTTCACCCATTCACCATTACTTCATCTCCCTTCTTTTTTAGTCTGGTCGCATTATTCGATGCAGAGACGATGATGATATGGGTGATGGAGATCGTGGTCGGTAAGTTATATTCCCATTTTTCTCGTCAACCAGCTTTTTGAAGATACCATGTTTTGTGTTTCATTATCGTTCCATCAATTGTCAGTTATGTATAGTTTGCATTGTGTATCTCGAGAAAATGTGCTCCTTCTCGTAGACTAATGACATCGCGAAGCTTAGCATGGGACTAAATCTGTCCAACTCACACTCCATCCAGTGTGTAACGGTGTGTCGGGTCGTTTACTTCGAATTGTGTCCCTAAAATTTCAAGTTTGTGGACTTCACCTGAACATACAGCTGGTTCTGCCACATTCACCCATAGTGAATTACGCTTGGAAGGTGATAGCTTTTCCACTTATCGCGTGAATATTTTGGCGATAGCAAATGTGAGTCTTGTGTTATAGGCTGTAGCCAGGGTGTATGTGCGTCTTCCAATCTCGTTAGCAACTGAGCTTGCGTGCCTTCGAGTTGCATCCGCGGAAGCCTCATCTACCTACCCGACTGAATGCTGATTATAGCCTTCATCTACTCCTGACAAGTCCAAATCTATTTTCATCTAAACCGTTTCCACCCGATACATGATGACAGAATCGGCTCTCCGGAGTCGTTGCCAGTCAGCTGATCCTCGACGATTATAATCGAGTGAGTTCCATCCATGGGGCATGTCCACCTCACCTATTAGGTTTTTACATGTGCTGGTAAGATTATCTGGATGGGAAGACTTGGATTTCAGGAGTCGCCTTGTAAGTAAATAGAAACATACAGAATATCACCATACAGTTCGGTTAAAAGTCCATCTTCACGGTGTGTTTAATCAACAATTTTTGTGACGATTCACATGAAGTTTTCGTATGTTGTTTTGTGGGACATGGTCAGGGATGAACTCTGTATAGATATTTAAACTACCTGACTTGTCCAGAATCTAACAACGCTTTAGAAACACCCGTAGTCCCAAACTAAGATTTCCGGAGCCTTGAGTTCACAGAGTCAGGTTTCTGGCTCACATAACTTTGTGAACGCACTCCGATCACCAAATGGTTTTCCATGACCTCCGGCGCGTTACTGAGTACGATCAAAATGCTTTTAAAACAAGAGTACCAGGGTGGGCATCTGCTGTGTGCAGCCGCGTTAGGAGTCAGATAATTATGTCTTACTCCTTGTACCCCAGGTCCAGCTCAGCCTCCTGCTGTCAGTTGGGTCGTTGATTCCGAGAAGGCACCTTCTGGAAAACAACCACAGCATTCTCGCTATTAAGACTTTTGAGTCAGGTTAGGGTAAGGATCACCTAACAGAACCGTACATCCTCCCATTACCTTATGGGCTATACTTTTGAGTCAAAGGGTCAAGTTGGGGTACCTGGATCAAACCTCCGGCCTGGGTAACTGGAAAGTATCGTCCGACCTTGCAGGTTTTCGTTCACCGGCCCTCATCCACCCACCCCCCCACCCACCCACTCATCGAATAGAAAAAAAGGTCAGGACAGCCAACGTCCAATAACCGAGGCGCCGGAGTGACGTCATTTTGTCTGTCGATGATAGTTCACACTGGCGGTGCGATCTACACTGCTTTATGGATCAGAAACGTGCGTGCAGATGACGTGCGAAAGCTTTCAGTGTTTAACCATCGGTTTCTTCAAAACATTGTTCGGGTCTAGTGGGAACATGGGATTAGCGATGCTGGGGTACTTCAGATGTCTTTGGAAAACAAGTAACTCTCACAATGGATGAGTTAGCCACGTTTCGTAGGTTACGCTGGTTAGTGCCCCTATTCCGTATAACGGAGGACCAGCTGCCTGGGCAGCTGTATCAGTCCCGGTGGTCTCTTGAAAGATGATATTTCCATCCGGATTGGGAAGGCCAGAGCAGCTTTTGTGAACCTGTATCACCTGTGGCGTAAGCATGACATCAGCTTATCCGTCATTGGTCGAGTTCACAATGCTGCGGTGCGCTCCATATTACTATACGGATCAGAAACCTGGCCGCTGCGCGCCGACGACGTCAAGACTTTCAGTGTTTGACCATTGATGTCTTCGGGCATTGCTCGAGTCGTGTAGGAACACCGGATCAGCAAGGCTGAAGTAGGTCGGATGGCTTTCGGCAGAAATAGATGAACTGATCACACTATGGGTTGCCTGAATGATTGACTGGAGGCGTAGGCACCTCGGAATGGTTGTAGTAGGCTAGCACTAAGTCCCTTCCCCGTCCACCTTTATTCTTTCCTTCACAATAAGGCTTTCAAATAACTCATGGTTGTACGGCAGTGAAGCATCGGTGTTGAACACTGATGTCATGCTGTCGATGATGATGATGATGACTATGGGTTGCGCTGGCTTGGTCACATGCTCTGTATGCCACTCGACCGACTTCTTCGAAGGGTTCTTTTCGTACAACCGCGCGAAGAGTAGAAACGAGCCAAGGGAGGTCAAACGACGACTTGACAGCTAAGTATGGAAGCCATTACCGGCAAACTCAGCTGTGCCGGCCATTGCCACCTACCTGGATGGGTGCCCCGAGACGGGACACACCAATGGTTAGAGACATTGTCAGACATGGCCCAGTCGCGCCCTCAATGGCGCTCGCGCATCCCAGCTGTTGCTTCCAATGCATAACTCCCTTCCCAATTGTCCCACTTAAAAGTCCACTGACAACCCTGTATTTATGCATCAATTATGTCAGCTCCCGCCTCCAATGCGCAGCTACCTACCCCACCTCTCCGAATAATCAGTAAACGGGACTGTGGCAGCTATGACCACTGTACGACAAGTACGCAGTTCCTACAGATGATGATGATGATGATGGACCAGCTGTCTCTCAAAGCTGTTGTCGCCGAGCCGTGTGCTCTGTGGAAGAGATCAAGAGATGGATAGTGTATGACCTGACAAAGCAGTATGAAAACACTAATCAACAAACTCAGTCGAACCGACAGCTGTCACCTCCCTGGATGGGGACTCAATCCATCAATGAGTAATGACACTAGCACACTTGTCTCAATCACGTAATCAGTGCGCTCTTACTCATGCGCAGGCCCTAGGGAAATAGTGGCGTCTAGTTGGGTTCCTCCCATCTGCCTTGAGTAATACTCGCTTGATTACATCCACCAAACGGTTAGTCTGGACGTTAGGTTCCAGATTGTACGATGAAGAAATATGCCGTTAACAGCAGTTTACTCCACAAAAATGAACGGATCACGCGAGACTTGAATTGTGATTTGGTGCCCAATGCGATCGCCTCTGTTGTGCCGGACAACTGATTATATTGCTTAGTCATAGAGAAGAGCTCTATGGTGTCATTTTTTCACCGTTTCGTGGAATCACGTGCTACAATAAGCTAACGTTTGTCACTTGCCCTGAGAAGCTCACCACGATAATGGTAATGTTTTCTGTACAGTTACGTTTGCCTCGCAGTTGGCGATCTTTGCATCTCTCTAGCGTCTACGTTGGTTCCAGTGGATAAATCGCACGTGTTAACATCTTTGTTCACAACTACAGTAGGCCTGCTTAGCGCAATTCGATGGACCTCATCCACATCCCATCCGGGGGCTGCCTGACAATCAAGTCTACTAGGTACTTCAACGAAATTATGTTCGCGAATCAGTCATGTTCGGTAATCTGGAGTTTTCATGGTGGTGGCATGACTTTTCCTCTGAAGGTTTCACCAGCTGTACACGAAGATGCTGGAAACCAGACCAGGAATTCTAGTCTGGATGCTTTTTCATTTGTCTCTCCAGTCGCCAGAAAGGGTAGCTTTCAGTCCAGCATTTTAATGGACTTTGTGAGAAACTTATAGGAAATGACTCTCCTGGAGGAGGCTATCAAATTTAGGTTCGGTTTGCAGCCTTCACTGAATGAAAATTCTTTCGATTAGCCACAATTATCGCTATGGTTCTTAGTTGATTTACGGTTTTATCTCAGGTTGTGACTGTAGGCGTAAATTAGATAATGGGGTGAAAAGCTGTGTTGAATAGTGTATAGCAAGAACACCAGGAAGTGTGAAAATGTATTCACAGGCCGCGCATATGCAGTCTGGTCTTATCTTTTGTCGTATGGCTGTTTGCAGCTGTCCGCCAGTTTCCTCTGAGGGTGGTGTCTTCCGATTGGTGCAAAGAGGGGTATTGAGTTGCAATCATCTGGTGGATCTGATCGGTTGGTTTTGATGGCCTGTGGGTTCTAAACATCTTTACCTCCAAATGTGACTCCAGGTGATGGTGTCATGGACACAAAGCGAGAAAATGAATGCCAGCCGGTTTCTGCCCCCTCCGTCTCTAAGGGTTTTCCTTCCTCTTGGGGGTTTCATCTAAATAATCATTCACTTCCTGTCTGTCCGACCAATTCAACCTATAGTGCGAGTATATCGGTCTCAACCTCAAATGTAGAAACGTATATCTACAGGCCGAGTAGTCAGTTTTACAGTTCTCATCGGACTGATCAACATTAGTGGAAGAAAGTCCTCCACACAAGCAAACATCGAAAAGGCAGTCCTTCACATATTGGATCGTGGAAGTGAACATGTCACAGCATTTCAATGCACGGGTTCTACCACTCGACCCAACGGACAAGTGACTGTTCTTTGTGTCGATTCAACAAGTGTACCTTTCACGAAGAGGATCAATTAAATCAATGTGTACAAGGCGGCCTACGGTCACGCCTTTCTGGTTGTGCAGTTTACTTGCTTCACGTGGAAAGCATCTTCAAAATCAAGACTTTTTACCGCTGTCATGTGCGATGCATTCTGAAAATTCGGTGACTTGACGAAACATCCAACTCAGTGGTCAGATAACGCTACTGTAGCATCCCATGTCTCAGGCAACTAATACAGCGACGACAACAAGCAAAGGGGGCCTCCGGCATCCCCTTCTCGGAGGTCCGTCTGCTGTGAGTTGCGCATCTCGGTAGCTCCTGCGTGCATGATTCAGTATGCAACTTGGTATTTTTGTTGACGATTACCGATGTGAAGGAAATCCTACTGCCTCCCGGTAGGCATACCAAACTTGGAAGGCTCCCAACCATACGTACGGTCTCAGGAATAATAGAATGTGAGCAAGTCGATCAACTGTGACGGCATTCCATCAGACTTTCTTACAGATTGAATCGGTTCCATGTTCAGCCACTGGTTTATACACTTCATTATGAACCAAGGACCAATTGATCATTAAGCTAGCTCGATTTGATGGTAGCGAGCTTCGACTTCATTTCGTTTGACAGCACATGGCATTGACCTGCGTCATCAAGCGTACTGCTGAAATGCTTGGAGGGTCTCCAGGTACAACCTAAATTTTGATCCTACTCGTGCGTCGCCGACACTACCGGCTTCAGCTCCTCTCGAGTTCGCTCAGCGGTTATGGCTCAAACCTGCTGACCGGAGGTTCCGTGGTTCGAACCCAACCTCGACATCTCTGCTGCTCCCGTCTAGCCTTAGACAGCCTTGCAGTATCTCGACCCTCGTGCTTCCTTCTTGGGGGGGGGGGCATGGCAGCTAGGCACCGAAAGGGTGCTACAGTTGAACGATTATTCTTTATCGACTACTCTGCACATTCGTTCATCGTTTGGATATAACCTAAGCATGTGTATTCTTTAGTGCTTTACTAGCATGTTACAAACGCGCCTCTGGTTCTAATCCGCCAACCGTCATTGTCCGAAGTTCACCGAATCCAAGTTTTACAGGAAAACAAGGGGTTAATCGGCAGACAGACATGTGAGCTCTGTCACGTCCAGCTGTAACGAGGTAGTCTCCTCTTCGTACTTGGTTCAAGAGAGCTTTCAGCGTTGTTATCACTTGTCCTTATTTCGAGGGATATGGAGCGCGTTGAACGCGTTTACTGCGATAACTGACAGCCTTGTTGAGCACCGTCTGTTACCGTCGCTGCTACTAATCTCCAAGGCACGGAGGTCCGTGTAATGGGAGACGTGGTCGTGTTCAGAGCAAGTGCAACTTCTGTTTGCCAGGGTCATATTCTGACGCACTGTTAGACCCGGTGTGAAGAGTTGGTACATGGAGCGGTTGGTAGATTTTGATCCGGAAACGAATATTCGGATTGATAGCATGTCTGCTTGGTGGCAACACAAATGTTGGAACTTTCCGGTAACCGGTGAAAGCCAGTTTTCAGATATGTACGGACCAAGCTTGTATTCTGGCTACCCCTGCCCCAGGCACGTCGACTCCTGGGAATGACGCACATGGGAGCGCCGTGGCTATCAGACATAAGTATTGAGTTTTACGAATGACGTCCCATGTTACTTGGCTGTTGTGCGGGCGTGTACCTCTTGCCTTCGCACGACCAAATGCCATTAGCAAAGAAGCTGTACTTTCACTAGAAATGGCTGAACAGCATTGTCAACATGGCTGTTAAATGTCAAAGGTCGTTTCATCCGCCCACAGCACCGAGAATGACTCGCGGTGTCGTCGTTGCCTGTCCTTCCTCTTTTCACTTTAACGGGAAGGAACATCTCCGTGTTGTCCATTGAATGCGTTTGCTCTCCGCTCATCCCCAATTGTACTGAGGCATCTGGGGAAAACGCAGTCGCAAAATGGGATAGATTTGAGTCCACGGACCGATGGCCTTCATCCTCTCGAAGACTTGGAATTCCCCTGTTACAATTACAAGGATAAGTGGTGCATTCCATGTGTCTCCGACTTAAGAACAGGTCTCACCCGACTACAGCAACCCTAGTTAGCTAATATTCTATCTCTCGGTCTGCATTCAACTTTGTCAAGTATGTGCACCTCTTATCTTTTAATCCAAATTAACACCATGGGACGAGTGCATGCCGAGCCTCATTCATGAATAAAAGGGTATCATTATTTCATCTTTGTTTAATTTTTACGCAGGCAAGATGGAGGATGGAAGCGAGCACATGATGATGATGGTAAGTGATCACTTCCCCCTTTCTTCAGTAGAACTGCAAATTTCGAGGGGCGGGCGCATTTGAAATTGTTCATCGAATCATAACATCACTATTCTTTTACGCACTCAGTTACATTGAAAGCAGTAGGTTCTTGACCAGTTGAATCACGGACCTTGTCTCAGGTTAGGATTTGTACAGTTATGTTCGAAGTCAATAGTGGTTGTGGATAGATAGATCAACCCATCTATTTGTCACAGCTGCCACGTACATAAACCTTCTAACGCAGCCAAATTATCAGCTCATAGGCCGCTAACGGAGAACCATTGACCTCGAGTCGCAGCCGTAGCCTGCGGCCATGTAAAAGATGTGATCTGAAACAACGGTCCACACGCAGTCAAACTTGTCGTGGTCGCTTACATTCCACTCCACAGATTTTCCATCAGCTTTTGTGTTCCGAAGGCACTAATAACATCATTAGATATAGGCCTCAAATTATTAATTTCAGCATTGGCTTGGCAATTATAGTTTCCGATGTTATGGCTTAGCGTATTTGTTACCGCGGAAAGGTAGCCAAAAGAACTTAGTGATCGATCGTGTTCTCCTTTTCATTTACACTTAGCGTACGATCGTTCCAAACGGGGACGTTTGGAACCCGAAGGGGATCATCGTGGCACCCGCCGAGTAAGTTTGCCTTTCATGTTTAAGACACCTTAGCAATGGTTTGTGGACCCTAAGTTTTCGCTTCAAACCAGATACACTTTGTACAGTAGTTCAAGCTGCTATAGTCTCATTCACTGGTGACGTCGGAAACACAGTGGGGGCGATCACAGATATCCTCCGATTGTGAATCTAGAGGTGACTGTATTGTGGTGTTGAGAATTTTTTGCTGCTTACAAAAAAATCCTTCCAACTTGTGCGCGGGGTGTTTTTTGGCAGCGAGCACCTAGTAGATTGGACACAGTGGGTGTTGTTCATTCGGTGCAGATCGCCAGGTCTACCCTTCTGGATTATCGGGTCCGAACTGATCTCGATAGGTGAGGCCTACCGACAACTCGTTATATACCGCTTCGGTTTATTTATATTGAATAGCTGACGTTCTTTTTTGTCCCTTTTGTTTAGGTTTTCACACCTCCACAAAATGCTCGTCCAGGCGAATACGGCTCGCTAACAGTGCACGAAAATGAAAATGACCTGCCTATGACCTCTAAAAGTCTTCAGGAACGTGTTCAAGCTCGCCTTCGTGCAATTGAACGTCGACATCAGTTAGAAGATGGTTCGTGTCCACCAGAGACAGATTTGGTGCCTGGGCCTGAGAAGGTCAAAGAAGGATCGTTCAATGCGCATGAGGAGTTCGCTCCTGGTGACTCTCCTCGCGGTGGATTCCAAGGTCATTGGCGGGGTGGTGGTTCAGGTCCCATAAACTTCGATCGTCGCGGAGGATTTCATCGACCCGATTACTACGGTGGTCGTGGTGGTGGAGGATACTTTGGTCGCGGGCGTGGACGCGCAGCCCCCCGATGGCGCGGGCAGTGGGATGATTATCGTGGTCGAAGGCCCAACTGGTACCCGAACCGGTAGGTTCTGCGCTTTGCAACCGTTTTGTTTTTTTCACCACTGGCCATCTTCGCATCACTACGGTTTATGTGATCAGGTTATGAGGTGTCCTCTTCGTTCATGTTCCCTTTATAGGTTTGATGATCGTCGACGGGATGGTCCCCCCGGAGGTGGTAGCTATGATCGGCGTAGACGGCGGCATGGTTCAACCGAACGCTCCCCTCGTTCTTCCCGTTCTCGTTCCAATTCTCGGTCACGTTCTCGCGTGTCACGGAGCAGGTCCCGGTCCTTCTCCAGAGGTGTGCGCTCGTCTTCAGGCTCCCGATCTCCTGTACGCCCTGGTAATCGGGGAAGGTCAGTTTCACAATTTTGAATACACTGCCTTGGTAAAGGCAATTAAATTCGCCCCTCTGCATTCATCGCATAACGTTTTTTAATCCGAAATCTAATTCCCCAGCGAGTTTGGCCATTTGTTCGATGGTTCAAATTCCCCACTTGAATTCCATCTGATTTCCTCGTCCTTCTAGGGTGATTTCTCGTGCACGCATCAAGACACCACCTCTCGCTCCACTGACCAACGCGAAACGAGCTGATTCGGACGATAACTTAGCAGAACTAGATCAATTTGTCGCACAGTTGAAGGCCAAACGACAAATGGAGCAACAGTTTCAACACCAACAGCAGCAGTATCTCGCGCAGTTCCAAGAACAACCATTGCCTGCTTACCCAGGCCCACAGCAACCACCTGATGAAGAATCCTCGCAGGCAGCTGAACATGGCTACCAAGAAGCGAACTATGGCGATCCTGAACAAGAAACGAATGACGCTGATGCTGCAGATCATGCTGGTTATAGTGCCGGTGATTCTGGCGAAACAGACGATCAGGAACCTCCCGAACCGGACTCGCCGGTCGACCGGGATGAACCAGGCGAAGCTACTGACTCCGCTGCTCCTGTCGATGCTCTATCTAGTCCTAGCAACGGTTTGGTCTCTGAGTCTGTTGCTTCGTAAATTTCCCTCTCATCTTCGTCCACTGCATTCGACCGCGCCAGCACACCTAATTACATATGCAAATACCACTTTTTGTGTGCTGTCTTCATGCCGATGACCCCAAACCCCGTTTTGAACTCTAGTTTTCCAACCGTTTCTCCCAGTTTCGATTATTCCTCCCCCGCATTCTATTCGTTCAATATCATGTGCGTATTCTACACGGATAACGACTCTTTCCTCAATAGTTGGGGTGGTTATTGTGTAGTAGGCTTCCTGCTGGGGCTTGATCAGTCAAGTTTACGTCGTAGGACGGCGATACCGAATTCATGCTAGAGGCCGACTGGAAACCGGTGTGTATACGTATGGCTGTGGAGTGATCACGTTTGATCTTGTCAGACCCAGGCGTGGGCTGTGGCAATGCCGTTCGTGGTTTGTGGCTGTAGGTCCTGGCCAATTCACCTCGAGTTCTGGTTGTTGTGGATAGCTTTCGAGATTGAAGGGTGAGGCATTTTTTGGACCTTGTGTCTGTTGATTTGCTGCTATTAGGTTAGGGGAACATCCCGTTCACTTGACCATACAGTGCTTTTGACCGTATCATCAAGCACTTCCATCCATAAACATTCTGCATTTCGGGCTCCAACTCGGATGTTGAAACGAACCCATAGTAACTAAGTCTGGTTGAATTTATAATCCCTTTTCGGTGTCTAACTTTTCTCAACATCAGCTGCAATGCGCCGATAGTGTTCTGTGTCGTGTTTCGTGGTTGCTCACGCAGCTCATACCAGCTACCTTGGTCGACGACATTGAGTCGCGTTTCTCAAATCCATGCTTTCTGGAATGTGGGCGTTTAGCCGAAACTTCATCGTTACTTAGGTGATGCTAATTATGACAGATTTTTTTCAAAGCAGTAAAACCTGGCAGACGATCCTTAAGAAGTAACAATCTGGAACAGTGTGATGATTTTTTACTAGGGTGAGTCTTGGTTAGTGAGCGTGGCTGGATGACTTCGGTTAGAGTGGAATTGGCGTGGAGTAGAATTACATCATTCTGAACTCATTTGAATTGGGGCTAAGTACGAACATGTAATCCGACCCGGTAAGTAGCAGCATTGCACCGGGGCAGGTTGAACTTGGGGCTTCTGTTCGATTGAACCGTTCACCTTGAAATTTTCATACCACTGGTTTTCGTGTCTGATATCCGTAATTCCGGCAGCCAAAACTGGTGGGCGCTCGACAGACAGCTTGACCTTCCTCATAACTGGCTCGGAACAACCAATGCTCTCAAAAGACCTTAACTGTTGTCAATGCCATGTATGACCACTCTAGGAGGGTCGTTCTGCACAAGGTTGTTAGACCAAAAGGGTACTGTAGTCCTGTTTGGTTGTCCCAGTATGTACTCGACTGAACGTGGAAGTAAGTGCGGATCGGTAATCCTGACCTATTATCGAACCTATCTATCTGTACGAAATACAGTTAGTGAATTTCAACGAACTTGACCCAGTGGGAGTTACTCGTTCACACTGATAATGATGTGGACAAGGGATAAAATATCTAAATCGGCCTTATTTAGTCTCACCCAAGGGTAAAATCCAGGAAAAAGTTATCTACACTGCTAATGTAGGTCGGTTCTGCGGACATCGTTAACTTCGCAGTGGCCAGTTTGACACGAAAAATAATGTTTATGTTGGTCTACCAGCATATCCGATGGGTTAACGTCCGTTTCCAGCTGTCTCTCACCGGCACCGAGGAATTCCCGCTGAACTGTGTGCACATCTATCCAATGTAAACCAGGCACAATAAGGCCAAAGGCTAAGCAGTTGAGGATGGCTTTAGAAACATCAGCACGCCCGACTCATTGTCAAACCAGATGGGGAAATATGAATTGCTAGTATTTGTTAATAGTTAGTAAATTAGTGGTCGCTTGCGGTACCTTTGTGGGTGTATTAGTCCAGCTTAGCCACTTTGTTAAGGTAGGTCATCTGCGGACTCAGGTGGCAACAAGTTTACTGGTGAGAATAAGTGTCCGCTTCGGGTAAATGGTTGGCCTGACTTGCTAACACCACATCCAAACCGTACCCATATGACGTTCTCTGGCTGGCCATGGTTTAACCTGCTTTGATCTTTGGAATGATGGTCATGGAAAGTCACAGCCGCACGCTTGACACGTTTAGGGCCGTCGTTCGCGAGAAGGCTAGACAGTTGAAACAATCATACATGGGAAAAATCTCGTTCTGATTCCAAAACGTATCAAATTATTTTGGAAAATTTGGTACTCTATGGATGACCAGCTGAAATGTGCAAACCAGCGAAGGGTCATCAGCAAAAATATTGAGTCCCGATCTCAGCCGACTTTCGGCGATCAACCAGCACGAACTAATAACACGACGGTGGCATTCCCAAAGGAGTGCCACTGTGGTTACGGAACCTGCTCTAGTTTTAATTTCCAGGCCATTGCTGCATTCATGGTGTTGGCTATTCTGAACCCTTACCGAAAAATCAGGAGGACTATACACTTGACTCAGCCCTCTTGGACATTCTCGCCAGTGCGTGTCCCGTCAGTTCCAGTCATTTCTCGAGATCACAACCCTGCGCACCCGGAAGTCGAACATGTGCTCACAGGCGACTGATGGTCTACTGAACCTGTACTCAATGAAGACAATTCCCGTTTCCCTGCGTTTATCTTTGTCGACTTTCCTAGTTGTCTTCACGGGTTAGCACTAACAATTAGAGCAATTACCAGGGACGATGCACAACGTAGGAATGAACGGTAGCACCCGGATCTCGTGTTTCCAGCCTTACCCGTGACCTGCGCACATAGGTGCTTCTCAACAAGGGCAAAGTACGTCTGGCGTTTTAGAGTTACGACGTTGTGAAGACCCGAATACAGTTTAACAGTAACACAAAAGGGGGTAGAAATCCTGATACCAACCTGATAGGTGCGAGGATTTTGTTAGTCCGTTGGTTAGTGCTAAAGTGAAAGACAGTTGACAGTGGCAGTCTTATGTACCGCCTTCATGCGCATCCTATTTTACGACTAACGGGGTTCCATGACTTGCTGCAGATATAAACAAGCACTTTGATCGGCTGACGTTTTTAAAGTTCGATATTCCAATAGGGCTGCTTTACAAACCGCGATTCTTAGTCGAATTTTAATGCCACAGGGATACGGAATTCTCAATCAACCAATTGGCGTTCATCATCAACAGCGCATCCGCCTGTATGACTACTGGTACTACTTCTGGCGGGAAGAACAACCCTCATCCATAGGGTCGTACTAGCCCACCGAACAGGGATTCAAGCAGCTGGATTGAATTCCAGTATATGCTTTGACAATTCGGTTGATTAAGCGGTTGTCTACAAATTCAGAAGCTTATACGCATTGGAACAATGATTCAGTGACCATAATTTCGAACACAGCAAACGGCGGTGCCCAATCATTGGCACAGTTTGGGTTACACATTTGCGTGCACAGGCATGTGAGTTCCTTTCAGCTTCTCAGACCAGGAGGGAACGGGCTCGCTGCTTTCTGGTCCCACCCGTTGTTAGCATTCATTAGCTAGCTAGAGATATTTCACCATCTCCAAAATTAGCTCATCCAAGAGCCTATTGAAATGTGGTCATATCCTGGCCCAGTTGGTCTCATATAGTGTGGTTGTCAACCACGATCCAAAGTGCACAGTATCGTCATGGTCACCTTTAGCACGTAACACTTAGGAATGTCACTTATCGCTATCTGGAGAGACAACTGAGTGGTTAGTCAATTCTTATGGGAAGCCAGGCCTATCGGTGCTCCCCCGACCTGTCCTGAGTTCCAGAATGAAATCCAGGTTACCCCCCTGCTGCTTCGGACTGTATGTCTTGCCACTTGGATTACTCGTTCCGTGACTGAATTCTGGAGGAATCAATTTAAAAGTACCTCGTAATTTTTCCACCGGTCTGATGAGTTACACCTTATCAACCTCGCAGTTTGCACCAATCTGGTAAATGCACAAAGAACAATACCCGTTTCACGAGACGATGTTTCGCCATGTACAGCACATAACCGAGCCACCACAGCCTGTGGTTCTGGACGTAATCCGCCACCAAAGTACCTGCTGTATGACCAACTACTCATTGTCCAGTCACCCCGTTTTGAGTTGGTCGACGCCAATCGATACCAGCAACACTTCAGAGACATCGTTGGCCAAAATCCTGAGGATGCTTCACTATGCTTCACTTCACATCTTCTAACCGTACAGCAACGTAGTCCTTACTGTAGCCTAGTACTTGCGACCCTTGAGACCTGGTTATCTGGCATATGCGGGGCGGATGCTCAGAGAGGGTATAATGGCTTTTGGTTTATTCAACAGTACTTAGGCTTTTTATTTATCGCTTAAGTTGATCATGATGTTGTTTCACCAGGAACGATTTGAACACCGTTGTGGTGAAAATACTCCAGCATCTGCCCCAGTATTTCATCGAGGACGAAGGTGGACAAAAGTTAGGAGAGCTGACAACTTTGTCAGATATCACGTTATATAGAGATGTTGAGGGCCTTCCCATACGACCTTAAGCTCTGAAGCGGTAGCGGAAGCGTGATTAGAAGCACCAACAAACCGACCGAATCGAAAGCAACTATGAAGTTATAGGGCCATCTGTACATATGGCGTTGCTGTTACACCTGAGGGAGTATGAAGTTATGATCAATGTCCAGTTGAAATCCCGCTTGATATTTACAGATCGGTGCTTCACGTGCTACCTTGAGATGACGAAGAATCTGGGGCCTCAGAAGCCTTGTTACAAGCAGCTTGAACACCATCGTGGTTACTACCTTCATTGGCAGTCATCTTTTTGAAGATGGTCACCATTATAGAGTGACGCCAGGTGCCTAGGACGGTGTCTTTCTCCCAGCTTGTTGTAGGCAAATTAAAAGGACACCGACTTATGAGTTCACCCCAATCCCTAAAAGAAGCAGGTGGAAGAACATCAGGGTCAACAGCATGGTGACGCTTGAGTTGTTTGCATTTACTTTTTTTATGTTTGTGATCATGCTCTTCAAAAACAAACGATAATACTGGAGCACTTCTGAGGCCCAAGTTTGTTGTTCCGTTTTCACAGTCCTCAAAGGTTAACAGCCCGGAAGGTGGCCAAATTAAGTGTCGTTCGATGTGTCCGGTGTTCCGCGGGGACAGATTCACCTGGTGTCGGGTCATGTGTCGAATTGGGTTGTGGTTGCCAGCAAAAGGAATCTGTCGGCAGGCCTCCAGCAAAGCCGCGTGACTACCGTAGATCCAGTGTTTGAAGGATTCTGGCTGGGTTGTACCGCAGATAGGAGTTTCAGCAACAAGTACAGGTTAGCATATCTGATTTCACTGATCGGTAACATCCGATATCGGACTAACGGTTGGTAAGGGAGCCCTTTCTTGCGAGTTTTTCCATTTCCGGGTCCATGAGCTTTTCAGTGACCAAAAGAGGTGTGAACGTTTTACGCAGACCTGAAAAGAGCAGTGAAAGTCAGCAACGGCCGTGGGCCACTGTTCGTGGGCCACACAATTGTCCTAGAAGAAGCTCTAGGTAATGATCGATCATCGCAGCCGGTAACCGATGATATTGTGGTCTATCTGGGTCCGGCCAGTTTTTTTCCTGGTCACAACATGGTCAGTTGGCTTCCACTATTCCCTGGCGTTACTACAAAGCGATAGTCTGTGATCGGCAAACGACTTGCTATTGTCTCGTGCTCGATCCAAGACAGTCACACAGCTGAATCTCAGCTGAGCTGAGCTTTCCTATCTGCGCTTTTATTTCACCGGCAGTTACGATTTCGGAGTCTTTCTACCGTTGTAAAAGAAAAAAACTAGAGCGTCATAAAACTGTCTGAGGCAGATTCGGAGTTGCATTCCTTTGAGACATGAGCAGAAACAACAGATAGGGAACGATTGGTTTCCCTTTCATGAGGTTCTTTAATAGACGCTGTCAAACAAGACCGTGCATATACAAGTATCAACAAGCATCCGATCTAGTAGAGACCCTTACGCTCAATAATTCGAAGTAATTTCCACCCCGGCTGTCTGCATCACCAGATCTGAGCAACCGGAAGCCAGAGGAGAGTGATGAGGCAGTCAGCACATTTACAGTGATTGGATCCTGGATTTTCGTTCCTGACAGACAGCATACTTCAATGCAGGAGAGAGCAGGGAGAGCAGCTTGTTCTCCTGCGTGCTTCAAAATGTCAACAGTGAAGGCAGCTAATTGGATTGAATTTCAGGGTCTTAAATCTGCTTTAGGGTTGTCACTGAAAACGAGTGTGCAGAAGCTGCGTTGACGGTGCTGCAAAGGGAACCAAGCTTTTAACTATAGTTCTTGAACTTTCACGGACAGAATTCACAACTGGATGGAGAAGTGGAGAAAAGGAGTAAGTGAGACTGTAAGAAGGGAGGCTTCATACAACCGAAAGTGAATTTCCTGCAGATGAGCTCCATAAACAGCGGTTCTTCGATTACATTATCTTTGCGCGTTGTGTTAATTCTCTATCGTATCCAGGATCCTTTGGTGAACAAAACACGAGAAAGCATCAAGCCGTATCCGTGTGCACAATAACACGCAAGATACTGGAGTGAATGGTGCAAATGTTGACCCGGATACAGACCAGCATGTGAATTTCTACTTTGTTTGTACAATGGTCAATACCATCACTTTCGGAACAGGCAGGTTATCGGGTGTTCTAATGGACGGTTGGGTCGGCTTGATTGCGCCTAACCAACTCCATGTTTTGCTACAACTGTGATTTTCATTCTAAACCGCGGTCAGTGAGATTTCAGGTGTAGTTCGTATCGTAAGCGTGGTCACGAAGCTTTGAAAGGTTCTTTGTATTTTGACTGGTGTACTGAATCCTGTGGTATGGTTGTTTTTCTCGGTCGCTACTTGGAATAGGGAGAGGACTTCGATGGGCATGACAAGAGCCATTCAGTCCACGTTACCAAAATCCGGGCGTATTTTATCCGCTTTGCTGCGGCATGATTATTTGGACAGAAAGCTGAAGGAAGGAGGTGGTGAACAAAACTTGTTTTCTGCTATTGCTCATCTAAACTAATAAGTCGTAATGTTGTAAGAGCTCAGACAGAAATCGCGAACAAGGTTTGATAACTTCACTGCTAAAACTTATAAAAGATGAGAGGGTCAGGCAAGTTATCAATCGGCATTGGTAGGATGATCGTCCAGCTGTAACACCCTTTCGGTACCTAACTGCCATGCCACCCGAAGGAAGCACAAGGGCTGGGATACTGCCAGGTGACCCAAGCCTAGACAGGGGAAGTCGAGAGGCAGAGGTAGGGTTCTAACCACGGACCTTCCGGTCAGTAAATTCGCGCTCTAACCACTGAGCCACCTCGCATAGGTAGGATCGTAAACAAGTCATCACAGCCACTTCAGACGCAACAACTCAGGAGTGGTTACAACATGCACACACAGAACTCAGTTGAAATCTCGATAGATCGAGGATTTGTGTGGCTAATTGCCTGTAATAGGCGCAAAATTCAAGTTGTTTGATCACCGTTTGGTTTGAGCCACCCAGGCCAAAGGCCAAAGACATTAGTTAGGAAAAAATAATCATACGTATACGAATTTAATGAAGCGCGCAAATTCCAATGATACATACTTATGTATCGTTTTGTTCTCGTTAGCCGAATTAATTTCTGGGAATGAGGGAAACAAACACAGACGGACACAACATAGTTTGTGATCGACTAGAGTAGGTCACGCTCTCAGTGTATGAGATATCAGGCTGGCACAAGGAAATTTGTAGTGAGGCGTCGAATATGAGTAACCAACATCACCAGTGACTTGAAAAATCAACAGTCAAAACGCTATTGGTATTGCGTGGACGAAGAAACACGGATGAGGACATTCTGATGTATTGCCGCAGCCACAGGATGTGACACAATCTCTTGCTGTTAACTTCATCGAGTATATGTCAACCGTTTGCTCCGAAGATCCAAGGGCAGCAAACAACACGGGTATAAGTAATATACTTCAGGCTTTAGGAAGCACTATCCTGTCCCTATACGACCTGAAAACATCCACCTAATCCGTCATGCCTAATTTGTGTGCTCTTATTAGGATATGAACTACCCTTCGCTTTGCACCCCAACGGACATGTTCACTGCCACGAGCTTGTCATGCTAACTGATGTGTAACTAATCTAAGGTCCTATGGGCATACCAGATTGGTGAAGCATATGCTTCATATAGGTGACTGCAACCCAAGCCAGTGAGCGTATTCTCATTTAGTCACTTTACTGCGTCTCTCTAGTCGAGGCGGTTCAGACAAGATACCGAACTAATAAAGAATAAAATAGAATGTTCTCTCCTGCAGACGTAAGGTTAAGACGAACCACTGCATGATCAGAATCCTTCTTTGGGTATACTCAAAATACAACGATAGAATCGTGATGTGCACCAAAACCTCAACATTTGAGAGCAAATTATGAGATCTGATAACTTGACTTGTCTACTGCCTACACCCTGGACTACAGACTTGACTATAACAAACCCAACTTGACGCTGATATAATTCCCCATGCATTTGCTTACTCCGCCCATGTAGTTTTGATCTCCACTGGTTTTATTCAGCCGCACCCGCCACTCACCTTGCCGCAAAGGCCGCCCCGTACGAAACTGGCGAATGAGCATATACGTATATGTTTGATTTAGCACAGCTGACCTACTTAGACAAGCGTGTTCGTGTCCCGTTTAGTGAGCCTGTCCTGACCTGTTCTGTTGTGATTTCCGTGTGATCGCACCGCCAATCAGAATCACGAGACTGCCCTAGAAAGGGACGACCGTAACCCACACCACCGAGACAACCCCGCTCGCGGTTGTCCGGCTTGCAGACCTTGACACTGCACTGTGTAGGTCAGGGACAGACTTGCGCACTTCCTGACGTCACGAACGTGGACAGTTGAGGTTTGTTGTACAATTTCGCTCGCTTTTGTGTAGGTTGCACCGTAGACTTTCGAATCCAGATCTCCCTTTTGATATCAGGGTTTATCAAACCTATGAGTGGCCCAAAGTTCCGTATCGGGAACCTCAACAGACTGTCTTTCACGGTGCTGATGATGACGTATCCACGTATTGCAATGTACCCACAAGCTATCCAGATTTCTGCTTCGATTTCTCCTGCCCCTCGGAAACCCTATCAGCCTAGGTCGTTTCACTTAACCTTTACTCGTGAAACTGCGTCACTATAATGAAAGAATTTACAAGTATGGATACAAAGCAGTGATAGAGCACTAGTCTATGCTTGTTAAGGTCAACATTTCCAAGCTGATTTTGTCTTGCGGCCACACAGTACGAATACTTGAAAGGCCTGCAAAACTCACTTAAATCTGAAAACGCAAAAAAAAATAGCCTTCTTGTGAGATACTAATCGACCAAGTCACTCGTTTGTTTTCAAAGCGAGTAGGATTTGTGAATACAGAATGTACAAGTCACCACTGTTTCTATTGGCGACGTGTATTTCGAACTGAAAAATTTCCCTTCAGATGAGGCCATTGGGCCCGATAGTGTGCCGCCTTCGCTTTTAAAGCGGCCGCCAAATTTTCTGTGTTCATTTGCCGGGTCCTCAACTATTGCTCCTTAAAGGGTCACATGTAGTCAAAGGATGAAGGACCTCCAGAAGTACACTCACATCAACGTCATTGCCGTGAGGTTCTACAAGATACCGCTTTATTCTACGCTGCCTTCTGTCATGCATTTCTCACCGAAACCTAAAAGATTAACTACGGACACCGGTGATTGCTTAGCGGGTCAACTTTTAACGGTTGTGGATGGCCTAAGGAAGTGTGTTCATAATTGTCTGATGGACTTCAGCAGTGTCTTTTTTTCACTTGATCGAGGTCTGCTCCTCCTACAGTTTTAAGGCACTGACATGCATTGGCATGTTTTGTTTGTTTTACATGCTTAGTTCAATGAACGTAAGCAGCGCGTACATATTGGTGGCAAAAGATAACCACTATATTAATCGAGTGAACAGTAATCCAGGAAGCCGCTCTATTACCTTTCATTTTTCGTTTTGCCTAGACTCGCTGCACCCTGACGAATGGAGGATTGTACAGAAACATGCCGACACTTTCGCTCTTGCCAGGACCTGTCATCTGGCCACTGTTTCTTGGCTGTTCCAACAGGATATCCATGTTACTCCTCTTGGACTCAATACGAATTAGGACAGTTGCACCAAGATTGTGTTTACACTTCGAACTGGTCAATATCTGTATGTTTTGCGGACATTACTCTCTCCATTGTTATCGGCAGTTGCCCATTAGCTAGAATAAAGTGTACTAAATTCCTCAGATCCGAGTTGTCCCTTAGTCTGTCCCGGCATAAGCACATAGGTGGCGTATTGCTGAAGATCAGATGACTGAGTTTTTAACCGACGACTGTCTGTTCTACCCCTCGTACCATAATGCTGACCAGTGGTCTTTGTAAATTGCCGAAAGCTAAATTTTTTGCCATCAGAAGTTATCTTAGAGGACTATGCTCCTCCGGGTAATATAACTCCGATTTTTTGCTCATTAGAACCTTGGTACATTGACATATCAAAAGGTGTTCAGATTGTTTTGACATGGTCCGTCCTACTACTTACATTGTGAACCATTAACTTCCTTACCGAGCGTCCCTTAAGTGCATTTGCGTGCATTTGTGTATCAGAACCACTTCCTATAAAAATTCCATTTCCATGTATTTGACTCAACTTCTCTTCTGAGTCTGTCTAAATAAGAGAGTTTGTTCAGAAATCTCTACTCACTTATGGGTATGTAAGCTGGTCCCAAGCTGGTACATTTTTCATGCATGTTCGTGATTGCTTTCTTTCTTCAAAAATCCGCTGAAACGCTAACCTGAAAAGTTGTCGGTAATAATGCAAAAAGTTAGTGTCTTTTGATGTCTTCTCTTGATTTTTGAACGTGAAAATTTGATAAGTTAACCCCTCGGGTAACTGAATCATCCACGGTGTCAAACTGAGCCGACGGACCCCAGGCGTCTCACCGAAATTAGTGTCATAGTACTCATCACTAGCTCCTGGTTTGTCCATTATAACGAATCGCTCACCGAAGCCGAAACAGCAATCGAGCGCCTATCGCAATATTTCCAAATTCATTAAACTGCCCATCTGCCCTCATCATACTAGTCTTTTCTTATCATCTGTGCCAGGTTGTCTGGTGCCCACAAACTGATCGTTAATCTGTTGAAATGAGTCAGGCAACACCGTTAATTCAGTCTGACCGTTAATTCAGTCTAGCCGGTCTTTCAGACCGTATGGCAGGACACCCTTTTTAGGAATAGTATAGTTCCGTTTTTGATCAAAAATTGTATATTCGTGGCTCTTTGTGGACAGTAATCCAGACTTATGCCATCCGCATTGTCATTCGTTTTTGCCACAGAGTCCATTTATCAACAGCTTAGTTGAGTTTAACATTCGTCAGTGTACTATCCTTTGGTCTATATCCGATTGAAGAATTTTCACCCATCATACCAGCACATATGGTGGCCTATTGTGGTACCACAGCCCTCAACGATGTCGATAGAGCCTTCAGCCTAAGGGGCAAGTGCTATTCTCAGGGCTGTGCCTCTAAAAGGGTCAGTGAACTCCTGGGATAGATAAGCGGATGTTTTTGCCAGGCCCCCTAAGTTGCCACTTCTATTTGAATACAGCACCTCCAATGACCTTTTCTGAGGTGCCTTCTTTTTTTAAGAACATCTCATTAGCATGTCGGTACTTTATTTATTGAATCTAATTTACCGACACAGACTAGTTGCTAGGAATTCCGAACCTTTGCTATGACCAAAAACCAGGTGACACCGCGCACTGGCAATCACAGCTAGTCTGTGTTGCACTGTGTCGAGTAATCTATGATGTTTGAAGTGTAATCAAAATTCTCTTTCTGCATGAACAAGTACTCTAAATTTCATATGCACTTGAGGATAGGCGATTCTCTTGAATAACAGGCTCCGGATCGATTGACAAGGTAAATCGTATTGGAATATTGGGATTAGCATGACATCAGAGGAGAAGGATGGCTGGAAAGCGTTATTTTGCAAGGTCGAAGCAAAATATTATGGTAGGAGAATTGAACGGCTACCGTGTTGTTGGACACCCTTCGCAGTTTCCGCTGTACAGGAAACTCTGAATCAGCTGCATTGAAGTTTCGTTCTGTTCCCGAGTGACGCCCAACAAACTCATCCAATAAATGTCTTGTTCATCAGTTTATTTGATAATTCTTCCTCAGTTGAAATGGGTTAAGAAATTCGCTTATACGAGGAAGGTAAGGGATCGTGGTAGAATGTCACGAAACGGACATTAAGGATCTCCGAGAGTTAGCATTCCTCACTAGAATCAAGTAGTGGACCACGATGCGATCGATACGCACGAGTTAGACATCCGGCCCTTTGAGGATTCTGCCCATCCTTATGAAAGCCCATTCGGTAATTTAACGTGACCCGTGTCAGGCTGAAAAACGATCAAATCGCCAACGCTGTCCCAAATGGGTTAAAGAAACTTATGATAATCCCACCAACTGGCAGACTTCACGAAGTTTAGGACGACAGTACTTCAATGGACTACTTTTCGACAGAGACTGACAGAGTCCCCGAACAACCATCAACATCAGACCTACAGCTAAGTTAAAAGCACACAAGCTTACCAAGGCGACCATCCGCTACGTACCGTGTTCAGGGTGACTAAAATGTCGAGTAACCTGCGTACTGCGGGCTAAACTCACAGAAGACCCACTCTTGTCCAAGCGGCAACAATACACTGTTTGTCCTTGACCTAATTTACTACGTGGAAGGTTGACGTGATATGGCCGACAGCTGTCAACGAAGAAAGATATTGCGGTGCCTTGAACGAAGACCTATTTAACCTGGCGGCGGCTCCGATGCGTACGAGGGATTCACTTAAATCTCACGCTAATGCCAGTTTGCAAATAAGCGCCTAGTCCTCAGCTGATTACTTTGACTTTTTGACGTATGGCACTATCATCTTTCCATGTCTGAATAAAGACTGGCCCATCTCACAAGAATCATTACCAACTAACCAAACTTCGTCTATTGGAATGACTAAACTTGGCACCGTTTTCGCCTAAAAGCCGAAGGATTGAAGCTGCATGTGTGTCCGCATTGGACGTATCAGATTGCCTTCGGAGGGTCTTATCTTTACACAGGGATTGCAACCTGTGTACTTGTTGTAGTGGGCCAAAGTGACCGCGTGATGGGTGCGCCAGAGAGATTTCACGTCTCCAACTGTGGTAAAGTAAATGAACAGTCACAAACAAAATAATGTGAGGCGGACGCTCAGTTCGTAATTAAATCCGCCCCGCCCATAAATGTCAGCCCAGAGAAAGACCAATGCGTTCTCTAGGAGTGGTCCTTACCGACCATACTTTCATCGCCGTTATAAAATGCTTCGAAGCAGCAGCATCCATTGGCGACTAATTTCGTTGGCTGTGGTGGATTATACAGTACCTCCGGAACCATCCTGTTCCCAAAAGATGAAAACATGCTTTCTCAAAAATGTTAATTGATTGTATTCCTAGTCGAAAGGACATAAACGGGGTTTCTTAACGTGCTCAAAGCAATTCATAATAAAAACGTAGTAGTGGTATTAGTCACAATAGAAATGCACAAGCGGGTAGAAATATCTGTAAAGTTTAGTGAATGAAAGCGAGGTCGGAGAGGCGAACATGAAATTGAAAGGAATTAGTAATATGTGTATCGATGATTAGTACGCCAGGAGAAAACAAAAGAAACTCGGGGGAACCGGTGACATGTTGGGCAACGGTGGTTTTTGGATCCTGCACGCTCAAGGGATCGTTGATATAATGTTGCATTGGTGACGGAAACGACCAACGAACAGAGCAAGTTTGGACATTGGGACTCCAGCAGCGTAAAGGTGGGGAAGAGCTATCGGGAGTCGGTCGTAGTCGATCTTGTTTTCAAACACCTGTAAAACATGAAAATAAAGTAAGTGGTACTTCAGCTGTAACACCCTTTCGGTTCCTGGTTGCCATGCCAAGAAGGAAGGAAGCACGAGGTCTGAGATACTGCCAGGTTGCACAAACCTAGACAGGAGTGGTTCAGATGCCGGGGTTGGGTTCGAACCACGGACCTTTCGGTCCGCAAGCTGGTGACTTAATTACTGTACGACCAGTCCTCAGCATTTTGTGTGACGAGATGAATGAAGATAATGATAAAAATCAAGTCGTTCAGCTGTAGCACCCTTTCGGTGCTTAGCTGCCATGCTAACGGAAGGAGGCACGAGGGCTGGGATACTGCCAGGTCGCTCGAGCCTAGACAGGAGCAGTCGAGATGCTGAGTTTTGGTTCGCACCACGAACCTTCCGGTCCGTAAGCTGCCGCCTTAACCACTGAGCTATCTCTGCCCTATGAGATGAATGAGGTGTTCAAAAAACAAAAAAATTAAGCAAATATCATAGAAATATCCACCGTCTTGATATCCGGCAAGCACATCTTGACAATTAGTGAAAGATAGCATCCTAAATCTTGTCACACACTAGTCTGTCCCCTTTGTCCAGAGTTATCGAGTAGTTTCAGAGTTAGTCAGTTTCAGAGTGCGCGTGTTAGGATCGGATAGTATCGTTTTTTGAACACGCACATCACTCGATTCCGAGATTCGTCAGTATACCCTATTGACCATCCAGACCGTTGAAAAAAACCGCTGTTACGAAGCCGGGCAGGGGCGGGCGAATCAAAACTGCTGAAGAATGGATACGACTAACATTAATAAAGACGGCTGGTAGGTTAACTGTATTATCGAACATTTTACGGTTATTATTTGACAGGCAACTGAAAAGTTATAATATGGTCACACGTTCGGTGTAGAACTACGAGCCGAATGGGATTGCGAACACGGAACGGTGCGATTGCCTTCAACAGCCAAAAACCGTTACCTCTCATAATCTGTAAGTACCATGAGATATGTTGATCGACAGACATTATGACAATGCTTGCCAAGTAGAAGTAATCTGTCAAACTATTTAGTCCTTTGGATAGGACGTCAAACAAAATGACTCTGGTAACCCTGCGCCAGAGTAGGCTGCATGTGCTCTCTCCTACATCCTTAACTTTGTTAGCAAGATATCAAGGATGGATCCATCCATCGCCGACGGATAAGGGGATTTCAGGACGACTGTCAGCTCAAGAAAAACTGGTTGTAATGAAACCAAGATAAAAAAGAAACATCGTAAACGAGGCTCCAAGCACAGGAATGTCAATTTATTTATCACCACATCATTAAAAGTAGTGTATATGGCGTTTGTAACTTGGTGCTATTGTTCATGTGATTTATTCGATCGAAAGTGTATGGGTATGACGAACTACGTGCATCCAGTTAGCACCTGGCCGCGGACAGGATCCATCAGTGATATGGAAAGCTGATCATAAAGAAAAGACTGATATGAACTGCTGTTTGCTGCTATTTCGCATCAGAAAAAGGGTTGCCACAAGTGGATAAGTCAGTGAGACAATAACAGGTAACTTTTCTAGGGAAGCCAATCGTCCGAATGACACGTCTCGCAACCAATAGCGTGCCATTATTGCTGATGTATGGTTACCCCGTCCCATTCCCCACAGTAACGATAAAACGTCTGTAATCACAGAATTTACATCTGAGTGCTTTCGTCTGTGCCGCTTTCCCAACTACCTCATCACCAGCTGACGAAACTGGAGAGGCTAGAGTCACATGGTTTTTAGCTGCCGGTGCTTCTGATGGCATTTGGAGTGAAAAAATAGGTTTGCAACAAGTTTGCGGAAATGGAAGAAACTTACTCCAATACTGGCTGGAATCATGGACGGAGCCCAGTGGAGCAGGTAGTGATTCACATAAAGTACATTGGCCGCGTGATCCTCCGGCAAAGTGATGATTTTATATTTATAAGAGACGACCCGTTTCATGTCCTGCAAGGAGAAGCCAAGTCAGATGGTAGGTGATGGGTTTCTCAACATAAAGTTTCAGAGCTTCGAACAAAAGCAGACTTTACGAGTGACAGTATTTGCTGAATCTTATTTTAGGGGTTGACAAAATGGGCTGATGAACTGATGGAAAAGACCTCACGCTGAATACTATAAATGCCGATCGATAGTCTTCTGGAAAAATCTTCCGATAGAGATCTTAACCGCTAGATTGAAGGGTAACACAACTCATCCCGTTTGGGTGGGAGAACATCTGAGTGGTGAGAGCCACCACTTCACGTCGTACCACGGAAGGGACGAAACCCTTCATTCATGGGTCTACCGCAGAATTTGTTAGAATTCCATCGTAGAATTTTGCTGGCCTCAGTCCCGAGTGGACGTGCGACTATCGCCTGCGGCTTTAGACAGCTGATACACGCAACAATGGCCATAACTCGATACACAGCTTCGGCGAGCGGGTTAGACTAGGTGGTGACTAAAAGGTTTAACTGTGAGACAAGTTCGGTGTACAGGACGAAAGAACTGGAATTCAGAGTTGCGTGACCACGAGCGCGTTTCTCTCCTAGAGGTCTACACGTGGAAATCACTCATTTGCCTGTTGGATTCCGAGGCTAATTGCTTAACGCTTCCGAGCGATGCGCGTACGGATTTTTCATAAGAGGCGGCGAAGCGCATAGGTGGCTATTCTTACGCGCATGGTTCGCGCCCGATCAGATGAATTTTTAGGGAACATGGAAGTGTTCATTATGGGTTAGGCGGCTACAGACACGTTCATTTTGATAGTAGTCTTAACATCATATTTTCAAAGAGCCAAGTGCGACGGTAGTTCGTCAGGCAGAACAGGCTAGAAAATCAAGGCCACGGGCAGAAAGAGAGTGGTGAAAGTGAATAAAAACATATGTGACTCACACTTAGCATTTCCCGGGCTGCTTCACTTCCGCCAACAGCCAGCACGTTTATCCCCGCAACACCAACAGCATCTTTGAGCGAACGGAACGGGGGTCGCACCTGAATCATTGAAGTTGCGTATTCAGGAAACGCGCGAGCGACAGCCTGCGCCCCATCCTCATTGGTATGGCTTGATATACCGACAATTATTTCTTGCCCTATGAGAACCGAGGCAGAAAGACAACAGATTTGAAAGTTTCGTGAAATAATACCGGTAACTACTGCTTGTCACTGAACCAGAGCAGAAGGTTAGGTACACCGAAAATAGTGGGTCCTGTGTTGAAATATTGGTAGCTCGGGTGAGTTTATCGGTTGTTGATCAGGTGGCTGTTGATCTGTTCGTCAAGCTTGGATTTGACTTGCAAGCGTTTCGTCACCATACGATAGGACATCATCAGTGCGCGGTGATGATGTCTCGCGCACTGATATCTCCTCGTATAGTGACGAGACGTTTGCGAACAGATCAACAAACATCTGATCAGCAACCGATACTGGGTCCTGTCATGCCCAGTTTTCAGACCTCTTGCAGAACCGACATAATTGGTTGCTTAGCTAGTCCAGTTATAGGGATTAGAAAAAGTCTAAAGTGTGTGGGTTGCGAAACAGTCAATGAGTTTCGTCCCTTATTCTCACTTGCCATATAGAAGCACAATGGGTTGCTTCTAGTGAGCAGAACTCAGAGCTGTTCTGAAATAAGCTATAAAAAAATAGAACCGTTTGGATAGTGTAATAATGCGAAGGTCTGGAGGAAACCACAGCAACAATGGATCAGTTAGACAATGTGGTTTTAGCTGCCGACCGCCGGTAAACCATAAACATTAATAGAAGGCCAAAAGTCCGAACAGAAGTGTTGTGAATATGAAATTGACCTGAACCGACCGTTACAACGTGTACCACCATTCAAAGACAGTCATGTTGTACGGTTTCCAGCAGGTATAGCGTTGCTGTGTCAGGTCAGCCTTTTACCCGTAGGGCAGAGTGGCTTCAGCAATTACAAATTCGTCCGTCAATAACCTAACTAGCTGTATGCGCATGGTTTTTGGCTTATTGCTTACGTGCTTAATATTTTTGTTGAGATAGGAGCCAAGCTAGCTGTGCGTCTAAGATGACCATTTTGATGCAACAGAGTGACCGATTGTATGCGTGGGTCAGGACTACCAATGTCCTTAATTACTGATGTTCTACGAAGACATAAAAAATGTAAAACAAACGGAAAGGACCCATAAAATCCCGTAAGGATTTTATGGGTAAGGAGAGTCCACAGTAGCGCTTGTCGTCGGTACCCTCGAAGGGAGGTCGGTCCCGAAGATGGGTCCAAGCGCCCATTTCCCCACTGTCTCCTCTTCGAGGAGTTACTGTGATAAGTCCATCCAAAATGAACAGAGACTGACCTGTGAAGAGCACGTCACTTCCTTCAACTTGGGCATTTTCTGTATTCAACTCGACAATTTTCACTCCGACTTCCTTTTTCAATGTCTGGCGTATCAAGTTCACCTGAAAACGCATTACAATGAGAGCAGCTCTCTCACCTCGCCTTGTCGATGAGAGCCGTGAGGATTGCACATCAGTGCTGTTCCATTAATTATCACGGCTGTATCATCCACCTTCACACACTCAGGATGTCGCTCTTCGGCTTTCAGTTCCAATATATCGATACCTATCCGCCGCAATGTTTCCACAAACTCCGTACATTCATTATGTAACTCTCTCAAAGATCCGGGATTGTCTACAGTCCCCTTGTCTGCACGGAAGGAGCTGAACGAGTCAGGAATTTTGCTAACAATAGCATAAGCGTATTGGAAGGCCATTATTCAAATGTGAGGGTAGGAAATTATCAAAGGTGACAAAAGTCGGCCAGGCTACAAGGAAAATCAGAGCAACCGCTGAACCAAGTGAAGAATCATCAGGTCAGATAGACAAACATTTCGAGCTTGCCCAATTTACAAACTGGACACAACAATATTTCCCTGCGTTGGTGAAATGGTAACAGATTTGACAAACGTAGGGCAATTCAGAAATGACCACATAAATAATTGCTGCAAAAACAACACATGCAGTTCGGGTCATTAACGGTGCTGGGGGGCGAAATAGCTCGGTGGTTAGAGCGCGAATTTACTGACCGGAAGGTCCGTGGTTAGAACCCGACCTCTGCCTCTCGACTTCCCCTGTCTAGGCTTGGGCCACCTGGCAGTATCCCAGCCCTCGTGCTTCCTTCGGGTGGCATGGTAGTTAGGCACCGAAAGGGTGTTACAGCTGAACGATTATTATTACTAACGGTGCTGGAATGGGCGTCCATGAATCTTTCCAATATAAAGTAAAATGCAATCGCTCCTTTTGTCATCAACCTGGCGTGAAAACCAGAATACTGCCTAAAAGAGGTTCGCCAACGTCCTCGGCCCTACATTACTTGTTGTTGAAGACTGCAACACCTTCACACCATCCACCAGGATGGACCAATCAACACCCAACTGGGTCATGACTTTCTGGTCTCAATCTTAACACGCAGGCAAACAAAAACACTACTCGTGGCAGGACAGCCAGCAAGCATTAACTGATTAATGAAACACACCTGACCGATATTCTGGGGCTGGCGGTGCCCAAGGGTTCCACGCGGTCATCAAATTCAGTCGTCAACGCTCATTCTGAACAACAGTGAAGCCAGCAGAACTACGAGGGTATCGGGAATCACCTCTCCAAGTTAACTGGGTCTTAGCAAGCAAAATAGTTCAGTTCAGTTTGACTTCAGTTGGACACTTCCAACCCGCTCTTCCCCCGAGGAAGACAGCTCCGCTGCTTTCATAAACATGGACGCGCTGGTCGCCTGGGGAAAACACTCCGCTGCTTTCAGATCCCTACCACAGACGACAGTACAACTTCATCCCCAGACCGCCTCGTACCACTGTTATTCGTAGTACGAATCTTCACCTGACTGCTCCCCTTTGACCCTCCAGGCATCACCGGACTTTGATGAACGAAGTTCCAGCCAGTATAGCTCGCGGGATCAACGCAACACAGAACCCTGACTCCCATTCCGAGGTGGCAGCACTTGGTCACCTTCACTGAGCAAACTGACACTGATCACATGATCACGACACATGATCCATGAGCACATCGGCTCATCATGACAGTTAGGTACGGGGGAAGGTGTCTCGACGAGCTGTTGCATGTGTTACACCCGATAGCCTCCGCGTGCTCACACTTGGCAGCACATACCCTTGAATGTTTGGGGTGTACAGAACCTGACAACACTAACTTCGCATAAACGTACTGTTGTGCGTTCGAATGATTGAGCCAGAAATCGAGAACGAGGATTGCCGAATGATGGGCGTTAATCTCCTAACAATTTCAGTACATCAGCTAAAACATTAGGAAACACAGTTAGTTAAATGAATAGCAACAACGTTAGTATATAACATTCTTCCCCGCCGAAGGGAACATTGTCAGGAGAATATAGGTCAGGCTCCGCGGTTTCGACGGTTATATGGCCGAACACGTTGTTTGTCTGTGACATACTGTGGAATATTCTCTGGAATTTCACTGAGTTGTTCAGTGAATTGTTCGCCTCCAGGAGGATCAATCGAGTGTGATTGAGTCTCATCTTGAGGAGCCGCTACACCTTCGATTGAGTCAGTTAAACAGAAATCGGAGATATTTTGTACTTTGGGTGCCAGATATCTAAGAGAAACGGTTTCTTCTTTTCCGTTCGGGAAACGAACGCAGGCATACTGCGGGTTGCAATTAACAAGTTCCACCTCTTCCACTAACGGATGGTATTTGGAAGAACGTGTCATCCTTTTTAATAGAACGGGGCCTGGAGTCAACAACCAAATCGGAAGAGAGGTGTCACACGTTGACCTCCGGTGGAAGTTAAGAAATCTTTCGTGTTGTGTTGTGTTAGTAGCGGTGCACAATAAGGAGCGAACAGAGTGCACACAGAAGCACGCATTCC
This sequence comes from Opisthorchis felineus, assembly GCA_004794785.1. Lineage (NCBI taxonomy): Eukaryota > Metazoa > Platyhelminthes > Trematoda > Opisthorchiida > Opisthorchiidae > Opisthorchis > Opisthorchis felineus. Next base: position 573,217 of record SJOL01004009.1, on the reverse strand, counting down.
CACTCAGTAATGTCCCGTTGTTGGGTCTTCAACGCCAGAGTGATAGAGTACCGTTAAGCCGTTCAACTTGTCCGTTACCGCGTGGATTGTATGGGGTAGTTCAACTGGTTGCCACACCCCTGTCGTGAAGAAACGTTTGTACTTCACTTGACATGAAAGCTCCACCACGATCAGAATGGACGTATGAGGGCATTCCGAAAAAAGAGAACACCTCTCTTCCGACTTGGTTATCGACTCCAGGCTCCGTTCTATTAAAAAGGATGGCACGTTCTTCCAAATACCATCCGTTAGTAGAAGAGGTGGAACTTGTTAATTGCAACCCGCAGTATGCCTGCGTTCGTTTCCCGAACGGAAAAGAAGAAACCGTTTCTCTTAGATATCTGGCACCCAAAGTACAAAATATCTCCGATTTCTGTTTAACTGACTCAATCGAAGGTGTAGCGGCTCCTCAAGATGAGACTCAATCACACTCGATTGATCCTCCTGGAGGCGAACAATTCACTGAACAACTCAGTGAAATTCCAGAGAACATTCTACAGTACATCACAAACTAACAACGTGTTCGATAATATAATACTGGGTAGTGAGTATTGACTTTCGCTGCTTTCAGTGTGCATACGGCGAATGGGGGCCGTTTACCCGTGAAAGGTATGACCACACTTTGATGTTGGATGAGAAAATCCAGGCCAAGAATGACGTCTGAACACAAATTGGACAAGAGCAAGAGTTTGACACCTTCGTATCACGTGCTTTTGTACAGCCTGGGAGCATAAAGATGACCGCTAGTAACACAAGATAAATTCGTTGAAGCCATCGAGATAGCGCTCTTAGAGGATGTTATTGTCCAACCATGCTTCAGTGCGATGTCAGAAGAAATGTAACTTTCGCAGCTACCGGTATCGATAAGAACATAAAGTGGGATATTATTCACTATAACACCAACGATTGATTTGGAAAGTCCAAATGGATGAAGAGATGTTGAAAATGGATGAGGTACCAGGGTTCACCGACGATGTGATACGACTTGAACTCGGCTTGGATCGACAAACTTTTTGGAAATGACCTTTCTTGCCGCAGGAATGACAGAAAGATTCACGAGCTGGGCATTTTGAACGAATTTGCTTGCCGTTGCCACAGAAGAGGCAAGATAAGGATGTGCTTGCAATCGCGTCATTACAGTCAGTCTGAGAGATGAGTGCATCACAAACAGGAGTCAAAGGTTTATCCGTTTTGATCGATGCAGCACCACAGGGAGCATAAGACGAGTCGTGTGAGAGTGACTGTTGTTGAGCTTGTTCAAGCAGACGTGCCTCGTCAAACGCTTGTTGAAGCTTAAGAGTGTTTTTTTCTAGTAGTCGTTGGCGAACGGAATTAGACTACAAACCTGCGACAAAAGCGTCTCGAATAGCCTAATCCCGATGTTCATCGGCAGAAACCGCAGGAAAATTGCAGTCCTTGGCAGGGTAACGTAATTTTTGCAGGAATGCGTCCACTAATTGACCTGGTTCTTGTTTGGTAGTAGCCAGTACGTGGCGAGCAAACACTTCATTTTTGGGTTCAATGTACATCGCCCCGAGCGTCCGGATGGTGTAGTACATTCACAAACATGTTGATAGACGGACGGAGAAAGAAAATTTACATAAATTTTTCTTTTGTCAACGTTTGGGAGTTCGACGCATGAGAGGAAATTCGTAAACGTTTCGTGCCAATGGATCCATTGTTCTGAAGTAGAAGAGGATTGGGGATCGGCTTCAAACTGATCTGGGGGAAACAATCGTTCCATTGTATTTTGTTGGAAGATTAAATTGTTGTGCACTCGAATGATTGAGCCAGAAATAGAGAACGAGAATTGCCGAATGATGGGCTTTAATCTTCTAACGATTTCAGTACATCTGCTAAAACATTAGGAAACACAGTTAGTTTTATGAATAGCAAGTAAACAGTTTAACACAACGTTAGTATATAACACGTACAACGGAAACATTACTGCTGAACCGCTTCTTTTCTCCCGGGGTAACGGTACTCTGAATAGAGAATGGGTATCATTACATAATTATCCTATTGCCTTCATAAAAATTCGCCACTTCCCTGTTTTCACATTCCAACATACGTACTCGATTCTCAAAACGAATGGTCTGGTTTTCAGGTCTTATTATACCCAAAACTATCTCCATCTTTAATCCACAACAATTTAATAGTCTTGAGAAACCCCAGATACTGTCCAGAAGTGGACCAATCGGATTATCACTTTCCATAACTTTCTGAAGTTTGTCTCGTCCAACTCACCCGAGACTGGATTATTTGGTCTACTTCCTCTCACGCACAGTTAACCAGTTGCAATAAAAATATGGAACTTCTGATAATGCTGATGCTAGACTTCAGCCACTGTATGTGCAACCCAAAGACAAGATATAATCTCGTCTAGTGGCAACCTGTAAACTGGAACGAGGACAGACCAGCGACGAATTTTTGCAGGAATTGAATTACCTTGCATGCGGTTGCGATTTTCAAGCGGTAACGGTGGACGCTCAGGGTAATCAAGTTGTCTGTGGTGTCCTAATCAAGCACAATCTCATCCAGCTAGACAGTGGCCTTCTGAGCGTACGATTGGTTTCAAGCAAGTTACAGATCTTTGTCGATCGTTGGAAATGGAGTTCCTCTACTGGCTCCCGTAGATACAGGAGGGTAGGAAAACTAAATGGCCGCCTTATTTATACGGAAATATCACTGGACAGCCGAGCCCCCTCAAAAACAAATTATGTTTGCCTCCACTGGATCAACAAGTACTACAGTGGGTTAAGTTACGCATATATTGCTCACTAACATGTGTGCTATATTCGTGCCAAACTTTCTACCTTCCCCTTTGTGTTCTGTTGTACTTCTTGACCACGGTTTCCCCAAACTTCAATCAAAGGTACAGATACAACTCGGAGAAATTAGACGTCAATTTTCTGCGTGCTTTTAAAGCCACCCACATTGAGGGTCCACTACTCACTGAACATCTCTGTCCAATGTAAACCTATCGTATGACAATTAATGTTAGGAGGACTGCTTCCATTTTGCTAAAAATTTGTCTTGTAGACTGAAACCTGGTTTTCTCCATTTCAGCCTTTCATTGACATCCATTTGGATTACACTCTTTATATATATTCTGGTTCATTTGAATCCATATCACGGAACGGTTCAGTTGCTTCCAGTACAACTTCCTCAAGATCATTTGTCTTCTCGAGTCTGATGTAACTGACAAGTCTGACTGATACATCAGTGGAGACTATAACAGTTAAACATCATTATTTATTACTGGTGTACTGCTATCAATGATGGCAATGATGAGACCTATAGCTACGAAATCGTAAAGTCACTCCCCCGACAGTGAAGGCTTAATTGTCAGAAATTCAAGAGCTTTAAAAGGATGCTGTCATCGGGCAGTCTCGTTCTTCAGCGATGGCCCAAGTCTTGGTTAGAATTAACGAAAGACACGAGAGACGAATGTTCGTTGACTTCAGCCATTCGATCAATCGTTACACATATCTAGACGCTTACCCATTATCAAGAATGAACCTTACTCGAAAGATTTCACGTTTTACTACGCCTGATCTACATAGCGCTTACCATCAGATGGTGGTACAAGGGCCGGAGCAGAAATTTACAGTATTCGAGGTTTGTGGGAAACTCAGTCGACTCTGTCGTATTTCGTTGTGGTCGCTAACGGCGTTTCTTGTTTTCAGAGATCAATTGATAATTTGATGAAGATGGAACAGGTCCGCGGCATATCGACAACGATACCCATTGTGGTTTAGGTAACGCCGAGTATAACGGAAACGATCATCAGTTTTTGGAAGTCGCGATGAAATACTGCATTACACTCAACGACAGTAGAAGCGTCACTGGAACGCGAAAAGCAACCGGATTTAGATAAGAAGTATCGTCCAGTGCGCTGCGGTCGTTTCTTTTCCCTGGTACTCGTAAATCACCACAAATAATTCTGGGAATATCTGCGCATTATACCCAGTGTGTTTCTCGGCTCTCAGAAAGAATACATCCTTTGGTCCATAACAGCACCATCGCTCTCCAGGGAGTGCCTAGAGGCGTTTAACCATTTCAAACAAGGACTGAAAATCGCAACGCTCCTCACTATTGATTCCTGTGCACCAACATCAGAGGAAAATGATATTTAGGACGCTTCTGTCACAGCAACTTTAGACCAGAATAATCGATCAGCTGACTTCTTTCCGGGACTCTAGTGGATCACGATAGGTACTATTCTTCCGTTTGGAAGGAAGCTTATGCTGCCATTCAAAATGTGCGCTCATCTCCCGGGTATATCTTCCCAAAAGATTAAGGATATTCCGCTTTTATGTATGAATTGAAGTACGATAGTAAAATTAAGAACAAGGAAGTCAAGCGATGGGGGACTGAATTGCTATCATACAAATAAAACATCGTCTACAGACGCCGCTGGATCATACTTCGTCGCATGCGGTCGGTTCTCCCACGAACCCATCGTATCTCCCTGAATTGTATGATTCACTCAGTCACTATAGTTGTTCGAATGGCTCATTCTTTGGCTTTCAAAAATTCACCTTATTCGAGTGACGATGCTAAGTATGCGATTCTTGTTTGTTGGGTTTGAGCCGGGGTAAGACGAAGATTTTTCCATCAAGCCAATTTCAGGTTTACCAAAGCTACTGAACCAACTGAACGACTTAGTGTGGAAGTCCAAGCATCCATCCGGTCAGTGGAACGCAACAAAGACAACCGTTGGTGAGCACGAGCGTTTTCCATGCTCAGATAAGACACACCAGACAACTACTAATTGTTTTTTGTCAATCATTTATCACACTTAGCACATCTTCTTACACCCTCACCATAATCGTCATTGACAGTAACACCAAGTGAGGAAAATGGTGCTTTACTACCGCACAACCATGTCAACCTATTTGAATAAAGTCTTGGGATAAGAATAAAAAAGAGGCAGTAAGAAGAGACCTACGACGAGCCTACCAGCCCTTTGCATCGACCATTTATAACAGGACGTGGCTCATCAGACATGGAAATATGTCATTAGCAAGTAGTACGAGTGACAGGGGACCTGGTTTACACCTTTGAGACATACCGATCGAAGCAACGACCTGTCGTCTGGTACTTGGTACAAACCACCAGCTCGGTAGTTTTCCAGTCAGGCGACAGTCTAACTGTCGGCCTCCGGAGTGGCACAATAGGATGTGGTTAGTTGTTTGAAGGCCTCAGAGAAATCTGGGTAAACTATGGCGATCCAAGATAGTCATGCATGGCTGTCCTCTAACACCGTGGTTCCACGGGTCGGAGTAAAACGGCTATCTAGATGGACGCGAGAGTGGTGGTCAATTATATCCCCCAATACTTTGGAGACAGGCTTTACTTTGAGTTGGTTGCCTGAGTGAGCTTTGTCGCCGCCCTTATAGACAGTGGTAACAACTCGCCGACTCAGGGATTTTGCGCCGGCGTGGAACGCACCCAATGGGTCCACATCTAGTACGGAACATTCTTTCAGTGGCATAGGAGGAATACACCACCACACCACCTACATCACCAACATCGTCATTAATGACAATACCAGATGAAAACACTGGTGCTTCACTACCATACAACCGTCAACTTGTTTGAATAAAGCCGTGTAATGGAAAGAAATGTGGCAGAGAGGGAGGACCCAGGACCAGCCTATCAAAAACATCCGAGATGCTTGTACCTCCGACACTCATTCGGACTATGTGAATAGAAACCGACAACATGAACGCATCTGATACCGGTTAGCGCCATACCATTCAGCGTCACCAGTCAAGTGCACGGAGGGCCACGTGGACTCCATCCTGAAAAGTAAACAGCACCACAACTTTCGAAACACCCTTCATTGCATTCTGCTGCGTCCAATTCTGTCCACTCCGAATTAGGCATGGAAACAGCGCTCACCTCGACAGGCAGTAGATCGGAGTGGGCCACACATGACCCAGCCAGCTCAGCTTATAGTGCTGCGTACATTCTTAGAGTGAAGTACCGATTGCTCGAAGCGAAAGTAATGACAGGAAAATCTGGGGTTCAATCCAAACTCCAGCAACTTGAGCGCTCTTGTCTAGGCTTGGGCAACCTGGCGGTACCTCAGTCCCCCATCCTACTTTTGTGCGGTATGGTGGCTATTCACCGAAAGGGTGTTACAGCTGAACGGTTACCGAAGATCTTGCGAATTCGCAAGGCGTTAGGCTGAATCCTTACCGCTCGCAGTTAGGCTCTGC
>SJOL01004009.1:550412-562198 GCA_004794785.1 Opisthorchis felineus | reverse complement strand
CAGAGGTTATCACGGAAATGTTGTGTTAGGGTGAAAAAATTCAACAAATGACACGTGTGAACTATGTAAATAGATTGAACAGCGGAAGAATTCTTTCAAGAGGGAATTCTTGCACGAGGGAGAAAACGAAAACGATTTCCAACGTACCGCGTAATGCATTACAGAATCACCTTTTTGCACCAAACAGTGCAACCCGTGAAATCCGTGAGCGCACACTATGGCAAAAATAAGTGAAAAAAGATTTACAAAGATTCAGAGGTTCTCTGGATAAACCATCACTGACCGGTATTTAGCAGACAGCGCAACAGGACTGGCTGGTTGGTCCATAGCTGTGACCAATCATTGCTGGCTCTGAGCTGGTTAATACCAAGGTCTTTTAGCCAGTCACATAAGGGTTAGGCTTATTGGGCGTAGGTGGGCGAAACTAAATGGCGGGCCTATTTGGCCTGACGCCAGCTTAACGGAGTTTAACTACTAGATTGTTTTGCGGAGTTCCATGGGATTCCATGCGGGGCCCATTACTCACCTTATTTATCTCTGGCCACAGTTTCGTGCACGCGTGACTGTTATCCCCTCAATTAATCCCCTGTCATTGATCGGCGAAGCAGTAACAGTGGGAATCACAGTAACCTGCTACACGGCTTATAGCTAAACAATCAACTGGCTGACAGAGGAGGCTATTGGTCACTTTGTCGTGGTGGTCGGGCTTCTGTGCTGCAATGATCCTGCGGGCTATACTGGCTGGAACTCAGTTCCTAAAGGTTCAACCATACCACAAAGCCCAACGGGGAGCAGCCCGACGAAGAACAGCGAGTCCCCGTACTGCGAGTAGTTGTGTTACGAGGCGGTCTGGAGGTAAAGTCGTACTGTCCTCTGCGATAGGAGTGTGAAGGCAGTAAGGCGTTTCCCCCAGGCGACCAGCATGTTCATATTTATGTAAGCAGCGATGCTGCTTTCCTTCGAGGAAGGACGGATTAGAAAAGGTTGGCCTGAAAGCCGCACACTCCATAGCCCAAATTTTGATTGACGGCCTGCGCATTACTCAATACAGTCGAAATACTTTTAAAATCGGAATCTAGTGCTGTTCAGAATGTACCTGCTGTGCGCAGCTGCATCAGGAGTGAGACAGTAATGCCCTACTCCCTGCGTCCCCGGGCCAGGCCGGCCCCCTACAGCCAAGTGAGTCAGACTATTGAGTCACTGGCTCCGGAAAGGCCCCCCAAGAAAACCCTAACAACCGCTGTCTCGCGGTCCAGACTCTTGAGTCAGAGGCTAGGGGCAGGGTCCTTGAACAAAACCCTACATCCTCCCACTGCCTTGTGGGTCAGACTTTCGAGTCAAAGGCTCAAGGTGGGGTACCTCAACTAAACCCCTTTCTTCGGCCTGGGCAACCGGAAAGTATCACTTGCCCTTGCAGCTCTTCGCTCACCGGCCTTCTCCCTCCCAAACCATCGTACAATGCAGTGCAATCAACCCATCTGCCAAACCCCTAGCCACTGTTCCGTGTCTCAACCATCACCCAGAAAAATAAACCGAAATAATCACCTGCTAACCTCAAAAGGTCTGATCCACGTTGCAACCTTTAATGTCCGTACTCTATGTCAAATTGGGCAACAGGCATCTCTTGCTGAAACTTTGCTTCCCCTCTCTATCGATGTATGTTGTGTCTCCGAAACACGCATACAAGACCCTACTTCGGTCGTGCTCCTCAAGCCGCTTAGGACGAGCCCAGATGTTCCACATTTCACTCTTCGGGCATCCGGTGATCCTGACGCAATAGCTCGTGGTACCTACGGTGTGGGAGTTGCACTCAGCCCCAAGGCTGAAAGCTCCTTACTCGACCGAATCCCAGTAAACAGTAGTCTTTGTGCTGTGCGGTTGTCTAGATCAATTAAGATTAACGCAGGTCGATGCGGTAAACGGTGTTTGTTTGTCGTATCAGCATGCGCCCCAACAGATAGCAGTTCTGAGACTAAGAAGGACGAGTTTTATCAAGCTCTGTCACGACTGCTTCGGTCGGCAAGAAGGACGGATATAGTTATCCTGGCAAGTGATATGAATGCCCAAGTTGGACGACTAAGTCCGGAAGAAGCACAGTTAGGTGGTAGTCGATGCTGAGCATGCGGATAATGGGGAGTCGCTTCTTCAGTTGTGTGCAGATCATCGTCTGTTCCTGGCCAGTACGAACTTCCAACACAAACGCTCACACCGAGTTACTCGGAGGCCACCTACCACAAGACAGTCGTGCACTCATTTGGACCATATGGTTATCAGTTGCCGATGGAGAGCCCCATTTAAGGGTTGTCGTTCCTTCTGGGGTACTCAACTTGACTCTGATCACGCCACCGTGCGAGCCCGCTTAGCACTTCGCTTTCCGCCAGCACTACGTGTGCCGAAAGAGATCAGCTCCGTTCATCAGCTTCGACAAGTTTCAGTAGCTGAAGAGTATCGAGCTGATCTGGCTAGAAAGCTACTGGAAACGCACAGTCATGTGGACGACGAAGATTGCTTGGAGAATGAATGGAGGCCAGTTAAATAAGCAATGCTCTCAGCTTTCAGAACTGTTTGTCCAGCCCATCTGACTCGACTCAATGAACACCGGATATCTTCGAGATAAGTAGATCTTATTGCCGCCAGAAAGGCCATACCAGCAACTAGCGACTATGATGGCGCACGCAGATCCCTCAAACACCGGATAATTAGGATCTTGAAGGATGACAGAGAACGCTGGTGGATTTCGAAGGCCCAGGAGATGGAGAATGCTTTCACTGCAGGCAACATCCGCGCCCTGTTTCAACTGATTCGATCAACGGGCCAAAAGAAGGCAGGTGTCAGTGAAACAATATTCGAAAAAGACGGAACGGCAATTCACTCCCTCAACAGTCGTTTTGAGCGGTGGGCTCAACACTTCCAAGAACAGTTCACCTGGTCTCCTTCAACACAACCGCTGGAGGAACCAAGCGGGTCCGATTGGAACGTTGACACCAGCCCACCATAATCAACCGGATTCCAGCGTGAGATATCAATCCTGAAGCGCGACAAGGCACCTGGCCCGGACGGTCTACAGCCCGCGCTCTTCAAAGAAGGTGGCGAGGTCCTGGTGAGCAGTTTGACAACCATACTGCAGAAGATTTGAAATTAAAACAGAATACCAGCCGAATGGAGCTTCTCGACCGTCACCCCAGTTTTCAAAAAGGGCGCAAGGACTTCATGTGAAAACCATCCTGGTATCAGCCTGGTATCCGTCGCATCTAAGGTGCTCTCTGGCATTATTTTGCGTAGGTTGATGGATTATCGGGAGAAACAGATTCGTGAGAGTCAAGCTGGGTTTCGCCCTGGTCGAGGATGCATCGACCATATCTTCACCTTGAGACAAATTCTTGAACAGCGCCACTCCTTCAGACGACCCACGGTCGTTTTTCTTGATTTGAAAGCTGCTTTTGATTCTGTCGATCGTCAGCAACTTTGGCAGTGTCTGGCGATCAAAGGTGTCCCTTCCAAATTTCTATCCCTTATGAGGGCACTGTGTGCGACCTCCTGTGGGCGCGTACTAGTATACGGGAAGCTCTCGCCTGAGTTCACCGCGTCCAGTGGGGTAAGACAAGGCTGTCCTCTTTCCCCTTTCCTCTTCAACTTTGTTATTGATATGCTGCTTGAAATTTCTCTGCCTGCCTCTGAAACCTCGGGAGTCGAAATGCTCCCGGGACGTTCCCTCACAGACATTGAGTATGCGGACGATATTGCTCTCCTTGGTTCAGATCCTTCCCAAATGCAAACGATTTTAAATAACCTAAATAACTCTGCCGCACGGTTTGGCATGCGCTTCACACCTGCAAAGTGTAAAGTGCTGCTACAAGACTGGGTGGGATCAAACCCACACCTCATGCTTGCAGGTGAGCCAATCGACGTGGTAGATAAATTCGTTCACCTGGACAGCTGTATAAGTTCCGGTGGACTGGCTGGAGATGAGATTATTTCTCGAATCGGAAAGGCCAGGGCAGCTTTTGCCAACCTCCGACACCTATGGCGCCGACGTGACGTGAGTTTGTCTGTCAAGGGAAGAGTTTACACTGCGGTGGTGCGATCCATACTGCTTTATGGATCAGAGACGTGGCCCCTACGCGCAGAGGACATACGGAAGATATCAGTGTTTGACCATCGGTGTCTCCGAAGCATTGGTCAGGTCTGGTGGGAAGAAGGTACTCTCCCGCGATAGATGAATCACTCACGCTTCATAGGTTACGCTGGCTAGGACATGTACTCCGCATGCCAGAAGGCCGCCTGCCTCGTAGAGCTCTTTTCGCCCAGCCCTGTGCTGAGTGGAAGCGATCGAGAGGTGGACAGTGTATGACCTGGCAACGAAGTACGAAAACACTAACCAGTAGACTTAGTCGGGTGGGCAACTGCCGCCTCCCTGGATGGTGACCCCGGGGCTCAAATCACCAGTGGTTAATGACATTGGCAGAAATGGCCCAATCGCGCAGTCAGTGGCACTCGTGCATCAAAGCTATCGCCTTCAGTGCGTAGCTACCCAATTTCCGAACAAACTGAACATGCCTTCGCCTCTAAGGCTTGGTTGTATGTCCCACACTCCCGTTTTCCGGTGATCGAAACTGTGGTAGCTGGAACCAGTGTGCATATGGTACACGGTTTATAGCTGATAAATTGGATTGAATTGAATTAGTATGGTGTCCCGGTATTATTTTTCACGTAAACGTCTGTTGACTGGTGACCAAAAATAAGTGAGACAAACACTGATACCCCAGTAAATCTACTGTACTACATACTGCAGGCTGCCAGTATAAGTATCTAATGGACACCAGTGGGCACGTTGTGCTAGTAGGGCACCTGAAGTGGTGGTGGTCCCACGTGACCACCGGTGGCGTGTTTACTGGGCAAGGGGCGAACCACTGGGCCGAAGGTTCGCCGACCTGAAATCTAGTAATGCAGTTAGACACTACAGTGTGAAAGTGAAGCGGATTTTACTGAACTACACACCATTCGCACGTCTATGTACCTTTACTTCCGCATATCCATTTCCTTTTGCATACTGTTTGAGTCCTCAAGGCTGATCTCCCGGCAAGTTGATGATGCGATGATCTCGTAAAACTGTGACTTATGTGCCACACGGCTCCAACTAATCTGCTTCACGTTTTTCGGTGGTCGTCATCATCGGGAATCAAAAATTAAGTCGAAGCTGCTTCCGTACTTCCGCCAGCTTTCGGGGCGCCGAGAGCTATTCTTACAGCCTCCGATGCAAGAATCTGGACAATTATTAGCTTCCGATGTCATGTCCTGTGTTTCTGTCCTGTCCTGTTCCATCCCATTCAGTCCGGTCTTATCTCTTCCTGTATCTTATCAACGGCCTACCAACAACATTGAGTTCCTCTTTTCAGCAAGTAGAAGAGGGCTGGTGATGCCATTGGATGTCATCTGCACAGTTTACGTCGTGGTGGACTGTACGATCTTCCAAGACGCACAGATAGTTTGACGATCATCCTTAGTGCAAAGATTGGAAACAATGCAACGCTTGCCATCGACTACTATAAATTTCTGCTTCTTCCGTATTTTTCCAGAATCAGACGGGGTTTAGGACGCCACGGCAATTACCTGAAAGGCAAGTTTCACCGACATTACTCGGACTTTTCCTAATCGCTTTCATACCCCTTTACCGGGCCAAGGCTTGACCACCTTTGCTCGGGCCACTCTGAATTGGGCACGGAAAAACAGCAATCTCTTCGGTAAACGATGGCTTAGCCTGCGCATTAGATGGCTTTTGATGCTGGAAACATTCGACTGAAATTCCTGTTGAACAACCGAACACTCGCTTTCTGATTACCTCGTTGTGAATTCGCCGACACCAGCCTAGACGAGCCATGTTTCTGAGACACTGGTTGCCGAAAACCTGAGGACCCTTTAGTTCCGCTGCTCTCATAGGCCACGTCTCACAGTCGTAAGAGAAAACTTCCCGTGCTGTAACCTGATACACACGTCCCTTGAGACTTAAGGATAATACCTCTTTGCCACCATAGGTGTCAAATTATCAGGCGTTACCCGAACCTCAGAGATTCGCGCAAAAACGTAAACTGTCACATCACAGTCGGAACTAATACAACTTACAAGATAAGTAAAACGCTCCCCACCCCCAGTGCCTCTCCTCAAACCTTAAGTGGCTTGTTAAGCGACTGCCTTCAGGACATTCCTTGCTTGGTAGGCTTGTTAAGAAGAACATACCGATCAACTGAGTTGACTGCACCTTCGAACTCCAGAACTACTAAAATCGTGGGTCGTTTACGTGTATGTCGTTGGTGTCGCACCTGACGGAGTTCAGCCACTCAGTTCACTTAGCTCACAAACCGTTAACCGAAGTGCAGTGGTTCCAGCTGCTACAGCTTCGTTCACCAAAAGGAAGGAGAATAAGAGAATGAAGATAACGCATTGAGTGCGATTACTTATCGGTTCGTTGACGTTAAGTGGTTCTGTTTGTTCGGTATGGTAGGCAGTGAGAGTTCTGCGGTGAAGGTGATAGCTTTCATTAAAGACCGCCATTGGCTACGTGACACAGCCATACCTGTCAGCGTCACCAACCATTGGTTTGTTTCGTCCTGTGGTCCCCATCCGAGTAGACGGCACTTGCCAACGTGACGGAATTTACTTCTAAGGGCCTTTTCGCTTCGTTACGAAGTCATGGACTGATCGCCCCTGCGTCGTCTCCATCCTACATAAGACTGGACGAAGAGGGCTGTACAAGGCAAACGGTCCTCTAGCATACGAATTACATGACATCATCATCATCGACAGCATGACATCAGTGTTCAACACCGATGCTTATCTGCCGTACAACCATGATTTATTTGAAAGCCTTATTGTGAAGAAAGAATAAAGGTGGACGGAGAATGGGCCTAGTGCTAGCTTACTACAATCATTCCGAGGTGCCTACACCTCCAGACACTCAATCAGTCAATCTGGATAGAAACTGACAACAAGACCGCCACTGACATCGGTTGGCAACCATATCTTGCAGCGTCTCCAACCAGGCATAGTGGGGGTCACGCTGTCCCCCTGGAAGGCGAGTAGCACCGACAGTACCCAAACGTTTCGTAATCCCCTTCATACTTTTCTTCCAGGCCAAGGGTTGGTCACCTCTCTGCTTCCGCCTCTCTGAGTTGGGCATGGAAAACAGCACTCTCTTCGGCAAACGATGGTTCGGCATACGCAACACATGTCCCAACCAACGCAGCTTCTGGTGCTGGACACATTCTTCAATGGAAGTACCCATTGCACAACCGAAAACTCGCTTTCTAATTGCCCCGTTACGAATTCGCCGACACCATCCCACACGAGCTGTGGTTCTGAGACAACGGTCGTCGAACACCTGAAGACGTCTTATTTCCTTTGGTCGAACAGGCCAAGTCTCACAGCCATACAACAAAGCAGCCCGTATTGCAGCCTGATACACACGTCCCTTAAGATTCAGGGATATACCGATTTGACGCCACAGGTTTCTCAAATTAGCAAACGCCACCCGAGCCTTGTGGATTCGTGCGTTGACCCCATCCGTCACACTGCAGTCAGAACTAATACAACTTCCAATATACGTAAAACGCTCCACAACTTCCATTGCCTCTCCCTTTATTATAAGTGGCGTGCTCAGTGGCTGCATGTCCAGGAGCATGACCTTACACTTTGTGGGTGCAAAGTGCATACCAAAGGATGGGATGACTTTGGTCAGTTCGTCCAAAAACACCTGCACCTTCTCCTCCTTTTCGAAGACAAAGACGATGTTGTGTGCATATTCCAGACCGACATGGTTTTCGTCACAGGCTATTTGAACACCGGGGTTTTGGAGACCTTCCAGCGTTCGTCTCATGATTTCATCGATCACGAAGTTAAACAGGAATGGAGAGAGGGCATCCTTGACGGACACCGCTTTGTGTACGGAAGCTTTTGGAGAGCTCGCGGTGACCTAACCAGCATAAGCTGTGAAGTGTGACCGGCTGATCTATCGACGAAGAATTAACTTAACCCGAAAACCATCCGGTATACCTCAGCATTACTCATATTTTATTCCCATCAGGCCTGCGCAATGCTTCGGAGGCACTCTGGTCAAACACATAGAGCCTTCGAAGGTCTTCCATATGCAACGGCCAAGTCTTTGACCCATAAGGCAGAACACACCGACCGCGGCATTGTATACTGTACCCGTAACAACCAAGCTGGCATCACGTCGGCGCCACAAATGCTGGATTTTAGCATACCCTGGCCTTCCCAATTCGGGAAGTGATTTCTTCCGCAGATCTGCCGGGATTTATGTAGTTACCAGGATAAACAAGTTATTACAAGTTATTACATCGATGGGTTCATTTGCAGGTAAAGAAGACTCAAGCAGCATATGGATTACGAAGTGAAAGTGAAAGGGCGATAGGACATATTTGCGTGACACAACTAGATGCGGTGAACTTAGGAGGGGATTTGTCTTAGACACGTCCACGTCCACTGGAGGAGGCATACAGAGCCTTTATAAGGACTCACTTGAGGGTCGTGGAGGTGGGAGTCGGTGAATGAAAAGCTCTAAGTGCGGATACTCCTTCCCAGTTGCCCAGGCCGAAGAAGGGGGTTTGATTGAAGTACCCCACCGGGACCCTTTTACTCAAAAGTCTGGCCCACAAGGCAGTGAGAGGATGTAGACTTTTGTTCATTGACCTTTTCTCTAGCATCTGACTCAAAAGACTGAACAGTGAGGCAGTGGTTTCTAGGGGGGAGGACCCTCCCCGGAGCCAATGACTCAATGGTCTGACCCACCTGGCTTCAGGGGCTGGCTTGACCGAGGATGCAGGAAGTAAGGCATACTTTTATGACCCCTAGTGCGGCTGTGCACAACAGGTACCTTCTGAGCAGCACTAGATTCTGATTTTAAAAGTATTTCGACTGTATTGAGTAATGCGCAGGCCGCCATAATCAAAATTTGGGCTATGGAGTGTGCGGCTTTCAGGCCAACCTTTTCTAACCCGTCCTTCGTCGAAGGAAAGCAGCATCTCTGCTTCCATAAATATGGATATACTGGTCGCCTGAAAGAACCGCCTTACTGCCTTCGCACTTCCATCACTGAGGACAGTACGACTTTACTTGGTGGAGTTTGAAGATGTAGTCAACGCAAACCCTACCAGACCGGAACGCCGCTTGCTGCCCTCCATGCAACGCTTCACTGGCCACCATAAGGCGATAAAGGAAAGTTGACACCAAGAATCTCGTTACGACTAGAGTTAAGCTGACTCCTCTGTTAGTACCGCACTCACTACGGACTACTTTTTTAAAAAAAATAGACACTGTCACCGATTCTTTCCAGTTGTCTAGGACCGTGAGGACAAATGGATCAGACAAGTATTGACTGAGGACTTCATCTCCACTCTAGAACAATTCAGGTCGGAGGTCCGGAGCATGAGCTCGGTGCTGTCCAAGAGTGAATATGCAGTCGGTAACCTTCGAGACCTTAGGGGGTTCGAGGTTCACAGTTCAGGGTTCTGCTACAGTTGAATCCAACTGACTGGCCGCAGGTGGCTGCGACGATTGCTGTTCAAAGTGCTGGACCAGGCGATCGAGACGCCTTCCTTTGTTGAAGACGGTCGTGCCACTTTCATCCTCGATTATTTCGCTCAGAGGCATTTTCCGGAAATCACTTGTGTGGATCAACTGAAATAATCTGCATGAATTTGCCGCTTTCTGTACCTCTTTTGTTCCCTTAGTGTCCACAAAATTTCAAGGTCGATGCGCACGCTGAGTTCCGCTCGACGTCTGATAGATTGTTGGGCTGAATTATATTCGGGGCCGGCGGGAACGTTTACTCGAAATTGAAGCAGCGCCACTGTTCTGTCTGATATCTAGTGCTTGAGCGGACCTAGTAGCGCCGTGCCACTGCAACACTGTCGGCACTATGCAATGATGTAGCGGTCTCGTTCCAGTACGATTAGCCGTTTATGCCGCCGCCAAGATACCGGTCAATAAACAGCCTACGTGTGATTCCTTTTCTAAACAGCTACTCACTGGTTCAGATGACCATCTGACTTTTGGTGTCTAACCAGAAGGTTGTCGTCACCCACCCAATGAATGTCAATTTAATCAAAGGCGGTCGTGAGGCTGAGGTTTTCGGGATTCGACCGCGTCCGCAATAAACCTCCAGGAAAATTTCGAGCTCATGGCTTGGAAATTACAAGATCCTCCACGAGGACTGATGACTAACCAGACAACTCATTGATTACTCACCAGAAGTCAGGTGGTTATCTGAGTTAGCGAACAGCTGACGAGATAAACAATCACATCTTAGATCTAATTCACCAGCTGTGCAGATTGGTCAACGGACGAGTGGCCTAGAGGTATCAGCCTGCGATGTGTCATGTATCCAACCTCGTTCACCCACCTGATGAATCTTAACGAAGATGAAAGTGCTCGTATGGCTGAGCTGTTCCGGGTCCGGTCACGCTTACACCAAGCTTTCCCCCTTAAAGTTTCAAATGGGGGCTGGTTATCCTTAAGGGAGGCTATGCTTTGGAGGTATACCTAGATAGAGGACCAACTGAACTATCCTCAAATATTCCTGGCGGTGATTTGGACGTATTCTTTTCACATTGGATTAATATATTATTTCTTATTATCTGTATTCGTATGTTGAATTATTTTTGCGGACCAATAGTGGTCCCTTTAGCTCCTGTTTTGTTAACCTGGCGTAACGCAGACTAGACCAGCCTCCTCCCTGTCAGCTTTCTATTAACACTACGTCTCTGTGGGCTCACCAGTTTCTTGTGGATGTTACTGTCAATGATAACGGTTATGGTTTTGTCTGCAGTGACGTCTAACCGATTCTCTGCCCGAATTATGCTCCACCCCTCATCAATGTCTCGAAAATTCCTAAACAGTAGGAACGCCGGGGTCGCAGCACTATTAGCAACAAAGTGAATGACTACGCACTTAATGATACGATTCGACTGAGCCAGGTGGGCTCGCTTCATCTAGTTCCTTGTATATTAGGCAGTCGATTGCCGTAAGTCCTGTGTTTTGGAATCTGTTCTTGGAGGATGATGCAGCAGAGGCCAAGCGTGACCTGGACACGCTGATCAAAACACGTAGCAGCTGGTATTAACCCTCTTGGTTCCTGTATTCTTTGAGATTGCGTTGCCAGAGAACCATCCCATCAATGGCCGGACACCCTCACTGACATAGCGAAGTCCTCTAGCCAACAGCATTGTTGAATCTAGCCACTTGTTTTTATTCATTATCCTACTGTTTCCCCTGTTTTCTCGTCTTGATGCATTGACACCAATCATTCCTTTCATCATATTGTACTAATGGCGTCCAAATTCTGTGACCGTCCAGCCCAGCGTAAAAGTTTCAAGATTCTTGATTGGATAACTGTACTCAACTGAATTATTGCATCAGCGAATGACACTGAGGGTTCTGCGGTCCACTGCTCTCTGTGTGCGCGTTCATGGACACCTCAGAGTATTCAGCGTCTTGTATAGCTGTGATCATTTATTCTAAGCTACGACCAATATCATCCGAGGGGGCCACTGGCTTTCCACATTCGGGATTCACGAGTCTTTTTTCCTGTTAAGTAGGGGACATTGATTTGGTTTGTTAGGAAGACTGAGTGAAACTGCAGCTTAGACGAGAGAACACGAAGAGACTGGATCTTACCGTGGTGTGGCGGTTTGCGCACCTCAGCGACCCATTGAGCTATACTGGGGGGTGTCCTGCGACACTCGCAGAGTCTCTCATACCAGGTTGGTCAATGG
>SJOL01004009.1:534987-547077 GCA_004794785.1 Opisthorchis felineus | reverse complement strand
GGTGGACAACGTATGACTTGGCAGAAGGGCGTGAAAGAGATCACGAAGAGTTTGGGTGTTGTTGGTGTTGTACGCCTTCCAGGATGGGGCCCCCGTGACCCCGCCTGTGCATGGCTGGAGACGTTGCAAGAAATGGCGGCTAATCGATGTCAGTGGCGTTCGTGCTGTCAGTTTCTTTCCAGACTGTCTGATTGAGCGCTTGGAGGTGTAGGCACCTCAGAACGCTTGACATAAGCCAGCACTAGGTCCCCTCCCTCACCCACTCTTTTTCTCTTCTCTTCACTCTAGGGCTTTAAATATAATTAGACGAACCTTATGGTTGTACGGCAGTGAAGCATCAGTGTCAACACTGATGTTGCTGTCTTTGATGATGATGATGATGATGATGAGAGAACAATCTGAATAAATTCGTTCATTACGGAACCGAACCTCGCCGTCAGTAGCTGGTAGGTATTTGATCACTTAGAGCTCGAGTTAGCTCAGTAGTTATGACGCGAACTTACTCACCGGAAGTTCCGTGATTCGAACCCAACCCAGGCATCTCGATTTCTCCTGTCTAGCTAGCGTGGCAGCATCTCAGCCCTCGTGCTTCTATTGGGTTGCATGGAAGCTAGGCACGGAAAGAGTGTCACAGCTGAACCAGCAACATTTAATCACTTGGGCATCGTGGCTTTTCGGCAGTGGAGGAATGCCAGGTAACCCAGGACTATGGCGAGGCAATTAATGACCAGTACAGTGGCGGAATTCACTCACCATTAACATTTTGTTTTGTGTGTAATTTAGACACCAGTACATGGTGGGTCGAGGTATCCTACTTGTGCGTTGTAGTGTTTGAACGCTTGGTGGGCTAGAATGCAGTAGGTTCTTGATAGAATAGTCTACTGAATTAGAGTCACGACTGGTGGTGCATAGGCAGGCTTCGAAAGAAGGAGAGGTTAGATCAATGTAACTGGACAACTTGACTGACATTGTTTTAATATTTAGTGATCATCTGTCCGCACAGACCAGTTGAAATGGAATAACGGAAGTAGTCCCTTGTTTCGGGATGCGTTTAGCACCTTCAAAGTACAGTCTTCAGGACTTCCTATCCTGTTGTTTACCGTTGGAACTTGAAAATTTTGAATCTGACTTTGTCAGTTGGTTTATATATATTGTTTGCTGTGTAAGCCGTTATTTTGCTGTGGCAACGAAGTCAATGCACGGACAACATTTGCCCACTTGACTCATTGTATTGGCAACCGATTTTACTGAAGACAAGAGGATGCATACAAAGTAACCCTAAGGGCTGTCATATTTTGAGGTCGCACAGTTTGGCCTGCAGGCGTCTTCAAACGCCCGGCCAACAACGTCTGTGCAGCATAGCGATAGTCATCTGGATGCCGGCTGCGTAAACGAGTACCTGATAAATGGTCATAATCACGAGAGCAGCAGGTAAAGCTTGCCAGGGTAGTTGAGGCGTGCTGCATACGTCTACCGACTGACTGCAAAAAGCTTTGCTTTCTCCTCCAGTCCGCCACCGCAGAAAGGCTCCTGTTGAACAGACCATTATGTAGCAAAGTGGAATAAAAGCGACTAGTTAAACTGCACGTAGTATGTAGCCGATCTCTGTGGCGAGCATGCTGTTATTTCCCAGGTGGACTGCCCAGGTAGAATTTTTTCGCCCTACACCGGGCCTCCATTGGATTGAGTTCTCGAAAGGTGCTGGGTCAATCGTGCTGATGACATCTTCTGTCCTGATATTCATATCCGTTTATTTGAATGATGGTGGGTTATTTTCCCAAAGCAAATAGGGCTTAATCGACCTTGAAATTGACGAATATATCCTTGGTTTCGTTGATGAATGTAGTGCAGAAGCTATCGGTAGTACCATGAAACGGTAGGCATAGTGGGTTTCAGACCGTCTATCTCTCAGTGTTTTTTGTAAGAATACGGAGGTCATCTTGATGGAGCCGTTCGTGGGAAGAGGGTTTCCTGGGTTTCGAACATTAGTGGTTGTTGGTTCAACCACGAACGAATCCCTCCACTTCATCGTGATATTCGTGTGGTGGATCACTGCATTTTATTCATGTGAACCGACGACTAGCTCCCCACGAAAACACCCTGAAACGAATGTACTGATTGGACAAGGTAAGTTGTCTCCGAACAGGCAGTAGCATAATGGTAGGAAGAGCCAGTGGACACATGGGTCCACAGTACATGATGAAAGGTGTATGGTGAGGAGGTGAGGGAGAATCTACAGGAGTCCGCCGTCATTTCCTTAAAATCTTTGTCAGAAAATAAAATTGTTTCGCTGGATTTTTGAATGCGAAACTTCTGCTTCACATACTGCGTCAGCATGTGACGAGCGTACAAGTCGGTCAGAGTTATGGACATCAGAGCACCCGTTCTCACAACTTGCCGATGTTCACATCTGGTGCTCAGTAAAGAGACGTTTTAGAGGAGCCATCGCCGGGACGTACAGCGAAATGTTTTTACTGATTTGGGGGATTGAAGTTTTAGGCCAAGACTGAAATAGGGGCTTGTACAAACGACGAAGAGTAATGAAGAAACAGTTTCAGATGGCTCAGCGGTTAAGGCGCAAAGCTACTAACCGTAATGTCTGTGGTTTGATTCCTCCTGTTCAGGCGTGGGCAACCTTGCAAGATTTCAGTCCTTGTGCTTCCTTCGTATTGCACAACAGTTATTCACAAGAAGGTTGGACGATTATTTTTTATTATGGAGAGACAGAGAAGGAGGAATGAGTTGAGGCACGAATCTCACAGTGACGTGAAAAGTAACTATGAAGTTGGAGCTAAGGTTGGCGTTGCTGGATATTTGTACTTCAGTGAAGATACCAGAATACGCGTAACGTGGACTGAGTTGATCTCATTCTTCAGTCCACGAGTTTTGCTGAGTGAAAGGTATTTTTGTCACAGTGTTGTATAAATTCACGTTTGACGGATGAGGCTGGCAGCTCAGTCCAGGACCTAATGTGATGAATCACACAAGGCAGTCGTACTTCCACGGATATTAACGCGGGCACATTCCGGTGCTCATTGATGCCCCCATCAGAGCAGTGAAGACGATTTGGAGGACATTCTTTTCAGCTCCCTGTTAATTAAATATCTCCTATCATAGGCGAATCTTTTCACAAACTAACCCTTTGCAGCATCACTGTTTCTGGTGGGGAGCGAGATGGTTCAGTGGTCAGAGCGCGAATTTACTGACCGGAAGGTCTGTGGTTCGAACCCGGCCTCTGCATCTCGACTTCTCCTGTGTAAGCTTGGGCAACCTGGCAGTATCCCAGTCCTCATGCTTCCTTCGGGTGGCATGTCAGCTAGGCACCGAAAAGATGTTACAACTGAATGGATTAAAAAATTGAATATCTGTTTCTGCATTCATTTTTTTTCAGCCACCGACCCTCAGTGAGGCCTTTGTCTGAGTGTCACTCATGTGTAAAGTTTAAACAGGTCAATGGCGCCCAAATACAAAAACGACTTGGCCAAATGCTACGCTCTCCTCAAGTAGGATATATCCTGGTGTACAGTAGACTACCTTCAGGTTGAACTATAACTGGAAGACTACCACCGAAGAAGATATTCCGTTTTTGAATGCAGTGTCTGATTTGACAAAGGAACTTACTGACGGATCATCCGAAGATGTGAAGCCCGTTCCTGGTAAACTGGACGCGTTCCCGTCTTTAACCAAGTTGTAGTTGGTGAGGATCATGAAGGCTGTTTGAAGTCACTCTCCGATTTTCTGTCACAATATGGTGAGATCTCTTATTGTTGTGTACTCTAGGTATCCATTTTTCACTAGATTTTACGTTTAAAAAGTGAAATTGCCAGTATGTCCCCTTAAACACAGGGGTTCCACACTGGAGGTTCCACTGTGAAATAACGGTTATGGCCTCAGCTCAGTTCTTGGTCAGCAAAGGGACCACCAAGGGTTCACATAATGTGCCGAACGCTAAAATCAAACCAAAAAACATGAAAGCACTTCGTAATTAAAGTGCACGGAACCAGAATACTCTGGAAACTAGGACGCGGCACTGGAAATCTTATTCAGCGGTTGCTGGAAAATGACTGCCTGCCGCATCCACGTTTCCGACCAATCAGAGCTCTCCTTGATGCCAGAATGATCAACCGTTTGCGAGTTAGGCTTATTGGTCATTGCAACGCCCAACTGTGAGCGACTGGGCGTAAGATTCCGCCCAACATATATTGTGGAACTGTTTCTAGGCGATGGATTTATCGGAAATCCTAATTCTCGGTGGCGTTCGAGTCCAACCTCCGCTCCTTTTACATAAGCGCTGCCGTCACTCCAGCGTACCACGGATGCATCTGAATCACCCTCCCTATATATCAACATTTTCAGAAGGTCTCACACATATATGTCTGACGCAATATCTGAAGTTGCCCATCTCAACATGATCTGCAGCAGCAGACCGTGTTGTTATTTGATTGAACCACAAGAAAACTTCCAATATATGTGAATCAGCAGCAGCTTGTATCGTCTGACGCTGGCGAGTACCCGTCTGCCATCTTACCACAGGCGAATCTGTTAGGATTACATTAGTTCCTAATCGACATGCTGCAATACCAAGCTCTTGTTCACCTATCTAGCGCGTGGATTTTTCTGACCGTTGCGCAAAATCACTAGTCGCGCAAGTTGTTATTGGAGTTTTCCTTGTTGATCGACTCTCCCATTTTTTAGGCTGTCCCTATCCGGCTTTAATGAATGGACCACTGGAGCAGCGTTTCGGATCGGCTGACAATCGTATGCTTTTGCTACGTGAGTTCGCACTATCGCTTCCCCCTGAAAATTTCCATTCGGTCCTCAGCTATGGCCAACGCATCTTTTTTTACACCCTCGTGGTAATTTTGAGCAGGTTTGACGCAGTCACGGTAGCAAAGCACCAGTGTTGAACATTGCTGTTATGCTGTCCATGATGATGGTGAATCACGATGTCTCGTGGCTGCGCCTGGCTTCCAAGCAAGTAGGCTTTCGAGGAACCAGTCGACTGGCGGCAGGTCAGAAACTCTTTGGATCTAATACTTGTTGTTGATGTGTTCCTCCGCTCGGATAGTACTGTCAGCAGTTATCTACACTCCTTAGAATGCCGTCATTTGCGACTGCTTGATTCACATTTGCGTCACTTGTCCGACTTGTTGCATTTTTTAAAATGTATTTTGTAGAATTTTGGTCTCTTCCATTTAGAGGTTAACTCAATCCTTATGCTGTTAGTGTTATGCCAATATAAAAAATCACCATTATTGTTGGGCCTTTACGAGATTACTGGGCCTGTCGTTTTCGCATCAATCGCGTAAATACACTTTGGCGGGAGACCTGCTTGAATCGTTCGGCAATCAGTCTCCGATGGTTTACCAGCTTAACTTGCATTTTCCTTCTAACGGTGTCATTGCCTCAAGTTGCGCCAAAAGCTTCCAGTGTTTAGTGGGCAGTTGTAAGCAAAAAAAACTGAAAGACAGACTTACACTGTGATTGGACAGTGGACACAACTTGCATGCCATTCATTCGCATTTTCTCATGCAGGCTATCTTTGCACTGAGCTACTGGCCAAACGCCTTCTGAGGAAAAAACCAAAACAACATGCAACCTCAGACGTCCATGAAGCCTCACAACAGATTACCACAGAACTCAATCGGGAACTCACCGATTACTTGAACCGGGCGTGTAATGCGCTGGGTCTCGTTCGACCTTCGGGAGAATTCAACTTAGGTGACACGTTTGACGCTATTCATAAAGCTGTGAGTCTTAAAAAAATGTTATTCTCGTATAATTTCGAAAACGTGAATGATTAACCAAGACACTGTTTGCCTTGATTCGTTGACAAAGTCCTATCCATTAATGCGATGGTTCAAGTTTTTACCCTTATTTACTCGTGAGCAGTGTAGTAAATCACTTTGTGATTGTGATTGGCACGAATTTGTGACCTGACTTTGCGGGCCTACTGACAAGACGGTGACTGCACTATTCCGAACTGTTTCAACTACCTTCAGCCGTAAGTCTGAATTGTGTAGAAAAAGCACATCAGAATGCAGTGCTGCGGTCGCTGTCACAGCAGTCCGTTTTTCTTCGCGGCTTGCCACGTGCGGTAGAACCGTATTACAGCGAAGTCGCTGGGACCTGGGGAGTGACAACTTTTTTTGCCGCGGAAATTCCTTTGCAACGGGAATCCCTACATACGAGGCTCGCCGGTGCTCAAACTTAAGTTCGTTGGGCGGGTAAGTTCGTTATGCCGGTACTTTTCCGGTGATAATCTAGTAAGCTCCCTAAAGGTGGTCCTTCCAAAAACGGACTAGTCCTCAGGCGTGTCCACAGTAATCTTTCACCGCCAGATTACTATTGGTCTCCCATCTTTAGGAAGTTGGCTCAGCAACCCCTTAGAGTGTTAACGATTTTGTTCCACAATGAAAAATTTAACGCTACCAAAAATGGCGAACCCCATCGTCCGCCATTCTCTATGCTAGCTACACAGATGGCTGTATGTCAGTGAACGTGCTGAATGGGTGATCTAAAGTAACTGATGGGAAAAGGTGCATACATTCACGTGTTCCACGGTCAGACGCACTTCCTCCTTTCCCGGCCAAGGTGGCAGGCAATTACTCTTGCCAATGCAATGGGACAGAAATTGTTCACAGGGCTTGCATTAGTACTGTTCTCTTGTGTCGTGCTGTGGGAGGGATACTTTCGGAGAAACCAGATATTTCTCGGGTAATGCGGCGATGAAATGCGAGCTCATATTCGAGTAGCTTGTAGAATTTTCGAAACTCGACTGAAAAAAACTCGGAGTCATTAGTGCGCGATGACAGCGGAACCCATCATCTCTCTGTATTCTTCACTATCATGCTAGTCTTTTTTATTAGTCTGCCAACTCATTTCGTTTTCCATGTACGCGTTACTTATCATTGCCTTATCGTGACACAATCGAAATCCAATATACATTTCGCATATGGCTAGACTTCACATACACAACATAATGCTGATAATGTTTTCTTGGAATGTGTTTTACTCCCGAGGTCTTTAGACGTTGTTTCACAAAATGAGGTATTGTGAGTACAACGTGTAAACAGCTTTTGTGTCGCATGGTAACTAGTTGCAAGAATGTCAAATCACAGGGTGTTATTTGATATGGCAGACTTCTTTCCTGGAAGTCAAGACCTGTTTTTTGCTGATGATATGCCGGAAAGGGAATGAAGATGCGTATAGCATTAACCCTGAGCGAAGTCATAGAGTCACCAAGGATGCTGTCTGATGGTGGTTAGTTCACTCTTAAAGTGCGGTTGCCAAACCTTTTAGAAAAGCCTAAACAACAACGTCACTCTTTGCCTCATGTGTATCAATCAGGACGCCTCGCGAACTACGCTCTCCTTCTGTCGTAATTGTGATGCAGTTTCTTTCACGCTGATATTTTCATCAGAGATAGCTTCTGTTTTCAGAAGTGTGTATGACGTACCACTCATCGATTGTTCTGTTCAGGGTGCATCTATGTACCCGGCTATCGGAAGTTCTCCACACGTGCGAGCTCATCCTTTTCAGAACAGTTTTGTGTGGGGGGAAAGATAAAATAATTGTTTTTTTTTCCATGAGCATTTTAGCATACAAATAAATTTGTGTTCCCCATGAATGTGACCTGCACTCTTTGTTTTTAATGTTCTCTCTCCCTTACTATCCCACACATTTCTCCCGACGGCCAGGTTATCATTTTCCTGAATGATGTGTTGTGCAATAAGAAGCTGTAATTTCTTATCACTGTTTCACTGATCAGAATTAGTTTGGAACTGGGTCAGTTACCTCAGTCCAATCCTACTGCTTTCACACAAAACGTTCGGTTCTCTCTAACACCAATAGGCAACTCTCGCACTGAAACGTTGCCCGCCAACACATTTCGGTCAGCCCGTTCTTCCACTAACCGGCCTTTCGGATCGACAGTGGGCCCAAGCAGCCCGTATCGCCGCTCTATTACAGCAAGAATATTCCAGCCGACAGATAACCTTAATCAAACGCCTGGATGTCACAGTTCAAAGTTTCAAGTGGTCTGATAGGGCCAAGGTGAGTCTGTTTGGGTGTTTTTTTTTGGGAAGGCACTAGCCAAACCTCCAGACTAGAACCAATCCAATCGATATGTGTGTCTTCTTTGCAACTCGTATGCTTCAAAGCTTAAACAAACCCCCTTTGAATGACGACGCCGCGGTTTGGCTACTGCCAACAACGACCGCTACATTTGCTTTCATACGATATTGGTGTTCTCATTAACTACCAACTGATTAGGACATGTTTGTTTTGAATAGCCGTCGACATTGCCTTTGTAATCCCAGTCCGCCCCACCAGTTAACCATTCTACTGTCCAAGTCTACGAAGCAATCGACTTTCCAGAGACAGCTGCTGTATGACTGCTGACTTCCAGTATGTAGCCATTCGGTGCCACCTAGTCATTGTTTTGAGTAGAACACATACGATTGTCATTCATAGTGACTGCACTAATTGTGCGGGTGTCTAGATTCTATTCGAATAATTGTTATTGTTTGAATTCGTAATGGGTTTGTTGCTCATTTTCATACAACTTAAGTTTGTTGTTATCCCCTCTCCTCCGTATCTCGTGCTTTCCTGTAATGCGAATTTACAAAGCCATAGCCATGATAAACCTGTCACTCATGATCGGGAGACATATTCTACTTGCCCGTACTAAAATGAATGAATCTTCTGGGTTGTTTATTGCTTCATGGTATGTTTTATTGGTTACCTAGCCCCCAATCTCACGTTTTTCTCACGTTTCTACCCCTTCTGATATTTGCCGAATTAGTCCCAGCTTGAAGCAATCTCAGCAGTCTACCATCCCATACGGTCTGAGATGGCCAAATCCACATTCCCCGGAGTTCCAGAGTTGCTGGCCGTTCGTGACAATATGATTCTGCGCATAGAAAAAACCAGCGGTGCTAGGGCCAGAAGATTCACCTCATGCGAACTCAATAAAATCCTGATTGGCCAGGTAAGTATCTACTATCTAAATGTTCCCAATTGTTCTTTGTCCCATTGGCCACGAGCTCCACTGACCTAGTCTAATGGTGTTCGCGGACAGGAATGGTGCGCACATCAGGTGACCTTCAACTCTTCCGTTCGCAGTGAAAACAGGCCATAGCTATTTGTGTATTCTTCTCTATCGTGGAAGGGAACAAAGCGCAAAACTGGTTATAACTGATAAAGGAAACTACTCACAAGGCGGCTGAAAACTCCTCGGCAGCCCACGAGTGGTTTAGCCCTTCTTGGGGCTCATCAGGTAGGCAAGATCCCCGAGTTTCTGTCAACCGCATCTTCTACTTGAATTGGAATTGCCCGGAATTCGACAAACACCATCATTTGCATACCAGTTTGGTTTTCGCGGAAGAATGACCTGAAGCCCAACTGAAGAACATCATAAACGAGAGATTCAGCTGGGTTTCAGGTGAGTCTCTCATGAAAACCAAATTCGTATGCGAATGAGTGTATTTGTCGAATTTCATGCAATTTCGGTTCAAGTAGAACATAAGGTTGACGGAAAATCGAGGACCGCACCTTCCAAATGAGCCCGAAGTGGAAGCGCAAAAACGCCGTGGGCTGTCGAAGAATTTTCAGAAACCCTGTGATATCTCGAGTATTTTACCAACTGAAACATGAGGCGGCCTTTGTGCGGCACAATCAGTTGCTTAAGAACGTAAATGAGAGATTCAGCTAGGTTTCAGGTGATTCTACCGTGAAAACCAAGTTGGTATGCAAATGGGTGTATTTCGCCAATTTCGTGCAATTTGGATTTAAGTAGAACATAAGGTTGACGGGAACTCGAGGACTCAGGGAGCCCCAAGGAGGACGAAACCAGTCATGGGCTGTCGAAGAGTTTTCAACAACCTTATGAGTAGTGTATTACGTCTATACGAGCACCCATTGTTCTTCTGATACTGTATGAAAAAAAGCACAGTTACAGGGAAAGACAGATCCCAACTTTGGAGACTCTTTGCGACATTGTCTTCCGGAAGCATGGAAATCCCGAAAGATTTATGATCCCCATTTAATAACAATGGTTGATCAACCTCGAACCCTCGCGAACCGCAACATCTTATTTTGTGACATGCTCGTAGGTACCGGACCGCGGTGGTCGTGCTTGGGAATTGGAACCCCCACCACCCGAGATGCCCGCTTTCAAACAACGTCAGCCCGATCGAGGACGAGGAGGCGGAGGCGGAGGCCCTGGCAGTGGTAGAGGTGGTCGGGGAGGTGGGGGTGGTCGTGGTGATGGAGGGCATGGCTTCTCTGATCGTGGTCATGGTTATGGTGCACCAGGTGGTAAGTTCCAGGTTTATTTCTTTTTATCTCCTTTGTCCTAACATCTAGTCCTTCTTCTCTTTTCTCCAGTACGTCGTTGTCTTGCTCTTACTACGACGAACTGCTCAAGTACAATGGTGTTCACTAGTGTTTGAGGTCTTTCTTGGCTAACTGCAACCAAGTGTGCGATGATGAATTATCCAGTGAATAACGCGCCAGTTGTTTTTATGGTAGAAGTTGAACATGGTTTACAAAGTTGTAAAAGAATCAAATATCCGTAAATGTCACTCGTGTCGATTTGTTTCTTGCAAAGTCAAAATGGCTGAATGTCCAGACAGCCTTGTGCATGTTCGAACGCACAAGCAGTAGCAACTCCCGAATTCCACCATGGATGCGAACCCGCGACTATTAGAAGGGGGCTTAAACACAATCCTTCACTTGTACCAACCTTATTGCCACTCACCCTTCGCAGCGTAGACACATCACGTGATCTGATGTGATGACACGCAATACTAGTTGCGCATAGTTGAGGTGAGTTGTGCTCTAGCTCGTAAACGTATCACTTGGCATCTCACGGCTCGAAATTGGAATGTGCGGCTCATTTCTGAAAGTATTGTTTTCCATAACGCTTAGGATTCAAAATGTTCGCTGCCCCATTGAAACATAGGTTGACTTCACGATGCGGCGAGAAAGCGAAGCTTGAGAATCACATCGCCGCTACAGATCTACTTGACCAGGGGCAGACGTGGATAGCTTTAGATAGTGACAAAGATAATAACTTGGGAACTTCGTCGGAAAGTGCTTCAATTAAGGTGAACGAAAAACGTCACTCTACACAATTTTCACATCCTGAAGACCTTCCTGTGGACCATTCCACAATAGGTGCACATTCAACATTGCAGCTGTTTGGGGCGGTGAGGCTAAGTTTCAAACTGTCAGTCACGTGTCCTCGGAAAATAGAGAAGTACAAGAGCTGCGATACTGTTAGCTTGACAAAACTTAAACAGAGGCAATTGAAAAGTCATGGTGAGGTTGGAACCGCGGACCTCCCGATCATGCACCAACCTTCAAGCTATCTCGGGTTTGATAGGGCCAAGCAGTGCTTTAAGACAGCAGTGAATTCATCGTGAAAGGTTCTACCAAGAAGAATTTAGCGAAGCGTAAGATGGAATCCGTCAGGTTTTGATAAAAGACAGGTTCAATGATTGATGATAAGATTATTAGGCTGGGTAACCTTGAGATGTTTCGCGCTAGAAGTGGATACATCTCCAATTTTATAGTTCAGTCAACGGCAAACTGTATATTTGGGGTTGTTTTTTTCCACGGTCCTAATGGTATTCGTCCTTTTTTTCAAGCCGTCTGTTTAAGCTTGTCGACGATTCTCATCACCAAGCAGCCTAAATTTTTGGTGCGCTGACTGTTAGCGTTGCCGATGCAAGTGTGGAATCGCCCGTGAGACATGCACAGTCTGAAGCCCGTCTATTTCAATGGTGTCAGTGACACAAATCCAGTCAGGAGTCAGAAGATTTCATATATATATATATATATATATATATATATATATATATAATGCTGTATGTGCTATATATGTGTATACTACATATACATGAGCTCGAGATAGCTCAGTGGTTAAGGTACGATACCAGTAACTGGGTTGTCCTTGGTTTAAACTCACACCTGATTTCGCAAGCTCTTCTGTTTCCTTCGCGTTGCATGGTAGCTGTGCACCGAAAATTGCTACAACTGACATTATTATTATTATTATGCAAGCATCTTGAAAATTACCTGTTT
>SJOL01004009.1:504934-534231 GCA_004794785.1 Opisthorchis felineus | reverse complement strand
TAACCGTTGTTTTGCCCTCTGGGCTGAGAAATTTATCTATTAGTGTTGCGTTACCAGTCGAGATGACACAAAGCAGAGCCCAGTGAATTAGCGATCCTCTTGATTGCAATCCTAACTTATTTCAGTTGCTATGCATGGATTAACCAACTGTTCCTAATAACCTCTTTTTCGACACACAACTAACTCATCTGTAGCTTCAGTCCTTCGCTCTAGATCGGTTATGAGGAAGCTGTACGCATGGTGAACGTCCACGTTATTTTATTGGGAAAGTAGCTGATAGTCCTTCGAAGGTAGCAATCGAGAGTGTTTGAGATAGTCTCATGCCTTAGGATGGATGAATGGGGAGTATCTTGAACTGTGATTCAGTTTTTATAACGTTATCACAGAGTGGCAAGCAGACGATAGTCCCGTTTCCCGTAGAATCTAACGACCGCCAGTAGCATGTGCCGTTTTTTCCTAAATCTAAAAAGTAGCGGAAGCAGAACCACATTAGTATGCATATGTGAAACAAGAACTTCGTCCTAATCGCTGAATGTTTATATGAAGAAGGGACTGTGTCTCACCAGCGTCTCCTCTTTTCCGTGGGTCACAGAACATTTTCATTGATTCCTGCATTTCATTGTTGGAAAATAACTGCAGTTGTAAAATACTCTCATTTGCAACCGAATCCATCGCCTATGGTATTCTGAATGTGCTGCACCAAGGCTTCCTCATATTTCAGTTGGTGCGATATTCGAGTTGTCGCAGTATATTTTCTTGAAGGACCACTACTTGTTAGGTTGATGTGGAATAATTATGGATAGCGTGTTATGTCAGTAAAATACTTAGCTAGAATGTTGACGTCGTCTCTAGCGGTTCTAATTTACAAGGCCAAAACAAGCTGCACCGAAAACATCATACCGTTGTTACAGGTAGAATCACCTGTACCGTGTTTTAAGTCCCCCGATTAGGATGAGTTTGAAGTAAGCACCCTTTATTTTAATATCAGTGGAGCAGCGTTATCAACAAGGTCAGACTGATAAAAAGTCCAACACTAGACCTACTTCTAGCAAACTTCGCACATGAAACTTCAGACCTAATGAATTTTAGAAGAAACGTCGCTTTTGCGTTCGCCCACTTGACTGATAGGTAATTTCGTAAAAGTGATCCCCACATACTCGGAATCTCCCACCCCCGTTTGCCGCGTTTTTCGGTCTCATTTCAAGGGTTTTTTCCCGACATAGAGATCGCATGTTGGTTTATCAGTCCAAAGCTCCGATCTGTGGTCATTTTCGGGGCACACAGGCAATCATTCGTGGTCGAAAACCTCATTGTGACCCGGTACTATGAAACAACAACTCAAAGAACTCAGGCTGTTTTGCGCCCTCAGAAAGCTACTGAGAGATTACCCAAATTTTTTATTCGTCTTAATGGCAGCTTTGCGCACTACTATTGTTTATTTGCCTGATTTATCATTCACAGTTCCCTTAGATCGTCATTACGTTGTCTTCCCCAATCTCCTCGTCTTTTCTCGTTCCGTCGCAATGCCGTGGGGATAAGCAACTTTTAGAGATACATCGAACAAAATAAATCATAACAACGTAGCCTATAAAATGTAAATTTACGAAATAACTTATTGACAATTCGGAACTTTCACCCCCCCCCCTTTCTAACAGTGCACTGTGAAAGCTTCAAGGTGAGGGGTTTCGTCTACTTTTGTCGTTACCGGAGACCGTCTCTGTTCTTCTCTTAATTCAAGTCATTTTGGGTTGGACGAGGAGATTCTGTGACTTGTTGTATGGACTAGGACAGAGGCGCGTTTATTGTGGATAGCCTGTCCTAGGGCAACACGATAAAGTAGATTGTGTTGAAGCACTTGACGACGAGGTCTGGATAAGTGGGTTTGGGCGTTGGTTGGGCGTTCACGCACGTGCTGTTGAGCATTAAAATAGACCAGTTGGGTAGTTGAAGAATGGTAATATGGGACTTAGTTGGGGGAATAACGAAATAACACAGTGATTAGCGCATTCCTCCTTTTGCTCACTGCACCCAACGGCCGAGTGGTCGGTGAGATGACTGTGTATCCCCTCAATCCAATTAACCGAGTGATCACTCAGCCGGACTAACAATGCGTGTCCATCAGTATTTGTCGATTTCCTATCATGGTAGCCGTGTTTGCTTCCGTGGAAATCTGATAAACTTGTCAGTGTTTTGGTGTATTAACTACCACCAATGGACTACCTTCACACTTGCGCGAACGAAACTTGCTAGAATTAACAGATCTTTTGGGCTATTTCGACTGTGTACCCTATCTTCGCAGTTTATCTATACAGCCCTCGACTAGGTACCACCAACTTTTGGAATCAGCGTGATGCATTCGTTCTTCGGGAACCGGTCTACCCTGGAACCTAGTCTCTTCAGAACATGCATCAGCTTTTCTGAAAATCACTCGGTGAATTTATATGCATTCGACAAGTTGATTAATGAAAGGCATCACTTCTTGTAGATGATCTGTTGAACTTGGTTACACGATGCTTTACTTTTAGCTGGAATACACAACAGAAATGGAAATACAGTATATCGATTGCGGGGTTTGAGCTCGCATGTGCCTTACGCATGCTACTTACTCTTCAACCGAACTCTTGCACATACTGCTCCGCAGTCCACTCATGCGTGCGGAGGTCACCGATTTCGTTACCTTCTTAGGCGTTTGTTCGCTCCGTTCGAGGTTTACTGCCCCACCCCATCTATGCTATATGGTCATTCTAGCTCCTTTTGAGCTGTCTACGTTTGGCTCCACCACTTTCGACTTAGTGCAGCGGTTACAGCAACTACCTGTCATTTGCATAACCACTTAAATTGCTTGTTTCATGTGAACATTATTTTTGGTGCAAGTTAATGCCTGCTCAACAGCGCCCCAAAACTTGGTGTTTTTTTTACAACAAAGACAATTACAATTCAACACTGAGACAAAACGAAAGCACGTTGCTATTCCAATATGGTCTAATTTTCTGGTCGTTGGTTGCACTTATTTGGGTGTGACGCTCATGCGTTCTATTTATTCTTTGCTCTCAGCAAAGAATTAGACGGGGACGGAATGTGTTTTTTAAGTGGTGGATTTCAATCGCCTAAGCTGATACTAATATTCTCGGGACATTGAACCATATTTCCTTCGAATTGAATTGTATCCACCGGGAAACTTGGAGCAACGCAATTTAGGTTAAAGTTCACAACACATTATTGCCCCACATGTAAGTTGAAACGACATATACCGGGGCCACCCGATGTAATCAGTCTGAGCAACGTATATCGAGCATTTTCAGATGGTCATGCAGTATACCTCCTATGAACTCTCTTCTCGCGATCTCCAACTTAATGTTCTGTCGAAGAGTTTTCAGCAACCTTGTGAGTAGTTTCCTTTATGAAAATATACTGCGATATCTCGAATATCGTGCCAACTGAAACATGAGGCGGCCTGTGTTCAGCAGATTCAGTTGAAGAATATCATAAACGAGAGATTCAGTTGAGCCTCTCGTGAAAACCAAATTGATTTGCAAATGAGCGTATTTGTCGAAATCAGTCCAATTTGGTCTCAAGTAGAACATGAGGTTGTTGGAAACTCGGGGACTGCGCCTACCTGATGAGCCCCAAGAAGAGCGAAACCGGTCGTGGGCTGTCGAAGTTTTCAGCAACCTTGTGAGTAGTTTCCTGCATGAAAACGGTCTACCATATTGTGAAGGCTTGAGGTGTGTGAGCATGATAACCTGGTTGCTTGCATCTTAGCCTGTTTTGAGTGACAGAGAGACTTCCGATGTCCCTAGCATCTACCTCTTTTGCATCTGTAGACCATGCTATTCCTGATGAATTTTGTGTTCGTGAAATGCACACTTGATTGCCAGGATCAGCTGATTAGCTCAGAACGTGGTGGCATCGTAAAAACTTAACCACTGACTGTATACTGACAGGAGATTCATGCAGTTCAGCATTTGAATTTTATAAATTCGCTCATCTCAGGTTCGCATGTGTAAGAAAAATCTACTCAAAATCCTTGGAGGGGCATTTCATTTTCTTCTCCCACTTGAGCTACCATATACCTATAGTCACATCCTAAGTACCATTACTAACTCTCTACACAGTGTACACAAGAAAGTAAGATATTTGCCGGAATACTAAGTGGCGTTTTATTACTTCGAAGATGCAATGTGGTCATCAGCGTGCGGAACGAGTAAGTGTGCACTGCGAACCATATGTCAGGGTTAGTTACAGTTGGCTGGTTACACCGAACTGGTGTTTGTTCGTTG
This sequence comes from Opisthorchis felineus, assembly GCA_004794785.1. NCBI lineage: Eukaryota > Metazoa > Platyhelminthes > Trematoda > Opisthorchiida > Opisthorchiidae > Opisthorchis > Opisthorchis felineus. The sequence continues at coordinate 529,951 of SJOL01004009.1, read as the reverse complement.
CATGTTTTACCAGTCATAGTTGGACTGGGTCTTCTAGCCCCGTTAGAATCTCCCTCGTCGCTCACATTCTTATTCAGTTCCTACATTGCCACTCCCGGCTCATCCTTGCTTCTTCAATGGGTCAGCTAGAGCTTTGACACCTGTCGGTGGGTGTGGGTTATCAATGCAGACAATACGAGCGTTATAGTCTCGGCTCTCTGGAGTATTTACTAATCGTTAGGAGTTCCGCCACAGGTGAGCATCCTTAGCCATTGCACGCCATTATTGGCCATCGCCTTTTCCTCGTCTCTACCCTGTGTGATAACTTCACCCATCCGTTCAACCATCCGCTACCCACAAGGTCCCGGTATGTTCACTCATGGAGCCCCACAATTTCGACCACCAGCCCCATCAGCTCAGTATGGTGGTGCTGATTATGTGGTCACTCCGGCAGACTATGCTGCTCTGAGTCAACAAATGCACGGATTAATGTTCGAACCGGGCATGGGATACGGTGGTCAGCCTCAGAACTATGTCTTTCAAGTAAGCTGGTTCTTCTAAGAACTCCTAAAATCCCGTTACATTAATATTTGGTATGTTTGCAGGGACCTTACTGGTTCCCTATGTTGCCCGTTTGCCACCACACAGTACCGAATAGCAGCTTCCCATACGCACAGACACGCATACATTCTCTCCCCTACTTTCAGAGTGTACTTTTTAGCAGCAGCCTGTTCAAGCGCTTTTCCGATCTTGAATTGGCTTGAGATATAATCTTGTAAACATCCTCGCTGTACCGTCTTAAATGTGCTCATGGAAGGGTCGAATGGGTCTACTGTAATCGAAAACTGAACTGACCTATTCGAACAGTTCTGGCCCTGTTCACGTTCGGTAACAAGAATCTGTAAAAGCGTCCTCCTGGGAAGATGTTGAATCACAGTATTAATGGATTTAACATAAGCCTTATGATTGCTTCACATTCGTTTTGGGTTGGAACGGATTCCCTTTTGAATTGCATCCTTTCAGTTGACACTTTAGAAGCTGGCCGTATCAGGACAGGGCTGATTTCCTAATGAGTAGGAAAGGATATTTGTTGATTGGATTGTCGCTGTTAAACATCGCATATTTCCGGCTGTGCAGACGATATTCTTCATCTCCGGACACCAAACGTTTTCGCGTTTGCCTACGCAGCTCCCCTAGCTTTAGTTCTATAAAGGACTTTTGGTCCAATACTTTCGCTTGCATACGTATTTAGTTATGAAGTGCGACTCAATCGAATCCAGCGAATCGCTCGTCCATACTGGTCTTCTTCGTCTAGACAATGTATTGCGATATTTCGAATACAGTACCAACTGAAACATGAGGCGGCCTGATTGAAGAAGAACATTGTAGACAAGGGGTTCATCTGGATTTCAGTGGAGTCTCCCGTCAGAACCAAATTCGTATGCAAATAAGAGTATTTAGCGAATACTGTCCAATTTGGGTTCAAGTAGAACATAAAGTTGACGGAAACTAGGGGACTGCGACTACCTGATGAGCCCCAAGAAGGGCATAACTGGTCGTGGGCTGTCGAAGGATTTCCAGCAATTTTATGATTAGTGTGTTACGTGTAGACTTTCAGTCCACTTAATTTGTGGCTTTCTTCTCAATAGACTGCCTTGTTAAGGTGCTCAACCATACGCACACAATGTCACAGCACCTGTGCTTGAAGTTGAACTGTCAACCTTGTGGGCCTGGTTGTTCAATATTGTTCATCAGCTGTGTTTATTGTTATTAGTGCACCTTGCTTCCCAAATTTCAGAGACAGTTATTGGTAAGAGTCACCTCTCTCCGCGGACTTTTTCCATGCCTAGATATGACCAGAGTGCATTGTTAGTGCAACTGCGCATACGTTCACATTGATCGATTTCGCCAATGTAGTCCTCGTCACCTGAGACAAACAATATGCCGGAAGATACTGGACTGGAAATTTAGGTTATGGGATCTAGACCAGGATAGATGGTTGTGTCAAGAGATTTAGTCATTTTCAAGGAAGATTTCATCTCGTCAGGGAAGCCAATCTATTCTGAAAAGCCAAGAGGCACTCTACAGCTGTTTCATCCTTGTTGAGAATCAGCAGCAGTGCGCATCTCATGAAACTCTAGTAGGGAGCTTCGAACCCTCAACCTTCCGGCCAGTAGTTGAACACAACTGTCTGGCCATGAGCGGCTGATCAGTAGTGTGATTAGGTCTCACTTAGACAGGACATGGTGCCACTAATCCTTCGACCACGGAAACGACATCACGTGACCACGTGATGTGGTCACATCTTAGAACGAAGTTTCACTCATCTTATGAAATTATTCTTGTTCTCAGCTGCTTATGTCATGTCCTGCTATGTCCTGTCTAAATGAGAGCTAATCACACTGCTGATCAGCCGCTCATGGCCAGACAGTTGTGTTCAACTACTGGCCGGAAGGTTGAGGGTTCGAAACTCCCTACTGAAGTTTCGTGAGACGCGCGGTGCTGCTGATTCTCAACAAGGATGAACCACCTGTAGAGTGCTCCTCGGCATAGGTTGGTTTCACTGACATGACGAAATATCTGTTAAACATTGATTGTTGTTTCGCCAAACACTGCGGCTTCTCTTATGACTCCTGTAATGATCTAATCGGGGACACGGTTGTACGGTGAACGGTGGTCTCCGCAATACTACTTGCAATTTTGATGGGAACTGATCGACAGTTCGCTGCCGTCTCCGCACCATCATAAGCGACAGATTTATCTGAGTTGGCACTACCTCAATTCGCTTATGGATGTTTAACTACACACTATTATGCAAATTGTGCCTTCCGAACTATCGCTACTTCTCTCACGGCCCAATTAGGTTTGGTGTGCATGAGGTCGTTTTTCGGAGAAGGTGCTGTGCTGAGCTGTGTTTACGTTAGCTACCGGTTTGATCGCCGTTTGCGTGGGTGCGCCCCTTAAGTTTCGCGTCTAATGAGTCATATTTCGTAGAATACTACACGACTGAAAATTACAAGCAAAGAAGCCGATCATGTCTCGACTTAGACAGCAGTCGTGTTTTTGAAATCAAACATGGAATAAAGATTCGAAGGCAAGGACGCCCGTCGTGTTGAAGGATGTGTCGTTAGAAGAGGTGTTCAACAGACTTATGTCACGAACTGGGTCACGCAATATCACAAGGCATAAGATATGGCCCCCCTGGTATCTGTGTGGGCCGGAACATCTTAACCGTATGTGAGACTTGCCTAGTTACTTCGCCGACTTCGGGAGCTAACCTCACCAAACAAACGCTGGGTACGCTCCACTCGAAGTTTCTTTCATTCTGCCTGAGTTGTATGTTGGACTTTTTGGCGGTCGAAAAATTCCTATAACCGTCGACGTAATGTGGAATCGAAACGGATATCTCCACCTAATTAAGCTGTCTAACCCATTTGCCCAAGGGCCTGAGTTGGGGGAACTTGGTGTCTACCATGCGAAAGCACTCACAGGGGTATTGCATACCTTTGCTCTCTGTGTTGCGTAAATTCTAGTTGTTAAGACGATGTTTTGGCGGGTTAGTGCATGAGTTTGTTGGTACTAAAGCCACCATTCCTGTCTATCGCAATTCCTGAACTTATCTTGCTTTCGATCTCTTGTTCTGTTAACCATCCTAGTCCCGGAATAGTTCGAAGCCCTGCACCTCCTAACGACCGTACGGATCACTGACCTACTTGGCACAAAACTACCATGGAATCATGGTTAACTCTTACTTGAGCATCTTGATCGCCTGACTAGTTCATCAACTGAGATCCGCCTCTCGTCGGCTTTGTTTCACTCAGTCGTAGACAGGTCTTTACCTTCAATGTAGCTAGGTTCACTGCTGACTGTGCGAGACACAGGTTTTAAAAAACTGAGTTTTCTGTCCGTTAGTGTATTTGATAGGTCGTGAGTAAAATCTAAGGTTGGAAGTGCCTGTTCCAAGGGCTAATCAGGGTCTCACTGGTTGCTTTCACAAATCGAACCCACTATTTTTAGAGATGACTCGGCATTTCTTTCCAGTTTCAGAGGTGACCCTCTACGTTGTATTTGTGGCGTAAGACATTCTCATATCTTCTGGGAATTATGTGCTAATTTTTCCACAGCATCTCAGTATCTCACCAGTTAATCTCGGCGTATTGTAGGTATGATTCTTGGTACAAGTGGCTGTGAAATTACTGAGAAAATATTGTTTCTGGAAAATAGTAGGTTTTTTTAGTGCAAGCAGTTTCTTGGTACCCGAGGAAGTCATGATAATCGCCAAACCATAAGAATGGACTTAATGGGGAGCTTATGAACAAATACGACCAGCTTCTAGAAAGCCTACTCACACGAAGTCCATCCTCGTTAGAACCCATTATGAGTTTGGGGTGATCAGCCATGTGATCCTTCGGTTCGCAGTTCCTGCCCACGTGTTTGTTCGTTGTATTCTTTGTACAATGATGGACGTTCTTTTAATACTTTAACACCACATAGCAGGCGCACGGATGAAACTTCAGTCCAGATTGAGAAAACTGCTGCTCAGAGGTAGTGTTAGTCCGTTCTTCAGAATAGCGTAGGTACGATCCTTAAACAGAATTCTTGAGTTGTCAGGGATTATCGGAACAGGAGGGGCACTGTTCGAGCGATAGTGGTGTGCGCACGAAAACTCCATGGGACCCGTAACTGCATGCAGATAGATTGATGTTTCCGTCAGGTTCCAGGCTTACGTGACACCAACTGATTGGAGAGTCCTTACGAGTGAGTCGGCCAATCGGAGCAGCCAAGACAGTCATTAGAAGCTTCTAACAAACCAGTGAAGTCGCTCAGAGTGCGAACATGCTCGTCTGTTTAGACAGGACAATTCAGTTATGTTCATTATAAACTGGCGGGGGGGGGTGCTGGCGTATTCCCCCCTGTACAGGATATGTGGTATTTCTCCAGGGCCCAAGATTTTCACTGTTGGTGAGCTCCGATAAGAGAGAACCACGGGCCCAATGCTTCCCCCTTTGGTACGGGCAAACCAGAATAGTCGTGTTAGGACAGAAGGGAGACCGTTCAAACGAGAATGCAGTTCACACTTTAAATCCCTCACCGTGCTTCTCGGATTTTCGGACTTAGCTATGCTTGGTGAAACCCAAATTGATGGAGCTCTCTCAAAACGAGACGTACTCGTTTGCTTCCTGTTTGCGAGCCCACGATTGCCAATAAGAGTGAGACCGGAGGTTCCAGTTCGGTTTCCGAAAGGTTCATCCCGTTGTAAAACTGCCATACCTTCACACTATGCAGACCCCGTATGTCTTGATGCGAGTGGTGAAAGTGTAGCTCAGCAATGCAGTGATCTACCCTTCTGTTATTGTTAACATTTCGTAATTGGGGGCAATCGAAACCACTCTGCACTGTATCTTGTTTTTTCTTAAGAATAGATTATCTAGGTTCCACACGCACTGTTATGTCAAATCCATTACGTTTTTGTCACCAACTGTACGTGTTTTCAACACGTACAGTCGATTGTCCAAGGGTTTTTTGTTCGTTCATTTGTATGCGGTTTAGTGGACATTCGGTGTGTCACCGCCTTTTTTTAATTCAGCAGAGCACGGAGAAGTGAACTGTTGAACAATAAGCTGGGCGCATCTCTTCAAGCGTACACAGGTATTGGAGAGATAAGACAAGAGTTTGTACCATGGAGATGTGAGTCAATAAGCAAACAGCTGCTAGCGATATGACCTACTTCTTCAGGATAAAAATCTGCCAAGTTTGGACGTCACATATTTGTTCATAAATCTGTCCTCGGATGTCACGTATGATTTTGTCCACGCCAACAGCGACCAAACGCAAATAACTGCTCTAGTTTTGCATAAATAATGTTAGTCTCAACTCAGTATTAAAAATGGATTAATGGGGAGCCCATTTGATCGCGTCTTACCGACCATGTTCATAGCCAGTGTGGAGATGTGAATTGTAGGTCTAATTAGACGGGTTAATTTTTACAAAAGATGTGTGGACGATATCCTAGTAATCACGGACTCAATTATCCGAATAGTGGAGCTGTTAGAGGCATTGAACACTGCTCACCCGCACATCGAATTAACAACTGAGCACGGAGTGAATGACACAAGTAGCTTCCTACATATCCAGTTGACTCACCGAGATGATGGGATACTTCGTAGATTATTTGAACCGGAACACTTGAACCGACCAGTATCTATAATGTTCAACTTTTGTGACAATATTCTACATTAGGGGTTTGGTTTGAACGTTACAATACAGAACGATAGAAATTTACGCGAGCCATGTGGTCGACGCAGAACTTAAATACCTGGAGGCGATTTTCGTTCGAATGGATGCCTGCTGGTTTGTAAGCAAACACAGTATGCTTCGGCTGAGGAAGGAACGGATCAGTCGGGTTCCAAAACAAAACTTTTCTGGAATCTGGAATTCAGAAATAGCGCTAGTAAGCTAGCTGGGTGGTGTTTAACATCAAGTTTAAACAGCACCACTACGCCGCGGAAGCTATAGTCATCAACGACTGCAACTGAATCCAGACAACTGCATTTAAAGTGCCACTAATTTAATGCATCATGTCCGATCTTTTTTCAACGTTTTACATGTGTATCCTCAGGGAGGACTGAGAGGCATATTTGCTTCAGACAGGCTGGACACATCTTGACTTGGATGCAGCAACACCTCGTCTAAACCTTGCAACCCGTGTCCGTGATTTACTTGAAACGGGCATTGTGTCGATTCGACAGCTGCTTTTCACACCGTATACGGATTCGTAGTTCGCTGAATCCATTGCCATAGGAAAATCGAATTCGAAACAGTGTACAGGAAGAAATCGACCATATTTTGTCACTCCCCTGGTGAGTAGCTTCTAAGTGGCAGAAAATCGTGTTCTGTTTCGTTTCAGAAGGGCTTGGCAAACAATCGGTAGTTTTTTATTTGGGCAACGTTTCGCTTTTGTCACAAATGCTTAATCAGGCCAAGTGAGTAGGTCACCAAATTGGCAGACGGAGAACCAATCTGTAAGATGTTTTCATATTAGCGCGGAGTGAGTGTCAATTAACGGTTCTTGTCGGTTAGTGTGATTGCCAAAATCTTGCCTTGTTCTGTTTCATTCACTCGGCCTTCTTCTTCTGTATACACTTGGAGCGGTACAACAAAATGCACCTAGTGTATCGTGCAACACTTCACTTCCCTTCACTTTACAAGTTTATGATTGGAATGTCTTTTTTAGTTTCTGTTGCTCAGTTGCAGTGGAAGGGCTGACTACTGCAATTTCATATGTCGGGAACAGGGATAATGACAGGATGATGGCGCGTACTAGACACAACAGTGCAATCAGCTACGTTGAAAGGTGCTCCTTTCCTTATGAGGTTTAGGAAGGTCATACGAAAATGGCGGAAGATTTCACGCACGAGCGTTACTATCTGTGTTACTGTGCATGCCAAACTGTCGAACAGTTTCCATATCGAATCATTAGGGTTCCCATGTGTTATTATCAGCTAGTGACGGACCTAGACATTCCTCCTTCGCTTCACTTCTGGAGGAAGATGTGTTAATTTCTACCATCTACAAGTGATTAGTTTAAATTCACCTTGTCTGACTTACACGGTATTTTACCATGTTTGTCTACCTCAGTTTAGTCCTACCTAGGGCTTCGCAACAAGAGCTACAGAGCTCCCATATGTACAGAACAGTGTATGCTTGTTCTCCTTGCCAATTTGATGTACATTTCCTTGTTTCGCCCACAGCCCACAAATATGCCAAGCGGTGGTAGCCGTGGCGGCTACGTGCAGCGCCCCCAACGTGGACGTGGGCGGGGCAGTGGACGCGGTCAGCAATTTTAAATACTTACTCGTCGGTCCATACCTTTTTGCTTGTTGGTTTTGTTCCGAACCTTACTCTTAAGGAGTGTGCGATTTCGCGCTCTCTTTTCATTGCTACTACCGATTTATTCACTCTGCTTTGTCTGGTTTTGTTGTTTTTTACTTGCTTGGGGGGCCACAAAGTGACTTGGATAGGAAAGGCATTGGTTGAGCAGCTGGATGACACCCATGCCCAACATTAGTTGTATCCTTGGGAAGCTTCCTTCAGTCTAGCCGAAGCCGTTGAGAGCTGAGGTGACGATCACTCTCATAGAACTCACACTATCTGCCATTTAGGATTGCATGAACAGAGCAAGTATGTTGTTTCATTCTGAGTGCGCAATTGAGAGCTTTGCGTCTTTGAATGTAACTTATATGTACCCTCTGGTATGGATCTCCTAGAACAGACTGATTTGCCTGGGTGAATTAATGATCGAAACCAAACAGTGCTCGTCCCGTTGCTTAACACAATGCAATTATGAAAACTGTTTGCCGTTTCTCTGACTTCACTTCAACGGTAGGAGTAGGTAGGTTAGGAACGTTGCCAACCGACTTCAATGGGGTTCATGATCTCAGTCTTTCTCCAGGTAGAATGACTAAGCACGCGTCTATTTCGGTACTCCCGTGGAACTGTGCGGCAACTTTCTCTGGAAGAAGTTTGGATCGGCTCTAAAAATGTCTCGAATCGATAAGCACGACCAGCACTAAGGTCCGTGTACAGAAAATCCAGTCTCAGTTTTCTTACCTAGTACTGGAGACCCCATAGTCCAACTCTAACTGTTGCGAGCTGGTTTCTCCCGCCTCGATACTGTTATTCTCAACAGGTCAGTGGTGACGTGGAGAGTTCGCGCAGTTGGGAGTCTGGTTTACGGAGACTTGGTCCAACTCGGCGCCGCTTGATCAACTTGGAAAGGCATGAAACGCTATAACAACGTTCTTGGGCAGTGTTATTGGGTACTCTGTCGTTCCACAGTATTTTCAGCACTCGCCGTGAATATCAGTGGTCAAATACCTCGAGTCTGTGAGTCAGATTGAATAGGCAGGATCCCACAGATGTATTTCACATTTGATCAGACAGTCGCAATATGTGAAGTTTCTTGCTAAAGCTAATCTCTGAACGTCCCTATTCGTGTTTGTGGCGCTGCGCGAAAGTCTTCCTGGCGTTTTCAGGGCAACTAACCATCTTTTGCCGTTCTTGACCAAAGAACCGACTTGGTTTACTGGACTTCCTTTGACACAGTCGGCTAGACTGAAGGTTCACGCATACGTTGGGGAACTTTTTTCTTCATTTATTGGCAGTCCACAGGAAAGCGTCGTGGCCAGTGTGGTCAGGGATGGCCTACGTCTCTGTCGGATCTTTTCTCAGCGTAGTTATAGTCTGTAGCCCACAGTGTACTTCTTATTTGTGTTCTCGGAAAGTCGCTGAGAACGTTCGACACTGTCCAGTCGATTGTGATGTTGTAATTCACAAGGACAACCGATAGCCTTGTTGAACACCGGAGATTCAAGAATAAGTCACCGTCCTTGGATGCATTCCTTCATGCTTGAGTAGTAGGCTCAGATGAGATTCAGTAGCTTGTCTGGCACGCCGTTAGCTTTCAATGGATAGATTGAGCGAAGATATATCCTATTAACCAAGTCGAGTGCTCCACGAGAGTCAATGAGTCGATTGCACATCGCAACCTGTGATGGTGTCCGAAAGCACGACGTAGCGTGAATATTTATTCAACGCAGCCCCGTTCCTGAACGAAATCCTCTGATTCGGTATGATATGAAACGGTCACGCTTCTCTGGGGTGACAAGGATTTCGGCTGAGGCATCTATCAGGTTAGTATCCGGGTGGTCTTCTCATGCCATGCGATCACCCTTTTGGGTACCAGGAGTAGGTTTGAGGCAATCCGGTTAACTTTGGTGTCTAGTAATGAGGAGAACGGTCGGCAAGCAGACTTTGTAGGTAGGTCATTTCTAGTTAATATTCCCTTCTCGTTTTGTCCTTTCCACTACCTATCTTGAAACGATTTAGTGGCGGCAGGGTGCCAATGTCGGTGATCCTGACGATGTTCAAATGTGTCAATGTTCCCGATACGCTTTACAAATGCACACCTTCAAGGAGTATCGTTCTGCCCCGTGTTCCTAGCAGAAAATAATTGCGTGGTTGGTTGTCAGATTTCAACTAGGCTAGACCTCTATGGTGGACAACCTATCTGGCTGCCTATATTTCTTGAGTGGTGTAACACTGTTACAAACAGATGAATTCGGTGAAACCGCCGGGTCTAGTTAGCATCTTTTGTTGTTGAACTGGTTGGTTGCCTTTTCAGACTCATTTATTTATGAATAGTCACTTGGTTGGTCCGTGCGATGCAACCTGCAATTTTCAGTGAACTCGACCCGTCCAGAATGCAGATATGCGGTGCTCCTTATTTGAAGGGTGAAGTCCTAATATCCTCAGCCGTGTCAAGTGGATTGTTTTTCCGATTTATAGGCAATAGCTGCTTGGCAAGGTGACAGGGCTTGTCTCCCACTGGTTATGTTACTAAGAGCTTCGTTTTCCATTATCCAATTATGCCAGAAAAGCTAAAAGGGAGCGACCAGCCGATGCACTGCTATAAATTTAATAAAATGGTTTCGACATAAAGCGACAAATTACTCCACCTCCATGTATTTCCAGTTCCTTTTAACATGTAAACTGAGATGCTGTTTTCATCGTGGAACGGCGAGTTACAAGAGGCTGACTCTAAGTGTGAGGTCCGTTAATTTCTCACTGGTTACCAGTAGACATCGGCTCAATATTCATTACGGTCGGAGTAAACCCAGAGGTCAGAAGATCCATGCAGGCCAACGCATCCGTGCTGTGTGCACTAGTTACAAGTGAAGCTGTACTTTAATTAAGCCCTCAAGTTGAGGCAGTTTTTCGGATAGGATGGACTCAAGACAACTCAGTGACTAAGGCGCTAGGCGGAAGGCTCGTGGTTCGAGCCTTACCTGCGCATTTTGACTGCTCATGTCTAGGCTAGGACAGCCTGCCACGATCTCGACTCTCATGCTTTCTATGGGTGAAGTGGCACCTAGGCACCGAAAGGTGTTACAGCTGGACGGTTATTTTTATTACTTAGTATTATGGATAGGACCCCTTAGAAAAGCCATGCAGCCGTCTACTGCCTTTCGGATGAGAATTGAGCCAAATGCTCAACACAGAGAACCTCAAGCTAGCATCTTTGGCTTGCGCAACCGAGAGGCATCACTCTTAAAACAGGTGTTTATAATTCTGTACCTCGTGCTAGTTGGTTTTGGACATTGCTGTCTCATCCACCTAGCCGTTGAATTAAACACTAGATTTTATACATCTCCCTTCACAGAGCCCACGTTTGGTTTGTTCTGTCAAGTTCTTTTATCCTCAAAGCGAAAATGGCCTCTGTAATGATTATTTAACATTTTTGTCCTCTGAACTACCGGAATAAACGCCCATCTGATAAGTCCCAGACGAACCAAAACGATGCAACCCTCACTGAATATCGTCACAACCGTATACCAGGGAATTCTGCTTGCTACATACGATGCGGAGGAATACCAATGTGTTACGGGTTATGAGGGACTCCGTCAAGTCTGCAGGCCCAGGAAATTCGACGTGCGTATGAACGTCTTGTATTACATAAATTTATCGGTGAACCGGTATCAGTTTACGGTGTCTCAGGCAGTGTTCATTCTTCTGGAGAGACCTTTTCTTGTCAGCTGTCGCTGCACAATCTCTCCATAAACTTGATGATGGTGATGGTGACTCCGCTGACCATTCTTATACCCTCATATAATTTTCATGTATATGTCTCTGGCATGATCACATCAGGATCACAAGGCTGCAACATAGATGTTCCCATTGTGTTGGAGTATTTTGGAACCGTTAGTTCTCCCAAACGTCATCTCATATCTTAGGGACTACCTATAACCCCCATTAATTTGATGCTTATCATTTAGAGCGTAAGTTCCAACTTATTCAGCTTGTCCGATGACCGGAAAACGTGCAACCCAGTTTCACCTTGTTGTCATAGGAATGCGGAACTTCTGCGATGAAGCCAACATTGAAAAGACACTGAGCCAACGCTTCATGAGCGAGCATTTCCGGATGTGTCTTGTTCATCCTAATTTCCAATATACATGCTTCCCATCTTTCCCCGAGGCAAAATTTTAATCTGTTTATTCTGTACGATGCATCGATACAAAAATTTAGCACAATGGTTGTTCATACCATTCGTAGGTGAACGAATCACAATATGATTAGAGTATGGCCTTCTGGACATCAGCATCTATCCAGATGCTTATTCTTGATTAGGAATGCCGCCAGATACTCAATTGGTTTCGGAGGCCTGAAATATGTTTGTTACCACGGAAGTCAGTGGGATCAACTTACTTTTCTTTCACGAGACTTTGTAGACCAAGGATTAGGACAGGCACAACAGTTTTTTCTAAATAGTGTCTTGTTGGCAATGCCTGAAGCTCCACCGGGTCAATATCCGGCTTTCGGGTTGACATGATAAGCTGAACGAAGTCAGTCAGCGATGGAGCGAGTTGTATTGGAAGTGATTTTTCTACGTCTCCACCAATTATCCCAGCTTCAACGACTTCAGATTTGGCTTCGCTTCTCTCCATGACGCCTGCGAAAGTGAAAGAGTGTTTATGCGAATCCATATGCAATTCATGCGAATTGATGTGCTTTAAAAGGAAAATGCTCAAAATACCCAAGGAATGGTGCGTTTAAGGTCGGAAAATAAAAATTTACAGTGGAAGGATTGGAGTCACTCTTGTAACATATAGCAAGTCGTTCCGAACGCTGTGTTGTATCATCAACGGCATCGAATGCGCAGCTATCTACCCCATATCCCCAAACCATCGGTGAACGAAACTGTGGCAGCTAGAACCACCGTACGGCAAGTACGCGGTTGCTGTTGTACGCGATAATGTTATTGGGCCAGGAATTTACATATATATCAGGGAAGGTTGCATTAGAGCTGTGACAGATGAGAATCTAGTAGCGATTTAAACCGGTTGATCGAAGGGACTTACACCCCATGCCTGGTGGCACATTCCACAGGATGGTTAAATGGAGTCATAGAAAGTGTTTTCGGCAGTTAAGTGGGGATCTTTTGGTGCCTTAGTTCCAGTAGATAATCGTGTAATGGTGCTATGGGGAATATCTGACAAGTATTTATTTACTTATTTATTTATCTATTGCGTGCCCTGAGAACTCTGTAAGCCAAAATAAGGTCACAAATTCAACGGTAATATGTGGGTCTAATTCAAGTTTAAACATCAGTGTTCACAGGCCACCGACGAATTTCCTTACTTTATTTTGCGGGGCTTCCAACAGTCACTGACCATGCAGCAACAAGGGGCTCCAGACATAGACAGCTTAATATGTATGAGGTATAACGTAGGATGTTAAGAGTATCTGTATACCTGGCAACCTTTCATTCCACACTCATATGAAGATAGCTTGCCAACACTAGTCCACTCGGCGAAAAAGTCTACAGCGCGTTATTGCACTTGGGTGCTGCTAATACATGCTACTAATTCCAGTTGCATTTTTTATCGATGTATTGGATTAATAAAGAACCAATGTTTGCTTGATCGATTCACCACAATTCGATTTTAAACTGGGATCAGTCCTAGATAATATGGTTTTAGTTCCATAGCATTGTAGACAGATAGGTTTAATTTTCCGCTTTCCGTATGGTAACTGGAACACCGTATTTTCTGTCCGAAAGGAGTTAAGCGACTTGTTCAGATGAAGTTTGACATATAGACGTCACGCTCTGCAGTGAATGAGTCCATCTAGAGATAATAAGCGCTCTACTGTTGAGTATGATTCGGTGCAACTGCTATCAGAGAGGCTGTGTCTCCTGCAAAAACTCAGGTGACTGGCCGATTTTGTTAAAAGGACGAGTCCTTATAAGCCGTGTTAAGGCTTTAGTTCATTTCACCGAGCCCCTTGCTCCAAGCAGAGAATTTTTTCCGTGAGCCAGCGTTTGCAAGAATGGAGTGCCATATCTGGCTTAACGTCATTGAGGACGAGCGGTAGGTTAAAAGAGGATATTTGAATTGGTTAGTTGCTTTGTAGCAGACATCTTTCGTCCTTCCTCGGAAAGCCCTTCTCGCACAACCACGTGAAGGGTAGAAACGAGGCAGGGGAGGTTGAACAGTGACTTGGAAATGAAGTGTGAAAGCCATTACCAGAAAACTCAGCTGCGCTCATCATTGCCGTCTCCCTGAGTGGGAACCCCGAGACGGAACACACCAATGGTCGGAGACATTGTCAGACATGGCCCTGTCGCGGCCCCAGGGGCTATCGTGCGTCCGAGCTGTTGCCTTCAGTGCATAGCTCCCTCCCGATCTCCGCAACGTAAAATTCACAGGCACCATTGCATTTACGCATCAATTATACCAGCTGCCGCACCCAGTGCGTAGCTATCTACCCACCTCCCCAAATCATCGGCGAACAAAATTGTGGCAGCTAGAACCACTGTACGGCAAGTACGCGGTTCTTATAGCTGATAATAATAATAATAATGACCCATTGAGATTCACTCGACAGGAAGGACTTATGGATCAGGGACGTGTTATGTTTTTGTGGTGATAATGTCCAGGAGGATTAGGATATGGTGACAAAAGTTCCAGCGCTGAATTCGCAGAAAATGAATTCGTAGGATTTGCAAGCTCGGTAGGGTGTATCAGTCAATTGGCGTGTTAGTCCGTAAACCGATATCTCTTCCAGTCCTAAGGGTTCCTCATCTGCTGTAGAAGCAACTCTGCTGAGTTCCTAAACTTTCTCCCGGTTAAGATGGTTATTCTATGGTGGGTGGTAAGTGGCAAGGTGTCAAGTTCGTGTTTCCTGTGTTGGAGTTAACATTTGGTTGCACGTTAAACCAGTTCCAAGCTTAGACCGGTCATACCATCGCAGTTAGTAGTTGAGTTATTTGCTGAGATTGGTACGTTTGCAGCAATTTTTCCTACACCAGTCTATCTGACGTTGTCAGCAGTAGTCAGATGCACCAAATAGCTAGAGCTTGTCAGTTTTTGATCCTGAAGTTCAACGATGTTCAGACGTCATTCTTTGATATCAACAGTATTTGATATCCATTTCTGTGGCATGAATAATTGATTGTCTCTAATTCTGGCGGGGTGGCCTCTCTTTGCCTCACCCATTTGTTTCAAAGACAACATACGTGATGTTACTCACGATTTTTTCCATCGGAGAGGTTTCGCAGTCAAACCAGACTCCAAAACTTTGGTTGACTTGATGAGGGCCATATATCTGTGAGCGACAGAAAATGAGACCGGATAGTCGGCTGATTACAAAAACAGAAAAATATAAAAATACGAGGACCAGCACCAAATGTCCCAATCATCAAGCCAGTTGTACCCGAAATACTTGGTCCAGCAGCTAACGCCCCCTAAATCTGATGGCTATTTTCCCTCCCGCCTTTGTGGACACTTCATCCCCAAGCTGAGAACCACTGACGTGACGCATCTTTATTACGCCTACGCTTTCAAAATTCCTAACGATAGTTCACCTTCTGCATAGTAATCTCTCGCAGTTCTTGGGAGATCGACTTTGGCACCTTCAAGACTGCGGTTTGAAGAAAGTTTTCAGCGCCTATTAGCGGATCTCGGGAGAATATGAGAGTCAAAGAGATCGGGAGATTTCAAGAGTTTTTTGAGGATTCAGAAAAACGGTCCTTCATGCTATGGTACACTTCTGAAAAGAGACGGATCTGAGAGGTTTTGCAAATTTGATATCGTCGTTGGTCCTCGGCCGCGATGAAAATATAGCAATAATAACGTGTAAGGAGTGTTAGTACACGGGTAAAGTGGCAGTCGTTTCCTTTCCTTTCTTTTTTAAGAAGTAGCCATTTCTTTCTCGGTTCTGTTTTTGTTATTTTTCATTTTTTGTCTTTTTTTCGCTTTCTAATTCTACTAGTGTTTTGCTCCTTCTTTTGCTGGCTTGTCGAAGAAAAATAGAGGTGAAACGCGAATTAATAGAGAAAATAGAGAATGACTGATAGAATGATTGTGAACCATGGTAGAGTACCGGTAAACAGTGAAGTTTTAGCGTCCGAGGTAGCCTAATGTTCCTCTAGTTAATGTTATGCTTCCGTGATTGTGCTCGGAGGCGTAGGTACTTTTTGGCGTGACGACCGACCAAATGACTTCCCTGCATATAAAATGACCGCAAAAAGGTTAATAGTTAGCTATTTGTACTGCCTCAGGCCGAATAAGTGCTAACATGGCTAAGCAGCATTATTTTGGATTTTATGAGTAAGGACAAGTGTCCCTATTCCAAGTGTTCCAGCCGGTGCAATTTGAGGTTTAATCGTTCGGCACGTGGTTCTGGACTGAGTCGTTGACGTTCTTGTTTTGGACGGATTGCAATAGGCGGGAATTTGTTTAACAATGAGTGGTTCGTCTACATTTAACCTCAGCTTCTGGCCTCGTAACATTTCTATATAGTGATTAAAAAACCGTTGCTCGAGGTGACCTAGATTACGTGTGAAGAACTAGATCCGAAAAAATGCTTTTTGGTGACCTAATATGTACCATGTGTCATAAGTTCATTGGTCCGAAATGCTACAGTTTCGGTCACCGGTAAGTGGGAGGGCGTTGGGGTTATAGCCAAGCATTGAAAGTGATGTCATGCTCATTTAGTTTTGGAACTCGGAACCTCCGCAGTGAAGGCGATATCTTTGATACCCGAGCGCCACTGACTGCGCCATTGAGCCATTTCTGCCAGTGTCATTAACCATTGGTGAGTTGAGCCTTCCATGGGTTTCTCCTCATACTCTGTCGTCAGTTTACACAGTTTGCATCCTTCAGTCGCTGTCACTCAGCAAAAAGCAGGTCAAAAATGTATATAACAGAAATACCGCCCCCTGGCATCCGGAGTACATGTCCTAACCAGCGTAACCTATGAAGCATGAGTAGTTGATCTATCGTGGGAGAGTTTCTTCTTCCTAAAACCATCTGCGTACTTCAGCATTGCTAATCCAATGCCATGAAAACATGTAAGGTCAAACACTGAGAGCTTTTTTGTTTTCTCTGTGCGAAGAGGTCACGTCTCTGATTCATAAAGCAGCACGAGTCGCACTGCTGCGGTGTAAACTCTGCCCTTGACAAACAAATTGACGTCACGTCGGCGCCACAGGTGTTGGAGGTTGAAAAAGCTGCCCTGGCTTTCCCGATCTGAAAAGTAATCTCAACTCCAGCCAATACACAGGAATGTACACAACTGCCCAGATGAGCAAACTTATCTACCACGTCGATTGGCTCGCCTGCAAACATGAGGTTTGATTCTGATCCCACCCATTTTTGTAGCAGCGTTTTACACTTTGCATGTGCAAAGCACACGCCAAACCATGCGGCAAAAATATTTAGTTTATTTAAAGTGGTTTTCATTTTTGAAAGAGAGCAACATCGTCCGCATATTCAGTGTCTGTGAGCGAATGCGCCGGGAGACTTTCGATCCCCGAGGTTTCAGGGTGGAGAAATTTCAAGCAGCACGTCAATAACAAAGTCAAAGAGAAAAGGTTGGAGAAAGCAGCCTTGTCTTGAAAGAATGGGCAAGGAGAATTCAGGCAAAAACTTGTCATATACTCGTACTCGTCCACAGGAGCTCGCACACAGTATCCACAAAAGGGAAATAAATTTGTAACGGGAAGCCTTGATCACCAGACACCGCCAAAGTTTCTGGCACTCGACAGAGTCAAAGCAGCCTTCAGATCCAGAAAATTGATCAAAAATCGATGAAAGACGGTGCTACCAAAGAACTTACCTCAAGGTAAAGATATGGTCGATGCATCCTCGGCCAAGGTGAAATCCAGCTTGAGTCTAAAGAACCCGTCTTCCGTATAATCGATCTACCTACGCCAAATAATGTCAAAGAGAGCCTTCCGTGCAACGAATACTGGGCTGATACCTTGGAGGTTTTTGCCTCATGTTTTTGTGCCCCTTTTGAATACTGGAATCATCGTCACGGCTCTTCATTCCGCTGGTATTCTGGCAGTAGTGTCGTCAGCTTGTTCACCAGAGTTCTACCACCTTTGAAAAGCACCAGGTGCAGACCATCTGAGCCGGGTAGTTTGTATGAATGATGTTGTATGAATGATATCTTTCGCTGGACTTCTGTTGTTGATGGTGGGATGGTGCCGATATTTGATTCTGGCCAGCTGGATTTTCACAGCGGTTGTGTTAAAAGAGACCGGTTGAACTGTTCCTTGAAGTGCTCACTTCGTCGCTTAAGAAGAACATTGACGAGATGAAATGCCATTCCGTCTTTTTCGCATATTGTTTCGCAGATATCTGTCTTCTTTTGACCGGTTGATCAAAACAGATGAAATAGAGCGTGGCTGTTGCCTGCAGCGCAAGCCTCCTTCATCTCATGGGCCTTCAGAATCCATCAGCGTTTTCTGTCATTCTCGAAGCTCCTAGTTATTCGGTGTTTGAGGGTTTCGTGCGCGCCATCACAGTCGCTGGCCTTTCTGGCAGCAATAAGATCTGATCTTGACGATATCCAGTGTTCATCTGGTCCATTCAGACGGCTTGGACAAACAATTTGGAAGGCTGAGAACACAGCTTCTTTAAGTCGCCTCCATTCAACCCCCAAGCAGTCTTCGTCATCCGCATACCTTTGCGTTTCCAGTAGCTTTCTAGCCAGATCAGATTGATACTCTTGATCTACTATAACTTGTCAGATTTGATGGATGGAACTGCTCTACCTTGGCACTTTAATACTCACAGGTTGCGAAGGGATAACCGGGTCTGCACAATAGTATGATCAGAATCAAGTTACACGCTCTAGAAGGGACGGAAGTCTTTAGCTGAGGTTACCCGTCGATAACTGATAGCCATATGCTTCATTTGGGTCCATATCTGTTTTGCGGTTGATGGCCTCCAAGTAATTTGATGTGAGCGTTTGTGTTGAAAGTTTGTACTGGCCAGGAGTAAGCGATTCTCTGCACATAGATGATGAAGTCGCTGTCCATTTTTCGTACCCTATGCATCAACTCCAAATCTACCAATCAACTGAGTTTTTTGAGAACTTATTTGTCCAAACTGAGCATTCATATCCGTCCTTCATGCTGACCGAAGCCGTCGCGACAGACCTTGACAAAACCCGCCCTTCACAGTCTCAGAGCTGCGTATGCCAATGCGACAAATAGACACAGTTTACCGCATCAATCTGCATTGATCTTAATTGAGCCAGACAGCCGCACTGCGCAAATACGACCGTTTACTGGGATCCAGTCTAGTAAAGCGCTTTCAGCCTTGGAGCTGAGTGCAACTTCCACATCATAGATACCACACGCCGTTGCGTCAGGATCACTGAATACTCGAAGAGTGAAATGCGGAACAGCTGAGCTCGTCCTAAGCGGCTTGAGGTGCACAACCGAAATGAGGCCTTGTATGCGTGCTTCGGAGACACAACATACACAGACAGTTAAGCAAGGTTTCAGCAAGAGATGCCTGTTGCCCAATTCGACATAGAGTGCCGACATTGAAGGCTGCAATATAGATCAGATCTTTGAGGTTATTATGTAATTATTTTGGCTTTTTTTCTGGGTGGCGGCTTAGAAATGAAACAGTGGCTAGGGGGTGGCAGACGGCTCAATGGCACTGTATCGTTTGACGATAGGGTAGGGAGTGTAAGGGAGGGCCGATCAGCGAACAGCTGCAAGGGTAAACGATACTCCCAGGTTGCCCAAGCCGAGGAAGGGGGTTTGGTTGGGATACCCCACCTTGAGCCTTTGACTCAAAAGTCTTAAGCGCGAGGCAGCGGGTGTTGAAGTTTCCTTGGGGGACCTTTCCCGGAGCCGATGACTCGATGGTCTGACACACTTGGCTGTAGGGGGCCCGAGGACACATGGAGTAAGGCTTTGGTGTCTCACTCCCAGTGGAGCTACACACAGCAGGTGCCTTTTGAGCAGCACCATACTCTTTGGTTTTAAAAGTATTTCGACGGTGGTCACAGTCAACCGTTGGGTGATCGGAGTGTGCAATTTTTAGGGCCGACCTTTTCTAACCCGTCCTTCCTCAGAGGAGGCAGCGTCGCTGCTTCCATAAATATCAGCATGCTGGTCACCTGGGGGGAACGCCTTCCCACTCCTATCGCAGAGGATGGTATGACTTTACATCCAGACCGCCTCGTAATACGATTTCTTACAGTGCTGCAACTCGCTGTTCTTCATCGGGCTGCTCTCCGTTGGCCTTCCTTGTACGGTTGAACCGTGGGGTACTGAGTTCCAGACAGTATAGCCCGCGTGACCACGGCATCACTGAAGCCAGACCACCACGACAAGGTGACAGCTTTATTTCTGGACCGCGTTGCAGTCGTTGCCATAGATGAACATCATCGACCTAAGCTACCGTGGATGTTTGTGTCAGTGACATAATACCTGTTATGTATAAGCTGGAGTATATGTATAGAGTATAGAAGTGAGCCATATAACCCGCCCTGACTACCCTCTGCGGATTTGACGATACTTCAACTCGCACCATGATTGTTCTATTTCTCAGATGGTTAAAGAAAAAGTTTAACGGTATGCCTGTTTTATCAAGGGATGCGAATTTATTTAGAAGCGTAATATGTTCAAATCTGTCACAACATTTCGCGAAGCCGACAGTGAGGCCAAAGTCTGACAGTGCTGCTGTTGCTTCGCATTTTCACACTTAATAAGTGAGTGAGTGCCATTACCTAGAACCATGATGCGAGCTGCTTAAAAGATAGGGAAAACTGGTAATTTTATCGACTGATGCCTCCAGTACCCAGGTCATAAGTTCGGATGCTATTGACAGAGTCACGAGGTATGGCTTGTTTTTGTGCTACAGTTTAACCATGGCGTTTTGAGGTAGTCTCATTTATCTGATGTTAAATCCTAAGCGTAAGTTTCTTGGTAGATGGAGTGCACAACATCGGCAACTGCAGCTAGTGTAACTGCCGTCGTTCCATCCGAGCCTACTAGTCTTTACTACCTAAGATCTAAAATTTAATGGGGAAAATAGGTCATCAAAGCATGCCGGGTACACAAATTTCTAAGTAGCAAGCATTTATTAGATCAGTACGGATGTCTGCTACATTCACCGAGGAGTTCCAAGCAAGTGCATCTCCTGAATCACTGGAGGACTATGAAACGCGCCTCGCGGTGCTTGACCTACTTCCCATGGAGTATCGTCGCCTCCGAGGAGACCTAATACTTACTTACACCCTGTTTGAACATGGGTTGGCCAACAGGTTTGCCACCGTTGACCCAACTAACACACGCCGAGGACATGGTAATAAGATTTTTAAGCTCAGAGCGCAAATTTTATTTCTCACTTCGGGTTGTTGGTGCGTTGAATAGCCTTCCTCCAACGGTTGTCAGCGCTGCATCTAGTACCCAGTTCAAAGCACTTTTAGACGCCTGGTTGGAGACGCTGCAAGATATAGCTACCAACTGATGTCAGTGACGATCTTGTTGTCAGTTTCTATTCAGATTGCCTGAATGAATGTCTGGAGTCGTACGCACCCCGGAATTATTGTACCAAGCTAGCACTAAGTCCCTTCCCCATCCACCTTTATTCTTTTCTTCACAATAAGGCTTTCAAATAAATCATGGTTGTACTACAGCAAAGCATCGGTGTTGAACACTGATGTTATACTTTCGATGATGATGATGATGCTGGCAAGACTACTATCCCCCGCTTGCAAGACAACTGCCCCGCGCTAAGAACTTAAAGAGCGGTGCCACCCATTTTATCGCTTATGTCTTTCAGGTAAACAGAAGCCGCTGAATAACAAGAACAAAGCCTATCCAGGAAGCTTGGGCGAAAGCCACGATTCTGTGTACCAATCCGTGAATTCGTGAATCCGCGAGGTCTCTGTAGTGCAGTGAGGTGAGATCTGCCTAGGAATACGGTTTATTTTGGTCTGGTTTCTGGGTATTTGTTGAAGCTGATAGGGCCTGTGGGTGTCTCACGTTCTACTATATTTTCGTTCTTTAACGCGGACCCGACTGGGATTTGTTCCTCGTGCATAAGTTTAACGTTCGCCACTTCTTGTTTTCGACCGTCTTTCTTCCAGGCAGAAACTCGGCTTCTTATTAGCACTAGAAACCAGCTCATGATCTGTGTGCTACAAAGCTGGTATTCCATGACCAGTACAGCGTAGCTACTACCGCTTATGTATTCAAGGTCAACTTTAAAGTGGCGCCGCTTAAATACCATGGCACCTAGCTTAGTTCAATACTTTCGGAATCAGGCGTAGGTCGTCATGGCATTTCTGTGATCTGTGAGTTCAAATCAGTTCATCGGCCACTGAAATGTAGAGGCCTTCACTTTATATGAGATATCCAAAAGCTTTGCTGGGGCACTAGTCAACCAGACTCGCAGGAGAAGCGGGATAACAAAGTGGTCAGAAAGAGTTATTTTAGGTAGGCTTTATCATATATCAATGGAACAAATGATACGTTGGAGACAGAAAAGACTGCATATTTTGCATCAGGCTACACACATTCACTACTGGACCGTCAGAGAACACTTGTAGCTTTTTAACGAGATAAGTGCTGGCTTGTGCACTAACCCAACACCTCCTCCAGTAGAGTAGATTGTGAAAAGAAGAAACTCTTTAAAGAACGACAAACATACGAACATCAGACGGGTCTGACGGATCGAGAAGCAGGTAAACCGCCTACCTACAACCAACTAGAATGGACGTCTGTCCACAAGTTACCTGTCTTATTGATGTCAACCTGACCTTCACACAATAAATAATATGGGTCACTGATAGCGAAAGGAGCCCCAAGCTGGCATACCATACTCAGGAAAAAATTATGGCGCCAGTCCGATAGGTTCAAATTACGCCTATATCACGTCCTGGAATAGTCGTTTCCATTATGTATCGAGACGAGTCATGAAGGCTTCATTCGACGGAGTCTATAAGGCATGTGCTGGCGATTGCTTCCGGGCTCTTACCGGCCTATTGGTGAATGAGTTCTTACAAACCTCCTATCTCGATCTCTACATCAAGATGCTGGACGGCGTTCTCCGACCACATCTTTTTCCCTGATATGGAATATGCTCAAGTCAGACTGCCGCCACAGACTTCAGCCAGCAAGTAATAAACCCCACTTTACCTCTTATTTCCAGAGCACACAACTTAAATTTATCTAGTCCGTCATTTTTAGATGGACCTCACCTTCCACACCACACTCGTTGCAGGTTGACGGACGTTCTCAAGAGTCTTAGTGTTTTTGTAGCGCCACAAGTACTCGGCTAATTTTGGGTGACATGTATTTGCACTTCTACACCATGGAAATTAACAATACCTGGATCTCTGGCATTGGTTGTCGCTGAAATCCGTTGGTAGTCGAAAATATCGGGCAATTACAGCCACGCAAATCTGCTGTATGTAGCGGTCATCACGCATTTCCTAGCCCTGATCAAGCGGATCCAGTTTTCAGCCTGACAGTTTATCTAGATAAAGCAGAGGGTCTCCTCATTCCCTTCTTCGTCGAGAGATTCTGCGTCAACGACAAAAAAGTAAATATTCACTACCCGGTATACCAAGTGGATCACCATTGCACAATGGAAGTGACAAGTGCCAATGCAGGCTTGGCCTTACCGTGCAAAAAGCCAAGCTTGAAGGGAGAGCCCAAGCAGGTCATGCCGGGCTAGTCTGTGCAAGACCTCCTTGCTCCGTAGTACTGCGAGGTCAGTGATACCACTGCAATTGTTACTGCAGGTTTTGCAATTACAAGTTAGTTGAGGCCTTCAGAAATAACTCAGGGCTGAGCGAGTCAGTTTGGGATTCGGCTCAGTTCGATTGTTGTAGATGTATGGAGGCGTTTAACTTGGTAGGCCGCGCATTTATTGTACCAACAGATACATCGGCTAGAGCTCTGTCCGAAGCAAGATGGATTGGTGGTAACGGTAAGGTAACAGGAGGTAGAAATTGTACACTGCGGTCACTACAGTCATCCCGGATTAATTGATCACCTTACAATGGCTCGCTTACTTTTACATCCTATTGCTCAGGGCGCCGTTAGGAAGTTTATAACACATCGATAGGTCTACTTCACGCATACAACAAACAACGCAACTTACAGTGCACGTAAAAAAGGTAGATTTCTTGCAAAATAATGAAACACGCTTCCTCAACTCCAGGCAAGAAAAGAATACGAATGTTCTACTGAGGCCTCGAGTCCCCAAAAGAGGTCTAAGACCTTCTAACAAAGTTGTGTTTGTTTGGTTGCATGCTACACCAGTTTTCCGTTCGATCAGCGGGTTTTGGTTACTACGCATCCTTGAAGGTCGGGAAACCAAGGATCATACTGAGGTTGATAATCAGGTAACAAGAACGAAAAATTAGCTACCAATTACGACGTCTCATTTGCTCGAAACCGCGCTGGCAAGGAAATTCAACACGACCCGTTAAATCAATCGCCCAATCTTCCTGAATCTTTTTAGTCACAAACAGGTTTAAGTATTTTCTCCATCCCTGACTGAAATGATTCCCGATGAGTTGTGGTGGCCATCACCAAGTCAGTAAGGCCAAGGTAGGCCCTCCATCCATCTGAATGTATACTGGTTTCCATAAGGTTCCCATGTGAGCAAAGGATATCCTCTTGCATTTAGCACAGTGGAATACACCAACGTCTGTGGCTTACCTACGGTTTTGTGATAAAATTCTAAGGCCATAAATCCTAATTCTGAAAGCCCTCATAGTAATGATGTCTTGCAATTACAGTAAGGTGCTGTTCATTCTAATACTCACAATCGTTTGAGTGTTCTCCACATCCGCTTTCAAGTGAATGACTTCACTTCAAGTTTACCGTTTGGCATAGGTATATACAAACAAATTTGAATAGGGAGGAGGGTCGTAGTGCAGCATTCCACCAGTCACATGGATCTTCATCGGGTTGCAACAGTTGATTGAATACACGGTAGCTTTCCTTATAACAAGTAACCTGTCCGTCAGTTCGACCGATTCTACGACAACAACATTCAACAAGAGTGCCATCAGGATAACGAGTGTAATTTCGATTGCTTGGTTCGATTCACTGAACCTAGTGGTTTCTTGATGCCTAATGAACAGAACAGTAAACAATGGATCGAGAGAACTTTCGATTCACACACCCACAATCTGTTCATATAA
>SJOL01004009.1:402148-486484 GCA_004794785.1 Opisthorchis felineus | reverse complement strand
CATAGAGCTTCCCTCAGTAACGAAGGAGTAGTGGTGTGAAAAATGATGGTTTCTTCCAGCTGAGATCCAAAACAGCAATTTCAAACAGGATTCTGTATACCAACCATCAAGTACGCTGTAAGGTACAGTGGAAAGTGGCGCTTATGTACTCACGGTTTGCCAGATTGCAACTGCAACAAATTTCTCCCACAGTTGGATGTAGATTAGTCAGTCGTGAATAGTTGTTTCTGTTCACCACACCACAGCCTGGTCTTTGTGCAAGTGACAAACACTGATACGATCATTTTCCATCCGGAACTTGATAAGGATACGTTTGATTGACCTTCACTATTAGTGCTGTACTATGCGTTGGGTTTGCTACTGCCACGTTTATCGAAACTAGTGAGGACGTGCAAATGTGTATTCAGCTGTTGTTTTTATGCAGAGGAGAAAAATGTGGGTCAGCAGGATTACTTAACATCTGTGAAGAGCCCTTTCACACATGTAAGCGGTTCAGTTTTTAATTCCTAGCTAGCAAGAAGAACCCCATGTGGAAAGTTTAAAGTCATAAGACAGCACAGTGGAGTGAGGGGTGATAATCCGACCTTTTGGTTGGTGTGGGTAAACGTTTTTTCGAGGATTTCTACAATCCAAGGTGAAACTATCCAGGCTCTGTTCCAAAAGTTCGCACTACTTGGAGGCTCATTATAATTCAAGAGTGCTTGTTAGTCCCGTTTGCTTTTGTCCATGCTTTTCGGTTAGTTACAAGCGCGCCAGATGATTTCCAGGTGGTTATCATGGTCATGGGAGAAGTCAGGACTAGCGAGAACGACTGGCTGCATTAGAATAAGTAACAAGTCGAACGTGTCTGTGAATATCGATGAACACTTATTTCCAACTTTCAGTTAGTGATGAAGGAGGATGCGGCTGAAGTTCATCCAAAGCTCTCGTTTGTGACATTCTTCCACTAAATGTGTCTCAAGAAGGCCATCTCATTTTTCAGTTGGGACGGCATCCAAAGTTTTTTTAAAGCTACTCCTAAAGTTGACAAAAACAGTAAAAAGTGCACCATCCGTTTCATCCCTCTGAACATATAGTCTTAATTTACGAATTTCCATGGGACTTATTTTGTGCTTGGACACAACTGGTACATGAGCCGCAAGTGAATTTGGTAATTACTAAAGACCTAACCTGATGATATCGAAAGTGAGGGATTAAGGTGAATTTCACTGGAGTCTAACCCCAACGCCAACTAAACTTGCAAGTGAGTGTTTATAGCAGTATGCAGTACAGAATAAGCCCGATGAAAAGTTAGGGGTTGGGTCTACCGGATTAGCCCCAAGAAGGACGAACTCGGTAGTGGACTGTCCACACTTTTCAGCGACCATACAAGTAGTATGAAACTCGATTATTTGAGCTAATTCGGAGTAGGTAAACAAACAAATGAAGCAGTTTTGGACAAAAATTAGAAAATGGACTGTTTATAGCCGCCATGAGCAACACCTGAGCTAGCTGATATATATCGGGACAAGAAAGGTTCCGGTATGGAGGTACGCGGTCGTTCAGATCAATAAACACCTCCAAAATTTGTCACTTCTTAGCCAGTGGTGAGAACTGAGGACACAAGAGTTGATTTAAAAACAACCTATGAGATTTAATTGAGGTGCTCCAGTAGAACGCACCGATATAAGCACACAGAATCATCGGCTCATAAGCAGTTAAATGGCACGTGCAATGGCTATAAACAGCTTGATGGGTATGCAAACCAGAGCCTCGGGAATCAGGGAGCCACTAATCAGCTGCGTCACCTGTTCGGAACTTAGCCGGGTACGATATGAGGCGAAGGTTTGACAGTTTCCAGGATGTTGAGGTTGACTTATTTTCCAATTTAGCGTACCTGATAATCCTAGCGTTGTTTCAACGCGAGTTTGCCGCTAGGACATAAACCCCGTGTTGTCAATGTGTGCTGGTAGTTGTCAAGCTGACCAGCCTTTTTCAGCGCCTTACATCAAACCCTTGAGCACACAATGCGTAATGTTGTTTCAGTGTCCTGGCTGCAATTTGATTTTTTGATTCCATCCCGCCTTCATGCTTTCTCTCCCGTGTCTTGTCCATCTAAGATCCTACTGGCCTTTGTACTTTCACTGCGTCTCCTGAAGTCCTATGTTTAGGGAAGCCTCAGCTGTGAACTTCTAGCAGCTTTTTAAGAGGTACTTTGAAGCGATTTGCTTCAAAAGTCTAAAGTCAAAATCTATAGTCTAATAAGCACTTCTTGTTTGTTTTCCGAGAACTATCAAGCACCAGTGCCCTTAGGTAAATTGAAACGATAGCCTTCCGGTCAAATTTCATGAATTTCAGAATAGTTTTCTCTGTAGAGAATTGCATAGTTCAGTGGCTATATTCCATCCGACAAAAACCTCAAACGTCCCATCAAAGATGGATTGACAGTGTATTGTTTCATATGCTGACAGACGTTTCAGAAAAGTCCCCACTGCAATACAGTAAGTCCACTCGATAAAGAACGCCTATCTAGGGGTACCTTGCTTTTGGAGCACTGTCCGAATCCCCTTGCGCTTAAGCGATCAGAAGGCAATAAAAAAGATCTGGAGCATCTATTTTCAAAAGAAAATATGCTACTAAATGGGTGATATTTTGCTTAACCCGTTCACTATGCGTGAACGAACAGTTGGATGGACCTATTTTGCCAGAAAGCTGGTATAATTTTGTGTCGCCGGAACTTAAACACAGACGCCCGTGTCCATAAAAGAAACGCTAACACTTGTGATACACTTTCGTCAGACAACGCGGTGATTTGTGAAATGATGTATGTATATTTCACAGCCAAAACCCTGAGCTCCTAGAATGAACCGTTGTAATCCGCTTATTTGTTGAAATTTATTAACGCGTGATCTGTTCAATATGGACAGAACGGGGATACTTTTTGGGGTTGCACCTAGCAGAAGTTTGTGTTGAGGGTCGGTACTTTGCTCAGTGATCTGTTCCCAAACAGGAATCTTACTCTGTTGCTCAAGTTTATGTCACTCTGAGCAGACTTCCATTATTGGTTATCGGAAAAGCCCAGAACCTATTTGCTTCCACAGCAATCGGTATGTCACAGAAGGCCTCAGAAGAGGCTTGACTGGGACAACAATATTTTGGGCCTGGCTCCAAAAAATAAATAAGAAAGTGACCGCAGGAAACCAGTACAATCCCACTGCTACCTGAAAACCGTAATGTTTGTTTACGTATGTCACCCTCAACAGTGTCAAACTGGTCTTCTTTCCTCCAAACAGCACCAGAAAAATTAAACAGCTTGATACCGCAATCGTGAGATAATGTAAAATCTCACACAGTTTGGAGCTGGCCTGACTCACGTGGATACCAACAGGACCGTGCGAATTTTCTTTTTCAGTGTTCAGTAGATATGTTCGTTGGGTGCTGTGTTTTGGGTCCAAACCTCTCAAGACAGTGTAGCAAAAGGTCTGGTAATTTACTGCCATAGGCCTTCCATTGCAGGAAGCAAGCCAGAAGTGGAACAGGTCACAGCCAGCAGTCACTGCGCTTGCTACGGTCTTTTCCTACAAGTGGCTTAACATGAGGACGAGAATGGTAATACTGTCGACTCTGGTAACTTGCCAGAGGAAGTTAAATCGACAACTTCAAAACCTATTGTGACAAAGGGAATCGAAGAAGAAATACGATAATAAACAATGCATGCTGGCAATAAACGTTTTGCCGAACCTGATGCAGATACAGCAGTTCGAAAAGATTTCCTCTATGAGTACATACATTAAGTCCTACAGAAATTCTGTGTGTTTTGTACTACGGGTACGAAACTCATGACAAGGGACGCACACATTTATGTACTTTAGGCCCTCCCCATGAGTGACCCCAACACCACCATAGTCTTTGGATATCAGCACAATAATGAGGCCTGATTGGGACTTAGCACAACATTCAAGCTGTTTCGGACCCTGTAGCACATGAATCTGAGCGGAATTCGACTGTCTTCCACAATCCCACCACAAATCTCATGAAAGCGTAACAACCATCCACAATGTGATTATCCGCTTGATAACCTTTCACCGCGCCAACCAAATTTATGGTTTGTAAGTTTCTACCACAAATGCAAGGAGCAATTCTTGTTGGACACGGTTGAGTATCGCTCACATTCGACAGCGTAATTGCTGAAATAAAACGAACGTTATGTCTTGACTTCACGGCCTGTCTCAGTTGCAAGCTAGAAAATCACGGTTTCGCTAATATGACGGCGCAATCAAGTGTGATAGTCGCTGATGAAATCACCACTTCGGAATTTACCTAACTGAGTTCTGTTTTTTTATCAAGACAGACTAAATGAATAAACTCATCCGTGTGAGGCCGGTAAACGAACCACTTTAAGAGTTGTTTTGACGGGAAACGGACTCGTTGCAACAAGTTGTGAACACATCGTGTTCAAGTTTACCGCTCGTTAATCTGTTGAAGAAAGACTTGGTTTACATAGCTATCTAACAGTGTGATGAAATTGTTTTTTTTGTATGAAGGTTTTGCGATAAGGAGTTTATATAGTCTGTATAGAGGTGTTTTCGATAATGTAGCATTGGGTCTCTGTGGATCAGATCTAGTCAACCTTTAAAGGACACTTACCGCATAATACTTATTAATGAGGTGGACCCAACATAGACTGTAGCCAGCAGAAAACTAGTCGTCCACCTCGCCCATCCCTGTGTGTGCGGACCATCCCAGAGCTGAGGCTTTTTTCATCTTGATGGAAGTTGTACTGTTTGGTAGGAGCAACACACACGGACAACTCCATTGTCGCTGTCGGTGCAATTACAGTACTGGTTACATTGATTTAATAGACTAACTGTGTGTCCAGAATTCGTTTTCACCTACGTTTTACGCACGCCCTTAAATATGTCTACACACAGACAACCACCACACACTCAACGTGTGATGGGTATGCTCTATGAGACACATGTGCTGCGCCTGACTCGTGGTCGTGTTGCCCTTCCCGCTTCACTCTCTCCGATTGTTTCAAATTGCCTCGACAGGGCTGACAAAGCCGTCTGTGACCCAGTTTCTAGACGCGCGTACGCACTCGCACATGGGCACAACACTGGTGGTAGGGTACCGGCCGGCCACCGATTGATGTTGACGGAATCGATACACGATTGTGAGGGAATTAATACATAAAACAGCAGACGGCAGAATCAAACCTGATTAAGTTTGCTTCGTTTGAAGGCTGGTTTCTGCGCCCTTTGGGTAGCCAAGTTTGCGGTCAGATAAAAGACGGTAGCAGTGTTGCGCACGCCTCCATATACACCGTTGATTCACACGTGGTCAGATGCATATGTTGGCAGCAGCTCGTTTTAGCGAACCAACCAGAAGCGGGATTTTTTTTTCCATAGTTAACAGTCGAGTCTGTGGAAGAAAGTAACGAAAATAAAGAATGATTGCTTGTTGATGGAATGCGACACGGCATTCGATCACCCTCCGGTTGCCTATCTAGGCCAGACTGGATCAAGTGTATAGTGGAGCAGTTACTGACGAGTAAGGATGCGTCGAATGTCTGGAAATTGGATAAACTGGGTGTGCTTCACGCACGCTTCTATCACGACAGACAAATCACAGTGAACGAGACAGGCGACTGGTCTAAGTCTCTGTTTTTAGATATAATATTTGAATGACTGGCCACGTCAAACAAACGATTATTAGTGATTTGCCCCAATTGGGGGTGAAACTCAGTCGTGGGTTTTGGGTCAATTATTTCTTACACTGGCTGCAAGCTTTCTTGCCACTGAAAAATTGAAAATTACCAGTGAAGTTCAGTAACACATCAGTGAAAACTATCACAAAGCGCGAATCTTTCCAAAGTCCCATTCCAATGCCTTACCAAAGAAACAAACTTTCGCACCCCGGAATAAAGATGACGATTTTGCCAGATCCTGATACACTCCTAAGGAGAGACAATGCACTTTTAAAAAAACCCAAATGCATCCGGACAAGACAAAATCACAATGAACGAACAAATAGCAATCATCTAGAGCCAAAAAGATCCCATTTTGAGCAAAACTCCCAGATAATTTACCAAAAGTGGTTTCATCTCAGACGCCTTTCCATAGAGGCGGAAAAGAAACATTCATCTTAGAAAGACATGCCCTAGCTCATGCTTTCTTGGTCTCATGGCTTTTAGTGGGTCATTTAAATCATTATTAAAAGATGAAATGGTTCTGAACTTCATTTCATTGGGACAGTTGGCAATAACACCCGCAAAGAATATCCCCGTTCACGTCATTTCAGCCATTGTCGTGTCGCTTGATGCTGACCTCGTTCATCCTCGCCTTGTGGGGAAACCTGTTCAGGCTCACCCAGTTTAGGCTACACACATTTTGGAGATGGCCTAAAAAGTACGTGCAGTTCCAATCGTTGTTTAAGGGTGAGTGATCAGCCTCGGTCTTTTCTGCAAGGTAAAATCTAAGTATTCAAAACCTAACCAATATTCGTCAGTTGTAAGTTCTATGCGTTTTAACATGCCTTGCTGTTCTGACCACCCTTTTTGTAGACGTGGTGACTATTTTCACGTTAGATTTTAACAAAACTATGCTTTGAAAACTGATCCATTTTCACCTCATCGGTGTGACTTCTTCGGCGACCTAAACTCACCTGTATCTTTGAGGGACCATCCTTGTATGGTTATTTTGTGAGGTCTTCGTGGATAGCGACAATCATAACTGAAGTTTTGTTGTTGGCTTCAAGCTATTAGAATCTCAGTACTTCTAATAAGTGTTTTGGCCGAAATTACGGTTAGCATCAAGTGAACCAGTTGGAATAGATAAGATCAACCTGGTCAATTCAACAAAGCTTTCGGAATAAGCATATTTTTCGGGTATAGACAGTCTCTCAGGCACCTTAACCGCAGTGTTGGTCGCAATGCCACAAGTGCTGTAAAGAACCTCTTCGAAAAAGCCTCTATGTAAATCAATTACTTTCCTGTTAAACAGAAGTTTTTGGTATTGATTTTCCATCAGACAGACAGTGATCCCTTGAAAATCGCACCATTGAGATGGAGAGCATTCCTTAACATGCGAAAAGCGGCTCCACCACGCAATTATTCTGTTTGTGCATGCACTATTCACGTGCGCACAGACACACACACACACACTATTCAAAGTCGGTATGCACACAAAAGTGTTTTTCACGTTTCTACCTGGATTTGAAGATATACCTGGCCATCTACTTCTTGTTTTTCTTACTACTTCACTGAAAGTCATTTGTAAGGTTTTCAAGTTATTCAACTTGTAGCT
The DNA here is from genome assembly GCA_004794785.1 of Opisthorchis felineus. Lineage (NCBI taxonomy): Eukaryota > Metazoa > Platyhelminthes > Trematoda > Opisthorchiida > Opisthorchiidae > Opisthorchis > Opisthorchis felineus. Next base: position 479,198 of record SJOL01004009.1, on the reverse strand, counting down.
CAAGACGACAGGTCACAAAGCATACGGAAGCATGCCCACTATATGCTTAAATCGATCGCACTAATCCAAGTTTTTTTTCTATTCATGCCGATTGACTGTCATATCGTAACTAGACTCGGTGTGAAACAAACTGCTGCCATCTGCATAGGCACTCATAATGTCAGGTTGTATTGATCTTCCGAGCAACGACATACGGTGAGCTCGGATACGTTGACTAGTGACTGATGAAACTGAATCGATGGTGTGTGACAGCACCCAATAAATGACTGTCAAATCGTGAGATCTGCTGTCGAATTCGGGCTCAACGGACTCAAAGTATTGGCGGGTAAAATCGCTTGATTCAGAACTCATGAGGTCAGCTGTAATGACTAAGTTGCCTAGACGACTTCGTTGTGTGAACTGATATACTTTTGCCCCTCAAAGCTGAAACGTGGATGACACAGCTCAACCAGAATGAGGTGATCGCTTAGTTTAAGACCGCTAGAGACAAATGGGGTTTACAACATAAGTTTGCAATATTGTCAGGACATACTAGAGCCATACAGATATCCACCTGCTGTTTCCTGAAGTTAAATGTCTAGTTCAAAAGTATGAAGTATCTTCTTGCGTCTTTTAATGTTCACAGAGTAGTCGAAAAAGAAGACGGCAGCCAAATTGGCAGTCGAACCCTGATGGTCGAAACAATGTTAACTGCTGACCTAATCAGGCTACAGATAACAGATAGGCTTTACAAACAACTCATGAGTTGGGTGGCAAGATTCAGATGTTGCGTAGGCACGTGTCTTTTTAAAATAAACGCCCACACATCCAATTGTACTTCCGAGCTTGTTGCGTCAGAGGATTTGCGTTATCAGCAAAATGCTAACCGATACGGTTCTTAACTATCCTGTAACATCTAGAGTGCGGAAGTAAATTACTGCTCATAAAAATCACCAATAGACACAGGCATGATGGTGCTGAAGTGCACCTCTGGACCCTCTGAGGATATTGCGAGAAATCAGCGAGCTACATTTTATTCTTTTATGGTCCCATAGGTGTACAAAGTTTGGTAATCAGAAACGAGATTTTTGTACCCAAAACTTAAGTTTTTGTTTTGCGATGTTAACATACTCAAGAGTGTGCACATTCTAGTTGGCAAAAAATACATGGACGATCGAAGTATTGCCCCAATACATAATTACGCCAAAAGTTTTCTACTCAATTTTTTAAAATCGAAGTGAAAACACCACACAATTTTCAGGTTTTGGTGTTTTTCACCCCATGGTCCAATAATTATCAGATCAGGTATTAGCCAAGAGGTACTGAGACTATTTCAGACTGACTGGTCCTCTTGATATTGTGTGGGATTGCGGCCTAATTATCTTGCATCTGGTTGGTCCGTTGAGTACCTCGATTTCAGTAGTTCCGTTTTCTGTGGTGATTGGTCTACTTCGCTTTTCTTGTGAGGTGCTTTTCCAGCCAGGCTTCTTGTCACATGATGGGTCGATTAGAGACCCTTTATCTTTAGTCTTTTTCTCCTTCGATTTGACTGGTCTGATTTGATAGTTCTGTTGCATTTTGTTCTGTTTTTTTTCTACCTCTTGACCGATTCATACGGTGCCCTTCTGTCCGAAGGGCAGTTGTCTGCTGACAACTTTCTAAGTTGAGTAGCATGCCTTCATGAACTCTTGTTCATTTTTCTTTTTCGATTGGGCTAATATGGGAATATTTTCTTAGCTGAATTTATGCCTTTTCCGATCTTTGTGTATGGACAGGAGTGAGAATTGGTTGTACCACTTAACGGCAAGTTGGTGCTGTTGCAGCAGTCTGGTGGATACCTTCCTCCCTGCTTGTGTCAAGCCCTTCCACTGGATTCTATTTGTAACCATGGTCTTTTTTATTGATTCCAGCTTTTCTTTTAAATTCGATAGTGGTTTACGAAGTGTGGCGGTCTTTTTGTGTGCCATTGATATGTTACGCTGCTCTAACACACTCTTGCAGTGATTTTCAAAATGTCCTTGGTGTGCGGAATTCTAATTCTTTGCATTCTCTTAGCTTCATTGAGTTGTTTGGGTGTGTTTTCTCAGGGACCTCTGGATTATGTTTCTGGTATAGCCTTTGCTCTGAAAGACTTTGTATCGACGCTTTACTTCTGTTATGTATGTGAACGGGTACGATCAACGACTATACGCGAGTTGAGAACGAACGCACAAATCCCCAGCTATGGCACGAGCCCAACCACTCTTAGCGCAGAGAGAGAAGAAGACCGGACATTAGGAGAAATTTTACTGCCTCAACCAAAGGTGAAGTACAGCGGGAGCGTCGATATATATATTCTGAGCGACCTTGGGGAACAGTAAATTCGTTAGCAGACACAAAGTCCAACTGGCCAATAGGAAAGAAGTGCGGTTCTTTTGGAATAAGGCGCGAAATTTAAAAGTTCAAATTTTCAGAAAATAAAATTGGCGATAATTTGGAAAGTCAACTGTTTTTGGGGATACTGATATGCCCAACAACTCCTTCAAATTTGGATTCCATGGTGTTGCGAGATATTTTTCCTGGTTTCCTTGAAGAGCGTCCAAATATAGCCTTGTTTGTGTGGCTCCATTGGTTGCAATGGCAGGTCACGATTTGTTCCTAGTGGATCACTACCCTGTAAACCTCAAATGGCATTTCTCCATTTAGTAGTCTGGTAATGAATACCAGTTCATTCTTCTTTTCTTTTCAGCTGCGGTTTTGTTATCGTCAAAGAAGTTGCACAGTAATTCTTTTGTTCGCCAAAGTTCATTTTTTCTGCAATCGAAAGATCTGTCTACGTAATGGATCTGTAATGTCGGATTTATCCGTTGAAGTACGGCTTGGTTCCGCTGTTGCATTGCAATTTCTGTGATGAATCCTAAAATTGATGATTTCATCATTTCTTACTAATATTCTTCATTAAGTTCGGAAGGTGTGGTCAGGGAGAGCTTGAGCGATTCGCAGACGCATTCCTTCATTAGGGACTCCCTGGCTCGCTCACACAGTTGCCTTAGCTGAACTAAGACCCACGGATGCAAACACTCGGCTCATATTGAATAATACCATTAATTCTTTTTCGATCTCTATGTCCTTCAGTCCGTTCAAGCATTGTTTGTCACTGCTGCCTGAGTATTAGGATCAACTGATAAGATACTTCAGCTTTTCCACAGTCCTTTTGAAAGGTAGGTAATGTTCGTGACAGAATGCATCTAGGCAGACAACCAAGGAAAAAATGCTGTTGCGTACAGCCCAACTGGCAAGTGGCGGGCTGTTCTGAGCGTACACGGCCAGAAGTCGTTGGCAAACTGTCTAACTATTGGTAGATCAATTTAGTTTATTGATTATCAATATTTGAATGCATGTGTTAATTGTTAAGCGTTTGAATATCCTAAGCAGAATGGGAGGAAAAACGTGTCACCTTATGCTTACCAGCAAAGAGCCAGGATGGTGGTTTCTGGCCCAAATTATTGTTGTTTTTTTAAATAGCTAACAGAAGTTTTTTTCTCAGTGTAAAGTCAACTCCCGCTTATCAAAACAGTGACGTTAAGCGAGAGTGACGGTCTATCGTGGTCAACCTCCGACAAAAGCCTTCATCACACCTATCGGTAGTTTTCATGTAACCAAAACAAATAAGCTTTATGTCTTTTTATCCGGAAAGTCATTTTCCGAATGAGGACTACTGCACGATATTCTGTCGGTAACGTTCGTCTTTGACCATCTTGTGAAATGGTGATATCTTTTCTCAGTATGCTTGCGGTTAGCTCTGATTCCTCCACTTTGAGGTATCTATAGCCGCCGAGAAATTGTACCACTACTCTCCTATCATTGCTTACCCTACCTAAGGCAGGGTTTCATTCAATTTCATCCCTTTTCTAGACAGTGTGAGAAGTCATTTCCTCTCCAGGTTTTTTAACCAAGAAGTCTTTCTAAATGATATGAGGACTACTAGTAAGTTGTAAAAAAAGTGATTCATGTTGTCATTAGGAATGCTCATCCACCAAGTCCCAACCTCCAAACGGACTGTTCGCAGTCCAGAAACCTTTCTCCCAGAAGGGACCATCTAGCATAGCAATCCACCGTCCACTGATGTAGTTCATCCTAAGAAGGACAACCGTATTGCTTCAATGGCGCTTTGAGGTTGAAATATAAGATTAGAAGAAATCCTACAAAAATCTCCGTAGTCCTTCTGGTTATTGGTTTCAGAACAAGATGAGAGATGCGCAAACGGCAAAATGCAGTCAACTGGAACCCCAAATACGTTTTCTTTGCTCTCTTTAATTCGTGATTGATTTGGAAGCAAAGTTACCAGCATGTTTAATATGGACATATATATATATATATATATATATATATATATATAATACACACTGCTTCTGTTACTACTTCAAGTACCAGATTTACTGAGTTTGCCATTGTGAATGGAATGTTGTGGCAGATGGGGCCAACACATCTGTTGCATGCACTTCTCAGAGCACGGTGATAAAGGTCATCAAAAATTAATGGCTTCACAGGCGGCTGGCTGCCGGAATACAACTGCCGTTACTTTTGGAACTGCAAGGACGATAAAACGATCAATACACAATTCTCTTTGCCGTTTCATATGCGCTTGCTCCACTTCATTCAAGGAGTGTACACTTTGGTATAAGGATACCACGAAGTTTATCCTTCCCCATTCGATGAAAACCCATATTATTAGTATAGCAGTGGTAAAATGAAAATACACATAAAAAAAGCACAACCAACGACAAAATAGTAGTGGACGTGAACCTGAATTACAAGCTATCTTCGACTAAACAAGCTGACAGAATAATTTTTTTGCTGCGCAAAATTCGGACAATCAACCTGTCACTCTCATTTCATATCAGCTCAGTCCTGAACATGACAGTTCACAGTTTGTCGGTCCTGTCGCTTATCTGTTCGTCAGACGCCCTCAACTGTCATTTGCCTTTCCATTATCGCATTGACGATTTCATACTTTGTAGGTAGATAGGCCATGACGAGCAAAGAATTGCGGTGGCTTTTTGTGCGCTCCACTCTCATGCCGCACATGTAACCCTGGAAATATGACGGTCGGAACACACATAAGGCGACCAGTGGACGAACACAAAGTGTAAATTGTTACTTTAGGGACAAGTTACCTGGAAAGGCTCGAATAGGTCGAGAGATACCTTGCAGTGCAACACATACATCTTAACCACACTGGAAAAAAATGGGGACGACTGTCAAATGGTACAACATCTGTTGAATCAGTTCAGCATTCAGCTGTTCAGCAGCAAATTGCTTATAAAAAATGTGGGGCTCGATTTTTCAAGAACCCTTGAAATATCTCCCTAAGGGTGACATTCCCTCAGTTGTGGTTAAGAACAGTCAATTTGGACAGTTAATTTGCCTGTCTTCTCTAGTTTTTGCCACTATATACGGTTCAGCTAACTCCTATTTTCCAATTATTTTGACCATTGCAGCAAAACCTCAAGGTTGCGAGGTTACCCGAGCGTTTTTCAAACCTTCCAATGACAGATGGCACTACAATGATTCATCAGGTGAAGACGCATTGGTGCTCTCACTTACGGAGGTACCATACACTCCCCTGCCTCTCCTATTCAGTTTAGTTGACTGATTTGTCTGATATTCTTGTGACGGATTTCCATCATCGCCGTGTCCAGATTCAAATTTTTCATTTGTCTTTCATGATGAATAGGCACAGCGACATATCGACCGATTTTCGAACATTTTCAAAAATCAATAGACCTTGATAAATGCACACCCACTGTCAGTCCAATGATAACGTAACAGCTAAACGTCTCCCCCAACCAATAGTACCACCAACGCGTACTGTTGGGCTTTCCTGGAGGTCGGGCCCAAGGTTTCAACTAGCACGGTCGTAAGGACCTTACACCTGCTTTAGGCGAAGTCACAAAGAGAGTGACGGTGTAGCTGCACACCTGCTTCAGTAATTTTATCCGTACCGCATGTACTTTTCCTACGGCTTATATACGGGCGAAACCGTGTGCGCTTAATGATGTGGTCCCTGAAACCGTACAAACCGGATTTAGGTGACGAACGACGGACAGCGGAGGAATGATGAGATGCCGAGCAATGCGATAGCAAAAAATTGTTTTTCAATCATTAGCTGTGCGCATCTCACGAAACCCCATGGACACTGGAACCCACGACCACCCGGCTAGTAGTCTGATCACTCAAGCATTCGGCCACAAGCAGCTGATCAGCAGAGTGATTAACTCTCACTGAGACAGGATATAGCACCACTCATCATTTGGTCACGAGATGCACATCACGTGGCCAAATGTGTTGACTGGCTCCTTTGTTGTGGATAGGCATTGTGCTTCTAAGCATTTCAGCATAATTAAACTTCACTTACAGGACAAAATCTCCATAAAAATTCTCAAATCTCCTCACACTACCAACATTTGTTTTTCAAGCCTACGGGTGACCGAAGGCCAGAATAGCCTTATAGGGAGCGAAGGCATGACAAATATAAACCGTACTTCTCTCGAAAAATGCATCTTTTATTTATCGCATAATCAAACTATCAAGATTTTATTGTCTGTATTAAAACCACACCACACAAGCCTACAGATAGCGACAAACAACAGGTATTGCAAAGTTGCAGCCGTTTTGTCAACAAAGTAATCTTCTCATGTCCCTTACTGACATATCGGTGCGGTGTATGTTAAAAAAAACGACGGTATTTGTACAATAACTTTGATGTTATTCAGACTGTAAAAGTATACCTTCAAGAATTATTGTTTCCCGCACCAAATCCAGGAACTGATTTGAAAGTCTTAAACAACAATTCACATAGAAATCTCTCAGTCCCTCTAATCCCCTTCCGTTCTCCTTTTTTTTCAGGAACCTGTACAGTTCGAGTAACAAACGTCTTTAAGCCCTAACTATTAACTGGTGTTCGTGCAACGACCTCTTTTTCGCAACAGTATCTCGTTACAAAATCCTGGATGCGAGTCCTAGCTGTGGACTTATCCGATTTGACGAAAAACTTCCGCCAAAAACAACTGCACCCACCAATAAGCCATCACCAACCACTCAGTCACCAGCTTTGAATAGATTGGTGGACTGCAAGTGAATTTTTCCGTTTCTCACTTGAGTTTTATCCTATCGCTGAAGTCAACCTATGTTGATAAGCCGATAAAGTGTATAGCTATTCCATCCTTGTTGAGACTAACAACGTGTTTGTACCTCACAATGGTTTCCTGAGGTTCGAACCCGAACTGCTGCTCCTTTCTCTCGCAGTGGCTTGGTTGTTTATAAGACTCGTCCAAAAGGTTAGTTCGTGATTAGTCATTTCGAAATATGATCGTCTCACAATCCAAGCGAATGGAAATTTTCAGCAGCAGCTATACATGAGAATTTTATGCGCCCATCCTCTTGAGGGATGTGATTCCAAGCCGTAGTGTTCTCAAACCTGCGGAGCGCTTCTCCTTACCCTACCTGACTCTAAAAATAGCGGCGTTGACAACACACCAACAACAGAACCGTTCACTGACAGGTCATGCGCCAATTATAGAACCAATTTGCCAAACTTACTGAGTATAACGAATGATTGGAATTCAATTTTGAGCCAATCCTACACTAGTAACGAACGAAATAAGGCTTTGCATTTGATTTCCCAGATTAGCGATCTGTTACATCGTATTCAACTATCTGATCATCAGTTCTGAAGTCAGATGTCCGCAGTGGGCTGGTCTGTCTGTAAATACTAACCTTCCAGAGCTCAGTCCCTAAAACTGTTAACAAAAACCTCACCTACGATCCCAAGACGCAACCGTGATGAATACCAACGAGACCTGGGGCTATCGTGCTACTGAAGTTTCAGAGATGTGTGCTTATATTTATTGTGAACACAATGAAATTTCAATCTTCTGACTTGTTTATCAGGTTATCCGTGAGGAGCGATGGCCTGCCGTCATCTAGTTGTCTACATGAATTCATAACTGATGAGAAAAGCAATTATACTTTAAACCAAACTTCAACCATTCCTAACACTAAATAGGTCTCCCGCTAGATCTCTTTTTTTCCACGGAACATCTGGTTATAAAAACCGTCCCTTCGTTTAGAGAATCCCATTTCCTACAAGACTTTTTCACTTTCCTTAGGTGAATCTACACACAATGGTCACGTGTTCCTACAACCATCTACGCATTTGAGGGTGGGAATTTTTCTACGAAAATGTGGTGCACGGAAAGCGGACTACAACGGAATAGGCCGACCCAATCGGATTCGGTGAGAACAATGATTGTTGGGAAAAGAAATATCGTCGTAGCTGTTCGTTAGTTGAAATAGTGCACTGTGTGATGGGGGAAACAAATCATTGTTTTTGTAGAAAAAATTTCACGCTCATCCTAGAGATAATCGCAGTTTTTACAACAAACAATCAAAAATGTTAAAGTCTATTGTTCAACAAAATGGGCAACCAACCACGAGTCGGTTCGACGTTAATTCTAGGATTTGAATTAATATCTGGTCGCTTCGCTGAAGACCTTTCACGTCAGACAGCGACTAGGTTGACACTAAATGTTGTTCCCCCTTTCTCTAGCTTCGTCTACATTACTGACAGTCATTGAGAAGCAACTGCGTGACGACTGCAAAGAATTACATGACTGTGCAGTATGAGCTATCGGTAGCGTTAGCCAAGAAGTAGCTGTTCTCAATCATCTGTTGCATATTACCAAGAAAATCTGGTAGAGACATGTAGACAGGTACTACATTGACAGTGGGAGTGCTACTTGAATTACAGTCCTTGGTCGCGCGAATCATGTGTGCCTTTTTTACATGATGGCACCTAACCAATCCGTTGAGGTGTCAGGTAAAATGGAACTGGAGGCATTATCAGTCCTGGAAGCAACACCACAAACTGAATTCGAATGATGAAATGAGTTGGTGTGCACAGGATACTCTGATGATCGTCACAACCAGGACAGTTAGTGTGTCGTCGTTTTGATGATGAGTGGGGCACACCAATCACATCGCTCAAGCGTGAACATGTTCGCCCGTTCAGATGTGGAAATTCAGATGCGTCCAACGTGCGCTGGTGGAGTAGTGGTAACACGCTCGCCTCGCATGTCAGGCGACCGGAGTTCAAACCTCGGCACGACCATTAGATATGCACTGTTGATGAGCTCTAATAAGAGCGAAACTCGAGTCCAGTGCTTTCTCCCTTTGGTGTGGACTCACCAGAATAATTACGCCAGAACAGGAGGACGGCTATTCAGACGAGAGTGCTGTGAATGTGAATGGGTTTTCGAGGTTTGTGCGCGGACTCTATTCAAAAAGGATCGAAACTCCCACAGCTCTCAGTTTCACGGTACCCACCTCCATTTCATTCCACCATGTCAAGGCCTATCTCCACCAGTGGTCTAGGAAAGAAAACGTTACTCTTTTTGATAGACGGTGGTTGTACATGCGTAATACAGGCTCCAGCTACCCCGAAACTGCTGAGTTTATTTACTGGTGTGGCGATTCTGATTTGAGTACTCTCTGGGGCATCATGTTGTTGTGCACGCGTTGCAGCCAACTAGCTCGTATTGCACTACGTAAACGCCGGCAATTGAGCTTTTGGTGACGCCTAAGTTCTCTACGTACGACAACTACCTAGTTTTGACATCATGAATTATTGATGTTCCAGTTGCCTTTTACATACCTTCATTTAGGTTCAGCAGGATTCCATTCCGGTATTATTAAAGATGCAAGTTGATAAATGAATTCTTGCCTTTATAGCATCATCCGTTACGTTGAAAATATGGCTTATCTAGGTCCAAGATATGTGGACCAGTGAACAAATCTCAGCTTTCCAGTTTGGAGTCCCATAGAGGCATACAGTGATGGAAAATCCTGAAGTAAGACACTGCTCCATGAAGATGCAAAACGCATGTCAAAACACAGGTCTACCCGCGATATTTAGTTTGGAGTGATCTGTGTCGACGGTCAATCGTTAAATAACAGGACGACATTGTCCGCATGCTCCAAGTCCACTGACCCTTTTCCAAATGTGATTCTGACACCTACATTTAGGGTCACATGGAGTGTGCATTCCACCACAATCCCAATAGAAAGAAAGAGAAGGAACCGTCCTGATGAATATTACTACTTATGGGAAAGCTTCCGAATAACCCAATGTATGGCCCTAACTGACCAAAGGAACTAGACGAAATTAGGAAAGAATGTTTACATACTTCAAGGGTATGACTTCCCGACCAAGTATATTTAGAGGAGTCGAAGGTTCTTTTAAGTCAGGTGGCCACGCGACTACTCGTCCTCGGTACGTGCAGTGCTGCTCAAGCCCTCGCCATAAGGTAAAGCTGTACTCCATATCTGTTCAAAATTCCGCTTTGTGCTCTAGGAGTTATGCATCGCATGTCAAAAGCAATCATTGAAACATTAGGGGAAGCAGTAGCCATTTTATGATGGGTACAAAGCCTACGTCTGTATAGTTCTGTACGGTTCGGTTAGGGTGCATTTTTGGGAGTGGGTAAGACTACTGATCAGGTCTAATTTGCTAGATTGCTTTCTTGTACTCAGATGAGTTTGAACAACGTTGTGGAGGCAAAACGCAAGAATGTACTCTCATTTCGGAAGTACGCTAACAGTAGCTAATCTGGCCAGGAAGTTGGATGACGCTTCGGAGAAAGGCGTATTAGTTACTCAGAAATTGAGTGCACCTTTAAATTTACAGGCGGCAGCTCAAAGTGGAGGATACAACTGAAGTACCGTTAAAAATACTTCACCCAGTGGTCGGGAGACTGATCTTTATCCAGTACTAAGTTTTCAGTATCATGTGTGTGACAGACCCATTGGCTGTCCTGTTTCTCGGAATAGCTGGAACGGTTACCATGACTTCCTATTCCCGTTCGCTTGAAACATCCGGTTTCACCAGGCCCCCGTCCATATGCGGGTTACGTTCGAATTGACATCTACTAGGTTCTCCGGCCAAATTTAATTCCCTCCCCCCGAAAGGATAGAGTGTCTTGCATAAAAAGTAACAATTTTTGTTCTGAAGTTCACTGGATTCCGTGCTTAGAAACGTCTCCGGCGTCGCGGGAGGCTGTGGTTGTCTTGTTCCCCTTACGGTCGACGTCGTTCTGCAAGGACGCTTGCAAAACATTGCATAGGAAGCTTTATTGACTCAAAAGCAGTTTTACCGCTTTGAAGAAGATCGATGCATACTCTCTTATAGGCAAAAGCTGGTGCTGCGTCTCACATCAAACTATTTTCCCCTGCCCGCCTGTCTGGACAGAACTATGGAAAACCATATTTATGCACGCATGCGCACGTTTTCCAACCTTGGGAACGATTTGTTTGCAATACATTTCGTCTTTTATAAGGGACGAATATAAAGGCTTTGAATTTTTCACCCTCATTGTCATACAGGAAATTGCACCACACCAATACAAGATGCAAACTAACGTTTGCAGATATTTTCATCGTGTACGTGAAACCGACCTACACCGAAAAGTCCATAAGCCGTGTACAGTTATTTCATCTTTATTGGGAATGGTCGACATTGCGCAGGGTTATTCGAACGCGCAACCTCCAGGCAAGTGCTTGAACGCCAAACCGTTTCCTCTTGAGCTACTGATCAGCAGTACGACTAATATTGCTCTTAAAGAGGATATAGCACCACTCTTCCGTCAACCATGGAATTCAGGTCACGTCGTCAGGAACTGCATGGTTACTCGAACGACAACCTCTCAAGTGGGAGATTCACTTGTCTGTGAAGCAACCTCTCTTCTGAGCTACTTGTATTTTGTTGATGAGAGTGGGGAAGCTTCAGTGGAGGATACCAGCCAGAAGGTTGCAAGTTCGAATGTCTTTGGAGCTATGTAAGATGTGCAAAGCTGATGGTTCCCAGTAGGGTAAAATAGCGTTGTTCGTTCAGTCTAGATTGAAGACGTCAGTGTCACGAGCGGTGGCAGTTGACCAAACAAATATCTCAAATGGCTGTGACCATCTACGGGTAATTCACAATCTGGTCATTCCAGTAGCAAACAGCGGGCTCCAAGGCACGCCATTGCATTCAGTCGGTCTTCTCGATTACTGTGAGCTTTCAAGTCAAGCCACTAACAACGTTTCACATCTTACCTGGGTGCCCAACTTATACGGTGTGAAGTAAACTGTCGCCATCTGCATTATCCAGCGAAAAAGCCGCACTAATCAATATTTTGTACATGTATTCGATTCGCTATTGAAATCAGTGAAATAATAGAATGTTTTAGCTGTTTTAGAGAGCACGTTGATGGCTAGACATGTCTCAGTAAACGAGTGTTCATGGTAGGAAACCTGGAATAATAAGTCTCTGAAAAGACACTCAAAATCCATCGATTCATTTGAACAGCACAACTAGCCAAGGTTTGTAAATATTCGAGGTCGGCCGGCAACCCAGCCCTGAGCACCAGTGAATACGGTCTTCGTGCTCGACACAACCGATGGTATTAGGTCGAATTTGTTAAATAATCAGATCAGGTAAAGACAATGATGCACCTCAAAGACACGGCGAAGAAGCTTGCTGTTCCCGAGGCAAACGAAAGCCTAGCAAATACTCCTGTAAGTTAACCTAAGATGCCGACTGCTGGAAGCGAATCTATTACCGCCGCTTATCTGACGTAGGTATTTGTAATTCCTACCGTCAGCCGCGCTTGAATAAGGCTTCCCCGTGTCTGTCTACTCGTGAAATCTGTCTCAACAATGCCTCGCACTAGCTAGATGAATGAAGACACCTTGGCTAATACACACAACAGTGGTGTAGTTGAACTGTACTGCGGTGGCATTTAGTAGTTTCTTTCCCAGACTGCGGTTGACCATTTTTTTGATTCCAATTAAATTTACACATGAACTAGGTTTCCACCAAAGACAACATTCACCCGACTAGAGTTCGGTTACCAAACTGGTTAGTCTGGTTCAACCATCTGTCGACGTGTCTGTGAAATATTACTTGTAGTGCAGACTTAGTCCGAAACAGAGGTCAGGTTAACCGCAACGATCCAAACATCTCGGAGCACCTTTATGAACTTGATAGTAGAGTATTTACATCTTGCTGACTATAAATCAAAACAATGAAGAATCTTTTAACGCAGGAAAAGGAATACAATGCGATTGGGTGTAAATGGGATTCACGATGGTTGTAATAGCGTGTACTTTTTCAGGGTTGGACGTTCAAGGTGTGCTTGTGTGCGTGTGTGCGTGTGTGCGTGTGTGCGTGCGTGTGCAAAGAAGCGAACGAGTAAGGTACAAAAAGCACAAACTGTTTACGTCAGACTTTATTTAAGAGGATCGATTGTGTGTATTGTACACTAAACACCGATTCACTCTTTCACACATGCATTTGCGCGCGCGCCAAACGCTCATCCCCGTCCTCGAAGGGAGGATTTACAACCACATCAACCTGCTTTGTCTTTCTGATTCTGTGTTGCAGCGTGGCTCATGTTTTGGTTCATATATGTCGTCCACACTCTTTAAATAGGATGTTGTTCGTTTGATAAAGGCCTTTGGAGGGTGTGGAAAGGTTGCGAAAAAAAACCGACTCCTGGTTCACTCGAACCACTGGGATTTCACACAAAACCTAGCTGAACGTCACTCAGCCTGAGGCCAAGTGAATTCACATACATTCAGTCCTATTATGGATCGTACCTTCTATGCAAATTTAATGGAGTATGCTGCAGCATCGGACCAAGATTTTAAGTATTTTACAGAGCTTCAAGACAAGCTCGCCTTAAGTTTATAAAACTGTTAGGTAGAAAACCAATGGAATCGGTTAAAATCACCAGCAGTTATGCTTCAATGACCCGAGAGTTTGATGCAATTTGGTTTAAACATAATATACTGCTGACGCTATACTAATTAGGCCCGCCCGACTCCACCGAGTTCAACAAATCTCGATGTTGGTCAGTTGCTCGGATTTCCTAAGGTGTTGTGTGTCGTGCGTCTGAGTATATGTGCATAAAGCTCGACCAGGTCACTCACACGACACTTTCCTCCTAATGAGATCCAGCTGCATGGATCACTTGACCAATCAACACTAAGAAAAGAACGATCGATTACTTTTGTATGTCTTCGAATAAAGTGCTCATGGTTGCGGGATCTTATAGTATGCACACTCACATGACTCTCGTTTGAACAATCGTCCTCCTGTCCTAGCACAACCATTCTGGCGAGTCCAAACCAAAGGGGGGAGCACTGGACTCGAGTTTCGCTCCAGCTTGCAGCGTTCGCTGGTGGAGTAGTGGTAACACGCTCGCCTCGCATGTCAGATGTGCGGAGTTCAAATCCCGGGACGGCCAAGGATACGCACTGCTGAGTCCAGTGCTTCCCCCTTTTGGTGTGGACTCACCAGAAAGATTGCGCCAGGACAAGATGACGATTGTTCAAACGAGAGTCATGTGAGTGTGCATTCGAATGAAGTACCAGTAGAACCGGAAGACTAATAACGCCCGTACAGAGAAGTGTCCCGCAAAATTTTCCATGTAATCACTGCGCATTTTGCAATGAAAGATGGGCTTCGGATGATAAATGAGAGCGTCTTTCAGTACTGAAATAAGTGTATATAGGCGACAATGTAGAAATTACCCAGGTTTTTCTTCAATGTTGGCAATTCAAGCATTTCACTTTCCAGAAAAAATGCCCCCGTTGAGAAGGTCTCACTCTCGCATAAAAAGGGCACACCTCTGAGAAAATACTCTGAACAAGGTTTGATTTTGTAGGTGGCTTTTCTTTATCTCACCACTGAATAAAAGGGACAGTTTTAACCATGTTGATTTGCTCTTCAGAACCCACATTTTTCAGCATTTAATGCTGAATGTTTAAGAGGATCCTCCAGTTTCAGGGTTGGGCTATTCAGAAACATATAGAAGCGAGTAAATTTCCAGTAACATAAATTAGTTTGCACGGTTAGTTTGAAATGGCGTCAAGAAACTGATCATAAACTACATCTTGGTTTACCCGGTAGACGAATGGTACCTTGTAACTGTCACTGATTGGAGTCTGCTGGCGCCTTTTCCCAGCCCACGAACTCCGTACTAGCAGAGTAGAGACAGAGAATATTGTTCTGTATTTCAGCCTCCTTTGCGGTGGGAGGACTTGACCGAATAATACAGTAATGTGGCAAAACAGCTATCGGTTGACAATTTCTCCATTGTGACTACGTCATTTGACATTAAATTAAGTTCATTAAAATAGACTTAGTTCTTGGTCTGGAAGTCTATTCCAGCTGTTCCACTGCTGATCACCCGCTCGTGATCGAACCGTTGGGTGTTCAAACTACTTACCGGGAGACTCAATCCTTTGGAGTTTGATAAAATGTCCACTGCTGTTGATTCTTTTTAGGGATAAAAGAGGCGTTTCTCGGCGTTTCTTGGCTTCATTTAGCCACTTAAACAATTAAGTACTGAATGCCCCAAATTATCATGAGTTAATTTTGCTATTTGTCTGTCACTCATTGATGACAGCCGTCTGCGCAGACCCACTATTTTTCGGATCCGCCAACAAAGCATGAAACACGGGGGTGGTAACAAAAAATGCCTACTGAGGTCACATGGTGGCTGAAAAAGGTATGAAAGTTATATTTAACCCTACACTTCTACCAAAGCGTAATTCTGGCAACCAGTTTTACGAAAATCTAATGTTTTCTGACAACTAAACCGCTATTTACGAGATGCCTAGCGTGTGGAAGAAGTTTCGACATTCACAGTGATATTATCATATAGATTTTCCAGAGCTTCAACACGCCGATTTGTACTCAAATACTAGACTGATGTAGAGCAGACAATTAATTGCGTAAGGGAAGTTCCCATTTTCAATACGGTTGCAGTTATCCACAAACTGGAGCCAGACTAAAATTATCCTCATTTGGGAGACATCACGTGGAACGGAAATTGGAACACAATAACAAGGTTAATGTTGGAGTTCACCTGCAAAATGCGACTAACAATTGAGCAGTTAACTGAGAACGTGAAAAGTTGTATTTATGTCTTCAAACAAGAGAATAGAAAAACCACATAATGGTGAGTACAACAGCAAAATGGTTCCCAGCTTTCATCTCCTCACGTCACATAGGTCAACACGTGGACAGCAGGAAATGTGTCACTTACGATTTCGACTCGAGCACTTTTTGGAAAACAGTCAAGTGGGCATGTTACGAAACTGAAACTGAACTGCCATCCGACCTGAGTATGGAGGCGTGCCAAAATGTGTGATCCATATGTGGTATCCTGATCTAATGACAAGGCAGAGCAATCTGGTTCTTTTGAACGTCTTCTTTTACCAATCAATTAACGCATGCATTTATTGCAGTCACTTGATGCGAACAATGGTCAGGGTTAGGTACATTGTCCTTCAGTCTTTGGTTTCTCCAGGAACAAAGTCACCAAATGGACAAGTTGAGGATTAGCCCTTTATTCTGAAAGTTGTCCTGCATCGACTAAACGTTGGCAAGAATTGACATCGCTGATTTTCAATGGGACGCTCAAGTACGTCTACGACTGCATATTCTAGGTCTACTTAATTAGTCGCCTTGGTTAAAATGTCGGCATATGTCACGTGTACAGTTAATTGATTTTATAGGTAGACGGGCTAAAAATATAGAAAAAAGTTGAAGAGGCACAAGCCTGTGAAACGGAATAGCTCGTAAACCAACTCAAGTTCAAAAGTCGTAGTCTGCTTTTGGATGTACAGCTGTGGGTTACATAACCGGATTAAGATTTCTGCGATTGTTAACCAGTTCTGGCGCTTTCAAGACGTTCAGTTACCCAGGAGGTGTACACTCTGGTCTCGGCCACCTCTAGCCATTAAATGAGACACATTATTGACTTTGCGTTTCCTGTCTGTCCAAAGGCTCTTCGTGCGAGCAACATATGATGATCGGCAAGAGCAAAGTTCTGGGTATTTTTTAGAATAAATTTTTTAGTTTAGTTCATCTCAGTCAAGGGTTAGATTCCTTTCGTATAAAAAGAAGGCACCTTCGTGCAAAAGGCACTCAAAGAGGTCAGAATAACGGACGAGATCACCAACTTTATCTTCATGATTACTCTTAGAATCAGAATCCGATGAGCGGTGAAATGAGAACCTGAAGGTTTGACTCATACACTCATCTGCATACCAGAAAACTCTGTGGAGGTTCCAACTCACGACCTTCCCATAGTAGTTCGGGTTCGAATCTCCAAGATGATTCTTTAAATGCCCACCTCTAGGGACAAAAGGGCTGTAGGGTGTTCCTCGGTTTTTTGCAATAGATTGATTTCAATTATAAGAGAAAATTTGTTTGTTTGCGTGTCCCCTATTTTTACTACCATCTTTATTCTGAGTAGCCCGTTTTGCGGTTTATATCCTTCAGCCTGATTTGCGCAGCTCCTCTGCACCCAGTTTCTATTTTCGGCCTCTTCGTTTTTTAGGTTTTCAGCTTGCCTGCTGAACGTTGTACACTCTAGCCCAGTCAATTTGTCCTGTACATTCGAATGTGTTATACCTTTACTGGCTTGCTTGATTTCTTGTGTAGTCCAGGGTTTTTTGGCTCGGTAGTTCTCTCATATTCATCCTTATTGAATTAGTAGTGGAGTACCAGGACTCCTCATATTTGCGTACCCTATTTGATAAAGTATGTTGGCACAGTTCCAGCTTAATTCGTGTTTTACACGGTATTTATATGTACGGACGAGTAAGTATTGATCACGTCTCTCAGTAGCAAGCTGGTTGCTAGTTTCTTTCAATTTCGCTTCATTTAGTGTTTGTCGTGGTCCTCACACAAATAGTTGTAAATAACGTTAGTCTTCCTCTTTGAAGCTGATTTCCCTTTCGGTTTCGGTAGTGCTTTCCGCATTCTGTAGTATGTAGGTCTGTAGGCTACCGTTATATCATGTCTTTGCAGTCATCTGGGAAGTGTTTTTGAAGTACAAAGTTCCAAGCTTCTGTCTTGTTTTTAGGTTGTTGAGTGGGTTGGGTAGTATTTTCTCAAATATTTCCACCTCATCATCATCATCATCATCATCGACAGCATGACATCAGTGTTCAACACTGATGCTTCACTGCCGTACAACCATGATTCATTTGAAAGCCTTATTGTGAAGGAAAGAATAAAGGTGGACGGGGAAGGGACTTAGTGCTAGCTTACTGCAATCATTCCGAGGTGCCTACACCTCCAGACACTCATTCAGGCAATCTGGATAGCAACTGACAACAAGATCGCCACTGACATCGGTTGGCAGCCATATCTTGCAGCGTCTCCAACCAGGCGCAGTGAGGATCACGCGGTCCCCAACCTGGAAAGCGAGTAGCACCGACAGCACCCAAGCGTTTCGTAATCTCCTTCATACCCCTCTCTCAGGTCAAGGGTTGGCCACCTCTCTGCTTCCGCCACTCGGAATTGGGCATGGAAAACAGCACTCTCTTCGGCAAACGATGATTAGGCATACGCAACACGTGTCCCAACCAACGCAGCTTCTGGTGCTGAATTTTCTTCAATCACGGTTTCTTCGGATGACTTCGTATAAGCGTGGGTCTTGTTTTAACTCATATTCCATTATGTTTCAATGTCTCTACGGCTGACCACCACTGTTTGCTACAGCTTGGATAGTTGTTATGATAGGAAAGAACTTAGTCTGTGCGCATATCTCTCTTTGCACGCGTTTAGTAGTCTGGTGATGACTACATCTAAAGAGTACCAGTTTTCCATCGTTTCAATCTTCCTTATTGAACTAGATATCATTGATATCATTCATTACATCCAATATCTTTTGATGATGACACGAGCAGCGTCTGTGTAACGGATCCGTAGGTGTAGGCTGATTTTTGGCAGTACAATCCTGTCGAATTTTCGCGTTGCAATTTTGGCGATAATGGAGATTCCATTGGCTTTCACGATTGTATAATCGCAGCAGGCATAGAAGAAGCATACATTCAATGACGTACTAATGGAGTCTGTTCGCAGGATGATGAAGCACTTGCAAGACAAGTAATCAACAGTCATATAGTCAACTACCAGTAAAGGTACTCGAGCTACCGAAGTTACAATAAACTGTCACAGGGAGGCATAACTGGCAATCTGAATGAAGATAACGGATGACATTTACCGGTGGAGAGGCGTTGAGGTGTACGCAACTCGGTCTGATTGACCCATTCGAGCGCGGTTGATGGATCGTATTGTGTGAATTGTAACAAGTTTGACAAATTAGTGGCTCGGATTCACCAAACAAGTCAAACTGTAGTTCAAAGTCTCCCATGAAGTTCCTGCGTGCACTACTGTTAGTTCGATTAGCTGCAGTTTCAGAGCAATCGTAAAGTCAACGGTTTTTCAACCTATTGTTGTAAGTGTATCATTTACATGCGTCGTCCTTCTTAAGCAAGCTAGTTTAAGCGTCACGTTGTGTAAATCAAAGGGCGTATTGGCAATGCTATTTGTCAGCACTAGTTCACATGTTCGAGTCCCGTCTAACAGCTTCTGGATTTTTTTCGTGCTATGTGAAGTTGGGTTCTAGCGAAGAATTGTCCATGTTGCCATATTTTTTTTACGTAATTATCAGCTTTGTTAAGTTGTGATAAGGCCGGGAATGACCTTCCAGCTGAGTCTGTACAAGACAGAAATATAATTACGTAAAAAACATATAGAGAGTAGTGATAAAGATTGGTCGAATAATCAGAAAAAGACTAGTGAATCGGGAAGAATGGTCCTAATGATTTAAAAAATAACATATGTATGAGAAAAGGGTATTACCCTGCATTACAGCACGTCCAACGCTGC
Source organism: Opisthorchis felineus (assembly GCA_004794785.1). Taxonomy (NCBI): domain Eukaryota; kingdom Metazoa; phylum Platyhelminthes; class Trematoda; order Opisthorchiida; family Opisthorchiidae; genus Opisthorchis; species Opisthorchis felineus. The sequence continues at coordinate 459,445 of SJOL01004009.1, read as the reverse complement.
CCTCAGACTCCGTTAGGGTAGACAAGAAGGACGGTTACGTCAGGTTTTTGGAGAGATCCTAAACCAGAAGCAGTCTTATCCTAAAGGCAACGCTTAATCAGTTGATGAGGATTCCGTGACTGACCGATGAGTTGCACTGTATCCTGTCTAGTGAAAGTTTATCACGCTGCCGATCGGCAGCTCGTGGCCGAATAGTCAAGTAGTCAGCCAGGAGGCCGTGCGTTCGAAAGTCCCTGTAGTAGCGTAAGATACGCACAGTTGATGAATCCTAATAAGAATAAAACGGCTGCACAGTGCTTTTTGGGTTTTCACCACAGATCAACTTCAAATTACAGGATGAAATCAGCAATGGAAATTCTAAAATCTCCTCACACCACGAAATCTCTTTGTTTCTGATTTATCCACAAGAATTTGTAAATCATCAGCAATAAAAAGTATCCATTCACTTCTATCGGTGATACAGTACATGGCTCAAGTTAGGTGATAATAAACCTGGGAACTGTCGCTTTTGCTGTTTTGTAGTTTAGTATACAACAGAACGGCTGGGCTTTTCGAGTACCCCATTATTCATTTCACAAATGCGCTAACCAAGAGCAAGGCCCAGTTGTTTTAGCTGCCTTCCAAGTTGAACCTAAAGCGAGAAAAATGCGTGATTTACAACAAGTGTACATTGGGTTGTTTGAAAAAGGTAGTAATATTAGCGAAATACACTCATTTGCATACCAATTTGGTTTTGACGGGAGGCTCTCCTGGAACCCAACTAAATCTCTTGTTTATGGTGTTCTCAAGCAACTGAATGTGCTGCAACAGGCCGCCTCATGTTTCAGTTGGTACAATATTTGAGATATCGCGATACATGTATAGACGTAATACGCTATTCATACGTTTGCTGCCGAAGAGTTTTCAGCAACCTTATGAGTAGTGTATTACGTCCACACAGGTATTATTATTGCTCAGTTTAAATTTCACAGGGAAGAGCAGGATATTTAAACGAAAAAACGTAGGGCCTCATATTTATTGCCTCTATTATTTGGCAGATGTTTAGATGCCGCAACTCACAGTACTAATCTCAGTGAATTGAAAGCTCACGTGAAATAGTAGCATGCTTGGTGTATACAAATGCGAGTACCCATTGTTCCAAGGTAGAATAGATGTCTGGAAAGAGAACTAAAGAAGCCATTGTCAGAATATTCTCCAAAACCTGACTGAAAAGATAGCAAAACGATTTGTAAAGACTCTGAGGTTTTATAGCTGAAATACTTCACAAATGGCTACTGCAAAGAAAAGATTCTGTGACATCACCTCCCAGTATCTTTAGCCAGCTTTCTACAGGTATTATGTCACTTCATCCTTAGCATGGTCCCACCAGTTACGGACGCAGCGTACGTCAGGTGTCGACAAAACACTTCCATATTCCATCCAGTAGAAGTATATTCGTGCTGGAATTGATGGCTTTCTAGATTTGTCGTGTAGGGAGTCAACTACATTTGATCCAACCGGCATTGTAAACTACTATGAGCCTTTATACATTTCTATACCATCATATTTACAATCTGTGGACACCAAAAATATTCAGTCATACGTGAAAAAAACGTCTAATCTGCCCTTTTCAGATGAACAGCGGTTTGTTAAATTCTTCAAACTGCCTATCTACCTATCTTCGGTAGACGCCCTTTTATCATAGTATAATTTCTTCCGCAAGGCGAAATAGTTTCTGAAGTCGTTAGTGTCCTGGGCGAGATGACTCAGCGCTTAGAGCGCAGATTTTCTTTACTTTGAACGGCACTTCTTAAATGGTTGGTGTTTGGATTTCTGTATATTTTCTTATGGTATGCTTTCATTGGCTCAGTGGTTAGAGTGCGAATTTACTGACCGGAAAGTCCATGGTTCGAACCCCACCTCTGCATTTCGACTTCTCCTGGCTAGGCTTGGGTGACCTGGCAGTATCTTAGCCCTCGTGCTTCCTTCGGGTAGCATGGCAGCTAGGCATCAAAAGGGTGTTTCAAATGAACCATTATGTTTATTATTAGTGCCCTTGGACGTTTGGTCAGTAAGGAGCTTCACATCAGTTTTGGTCCTTTCCTCCTAACCATTAACTTAAAGTGTAGAATTATTCTTCTCCCTTTTCCCTTTTAGAAATAAATTGTCACTTCTGCTGTATGAGCAGTTTTCACTCAGAGCACCCCTATATAAATTTTCAAACAGAAAAGGATAACCAGTTGGAACGAAATTGTAAATATCTTACCGGGAACAACATACTGTTCGCTTCAGGGCCCCCAGTGATAACACTATGCAACTAAGGCTAAATTTACAGTAGCTATTGCTCGGTCGTCCGACGTACAGTGCAAATACATGTTACCGTCATCATGAAAATCACCACACCGGTAAGACATACTGGTGACTGAATGCCATAAAGTATCTGGAGTACGCGCAGTTGAGCCTGAGGTTGAAGGGTTGCAATGAAAACAGGAGAACTAGGTCTGAATGGCTGACTCGGAAGACCGGATATGACTGCCAATTTTCTCAGTGCCTGAAGTGTCTAAAGCTGATATCTAATTAGGAATGATTGTTAAGCGAGACAGGGGAAGTTATGAAAAAACAATGAACTATGGTGCAGACATCAGTAGTCGTACTTCTTCGCTTATCCGCCCAGCTTTTTGCAGCGAATAAGGCGACCTGGCTGAAGTCACTACTTGACGACCGGTGTGGCATAAAGGTACTTTCGTTTGTTCAGTTCAGTAGTTTATGTGAGATGAGATAGTGTTACAACTTCGAAAACTAGGCAACAGAACGATAAGGGCTCTTAACCAGAGCCTTTGGCTCAAAAGCTTGAGAATAAAACACTATTGGCCAGTATGTGATTACATTAGTAGCCTAAATTCTGGGGAATAAGTTACCATACCTGTCCCTACTCCCAACCTGAAAGGTCACAGGAATGTCTGTCAGGAGTCCTTCCATTGTCCGACCTGGTAGGAGAGAGACTTCATGGATGTCGGCACGGCCTCGTCCAGTACAGTTCATAAGATTACTGAGGTAGATATAATGTCGCACTGTGTACAGGTCTAATCTGTTCGCGACCGAAAAACACGTGCTGGTAAGTAATTGGTTCTGGAACTTTTAACCGTCACGCCACATAACTTTTCACACGGAACTTACGTCTATGTGTATGACATTTCAAGAAGGGCATCGGCAGCTAATGTGCAGACGTCCTCGGGCGCATTCAAAGTTGGGTCAGCGAGACAGAGGTCAGGGGTTTTATTCATGGTTTTACCCACACCAGATATTGTGAATTCAGGTCAGCGGCGATCCAGATTGCTGCGATGCCAGCTGTCGTTTCGAAAAGAAGGCTGCTCTTTGAACGAGCACAACATCCTACTGTTTACTATGCAGATAACACTTTCAGAGTTTAAGATTATCTACGGGGTTGCAACACACAAGCTGAATTATTTTCAGTAATCTCACAATTAGTGCTGTCCGGTGTTACCGATCACCAATCATTTTGTGCACCGAAATAAATGTTGATTCGTTTTCGGCAAACTTTACCTATCTAATAGACAATAGTAAGTAAGACTTCGTTGGAAATGCGCAATCATCAGTAAGGAATTCCGTTTTCTAAAAATAACTGGTTCACGATACATAATATTTATGGCGGACAAATGGCATCGCACACTTTCATCTTGCCATCAAAAGAAAATAATACGGGAGATTTGCACCTTCCTGAAAAACAAAAGCCGAACATTTTAAATGAATTGTTGGGGAACCGGTGGATCACTTTATCACTTTTACACGTGGTATCTATTGCTGAAAGTAAGACGACTTTAATACCGACAGTCGCGGACACCTTAATTCTAAATGCTAAGCATGAAATGCAAAAGAGCCTGAATTATCGTAGCCTGTTCATTCTACCTCTGCAGTTTATCGTAGAAACCGTCAAATTGTAGGCAGTTTGTCAGTTACACTGTTACACTGCGAAGATTTACCTTGAGTTTTTGGAAATTTGTTAGAGGTTATAGTTAAATGTCGCTTACTCTTACAAAGATATTTAGAAGGTGGCGCACCTTCTTTGGAATTATCTGACAATTTTAAAACAAGGAACCCACCTGATAAGAGTTTGATACGGGTCGTGGCTGGTAGACTCTTGCGACGTGACCGACTGCGTGGTTCGAACGACCGGTTTTCAGCAACCTTGTGAGTAGTGTGTTACGTCAAGACAACAGCCTATCACGATATCTCGATTATCATACCAGCTGAAACATGGGGCAGCCTGGCGCAGCACATCCAGTTGAGGTGGGTCACCATAATCGAGTGACTCAGCTGGATTCACTGGAGTCCCCTGTCAAAACCGATTTGGTGTGCATATGAGAGCATTTTTCGAAATCTGTCCAATTTTGGTTCAACTAGAACATAAAGTTGACGGATACTCGGGGACTGAGTTCAAATGAAGAGCACCAAGAAGGACAACGCCGGGCGTGGGCTGTCCAGCGGTTTTAAGCAACCTTATGAGCAGTGTGTGTGTCTGCTTTGTTTGTGCTTTACCGTTTTTGTTTGCAATTTCAGCCTAGAATTCGTCCTGTAAGTGAAACCAATCTGTACCAGGAAGCCGAGGAACATTGGACAGCTGCTCCGTCTTCATTGTAAATCATCATAAGTGCACGTGTCACAAATCGTGAGAGGAGACAAGAATCCATGATCTTCCGGTTAGTACCCGAAGTTCAGACCATCTAGTCATGAGATGCTGATTGACTGTGATTGACTCACATTTAGGACATAGTGCCGTTCATCCTTCAACCAAGGAACTCGCATAATTTGGTCACGTGTTAACTGGATCCTGCAGTTGCGTCCTATTAAATTAAAGTTTCATTCGTCTTGTGAAATATTCTTCCGTATGAGCTACTTATATTCCGTAGGTAACATCAGATGATCTGGAAATTTTTATTCGATATCTGGTCTTGTAAGCGACCATTGGATGTGAATCCCGTGAATGAAGATGAAAGAATTATATTCTTTCTAGGAGCGAGTTACTCCCATAACTGATCAGATGTTAGTGGTCGAAAGGCCCACTTTTCAGGTGAAGGCCTGTGATTTAAGTCTCTCAATAGAAAGTTGAAATTCTCACTGACGATGACTCAACGTCAGTAGAGCAGTTACAGTGTTTTCGGGCTTATCGACAGGACACTACGTGTACTAATAGTGAATTCATCATCCTTATGCAGCCCGACTTTGTTCAAAAGACTACCAAAATAAAAGGATGAACGCTTCTTGTTCTTGTTGTGAACCAAATAAAAGGTTACACTTTTGGGCATTTTACCTTATTAACCGCAAGTTCTGCTTTCATCAGCTGTTCGAAAAGCCACAATGTTATCAACACACACCTCGAGAAAGTTATGATTTGGTCATCGTCTACGGAGATTAGAAAAAGTATCAGAAAAAGTATCTTCAATGTATTTTATCTTGTCTTTTTTTGTCTTCATTTTATTTTCTTGCGTAATCAATTTTCAAGGCGGTTCAGCCCGCCTTGGTTCAAGTCTCCACTGCCCGGGTTCGAACCCGGGTCCCCACAACGGAAGTTCGTGATATTACGTACTAGGTTATTCGGGACGTAAATTGATCCGGAAAGACGACACCCGTTGATGCATGCTACTTCATCAATGTAAAGCATTGTGAATAATTTCTGACTGGCAACAATGGCGTGAAAGCTAGGCTTTTTGTTATCGTACAGCTACTACGCCTGATTTAGGAAATCGTACCAGATGATGTATAAGGCCCAACGGTGTAACTCCTGGCCTCTGTTGCTGATTCTCGCAAAAACACAACTGTTTTCTCGGAAACTGGAAGATACACGCACCGAGTATTGGCTAATTCATGGACAAGTTTATAAACCAGAGGGCCGGTGTCGGTCACTTCCAAGTTCATGTTTACCCGTCACTGCGCACGCCATTCTAAAGTATGCGATACATGTTGCCACTTTGAAGGGACGACCAGCCTAATAACGCTAAATCCTGTTTGTTCTACGGAGATGGCTTATTTCAAAGATGACTAGATTTGTATGAAACGAGAATCTTTCCACACCTCCAAATGTTGTCGATTATAAAGTAAAGGCTCGTTACAATCGTGTTTGTTCTAATAACTCTGTGGAGCGGTTGTTTTATCAAGATGGCGAATCCCGTGGTTTTATCTCACTTTCCACCAAAGGTAAGACCAAAAGTTGTAGTTATGCGAAAGGGTGTACATTGGAATTTCCTATTCCAGACCAGTGACAATTTAGACATTTCTCGTTATAAAACCTTCAGATATCTTTTTTGTTTGATGTCGAACCAATTCATCAAGCATTTTATTTTTGTGAGATTGTCAAGGAGGGTTTTCAAGTATACAACGAAACGTTAACCACTACTCATAAGGTTGCTGAAAACTCTTCGGAAGCTCATGACCGGTTTCGCCCTTGTTGGGGCTCATCGGGTAGGCGCATTCCCTGCTTTCCTGTCCGCCTTATGTTCTACGTGAACCCAAATTGCACGAAGTTCGACAACCACGCTCATTTATTTAGCAGCATAATAAACGACAAATTCAGCTGGGATTCGGGGGAATCACCTGTAAAAACCAGATCTGTATGCAAATGAATGTATTTGTAGAAATTATACTTTCATTTGACCTCGGGCTTTAGCTGAATAGAAAAATGACGATAAGCTCAGAAATGAAAGATAATTCGATGCAAAATATCCCACTACCATGGGCTGTAACAAACATTTTTGCGGTCCACTTGGTAAACTTTTCATTTGGGAAATCGATAAAGATGTAATGTGCATCGAAGCGAATTCCATGTGTTTGTCAAAGGGTTAAGTTTCTTAGACGTGTTTTTTTCAGGTGGAAAAATGATCGCAGGTTACCTTCCCGTACAACTTTAAAGCGCCCAAAAACACAAACAGATCACCCGCACATTTTCCTGAAACTTTTTCCCAAGCTCATTGCTAGTATTTAGTGACGAAAATGGTAGTTCCTTACCCATGAAAGTGGGGTGCAGAAATTCAAGATGATTTATTTCGACAAACGCAGAGAGAAATCAGTGACTTTTCCGGTTTAAACTTGACCTTCTGTTGTCTAGCCTTTGTTCTAAGGACAAAATGACTTCCTTGAATATTTTGGTCGTTGTGTTCCGAAGCAATACAAAGATCAGTAGTCCCTTGAATACGAAGAAGTGTAAAAAATGTAAAGTGCAAATTATGACCCGAAATGGTTTACTTGTTCTCTTCTTTGTTTTGCTGTATTGTGTTCCGCTGTTCATCTACCTTCATCATCATTCGACTAAGGCTACCGACTTGATTCCGAATAAGCTAGTTGAATCTTTTATCAACTCTGTCTTAACCAGGGAATGACTGAATTATGTTAATCTCACAGTGGTCTCAGTGGGCGGTGGTAAATGAAACACATGAGCTTGTCGTCACGTGATTAAACAACCTTCAGAATACTCAGTCGCTGCGTTGTGGAATTCACGTGGGTAGTGCACGGGGTGTACTTTAAGGGCTAGGGTAAAAAGGAATTAGTTTGCATTCTACCGGCGATGGCATTGATTGGTGATTATGGAGGATTTGAAGAAATTAGAACATGTTCTATAATTTGTGATCTCCAAACCTCATGGATAGCCATTTAAAGCACCCTAATCGTTCCCGTCCATGTTAAAAAAAATCCACATTTGCTATAGCTGGGTGTGGTTTATGCACTGAACTAAAGAGTGTTGTTTGTAACTGTAAATTATTTCAAAAGGCTAGCTGCGTAAAACAAACATCCTATTGGTCATTAGAATCGTATGGCACGTGGAAAATGGAAATTCTTTTTCTTCAAATGTGTCACGAAAGGCAGATAATGAAACTAATACAGAGGATGCATATCGCAGAATCCGAGGTGTGAGATCTTATGGAAATACGCAAACGCCGCTCTCTATTACGCCAGTTAGAGTAGAACAATTTGAAGACAACCCCCATCTGCCCCTTGAGCGAGGCACTGAACTATACCATATGAATTCAGGTGCGCATAAAAACGGTTTATTTCACATTATGCTTCTTGAAAAACTGTAGTGATCCAAAACTGATGTTCATTCTGGCTGAATGAGCTCGAGGTAACTCAGTGGTTAGGGCTTGAACTTACTAACCGGAAGGTCCGTGGTTCGAACCCAACCTGTGGATCTCGTTTGCTTCTGTCTAAGCTTGGGCAACCTAACAGTGTCTCAGCCCTCGTGCTCCTTTCGGGTGACATGGGAGCCGGACACCGAAAGTATGGTACAGTTGAGCATCGGGTCTTTGGGAAGCTCACGTCTTCTAAGTTCTCAATGTCTTGTCACACCCGCAAATATCCACCGGGTTAGCTCTGGCTAAACTAAGTTCAAATTCATGTAAAGGTTACGAAGTATCTATCCAACCCCACTTTCTGTAGCATACCACCTTGCAGTTGATTTCAGTGCAGAACATTATGAAGGGATTCCTGTGTTTAGAGAAACTGCGGTTTTCGAGTCATTCAGTTGTCACCACAATATTCGGGACTTCACGTGATACACATACCAAACATACCAAAAAGCTGTTTTGAATGCATGAAACAGACATCATCTGTGCATTGTCTAGCAATGCCACAAAACCACTGATTACAAATTACATTTTTTAGAGTCCATGTGAAATGCCGAACAAATCATTAGCACATTGGAGTGAACTTCTTGAGGACATCTTCAAAACGGGTGGAAATTTGTAAAGTTCGAGGAGTTCCAATTCACTGGCGTAACAAGGTGACACGAATAACCGGTCATTCCGCCCTATCATTACATAGTAATTCTAGACAGGAAGTGTCATAGCATGCTGGTACGTCATTCTAATCGGTCACCGAGCAGAAACAGCAGTTTGACCATCTTTGGAATAGTCGTGTATCGTGTATCTTAGTAGTCTATTGGGTCATGAAGAAGCGATCTTTCATAAAGGCATTCACATAGCCTTCGTCCATACAACACGGCAATACGTGATGTTATGTTTAAGGCTCAATTTAGCGCTAACAGCGTGAGTGGTGAACGTCCACTGTGCAAACTGGATTCATCCGAGTGGTTTGATCAGTCGGGTAGATAATGCCAGGTAGATAATGTCGAAGAGTTTTCAGTAACCTTATGAGTAGCGTATTACGTCTAAGGGACAGTTTACTTCGGGCTGATAGAGGCTTCCACTTGTGTGTGTGTGTGTGTGTGTGTGAAGATGTGCCTTGAGCGTGTATCCTTCATCTGCCGATCTGTCTATCTATCCGATGACGAGCGATTATCGCTAAACACGAACCGTCAACACACTGTGGGTTTCTGTGTGCGCTATTCGTGAATACAGTCTGAGCATGATAGGGCTAACACTCAGGCAAGATAATCGACGGTCTTCTGTCCAGCAGTAAGCATCAGACAACCATTTCCATCCATAATTTGATGAAAACCTCTAGGTCACAAGGAGGAATATCGTTTTTGGTGCATATCTAACCAGCCTGCATTATCACCTGCCCTTCGCTATAGTGGATATTTTGAATTAATGTACATACGTTTACCGAAAGTTCTCTACTGCAGCTAACATTCCGATAAAATAGTTGCTTCGAATGGAGCAGGATTTACTGAAGCCTCCTAAAAATGAATCCTTTTTTGTTTGGAAGACAGGCTCTACAGTTTAGGTTCACAATCTAGTTATGGTAACGGAATCATATATTCACAGTTAATACGGTCTTAATGGTTTTCCCGTTGGAGGCAACCTCCATGGAGTGAAATACAAACGCGAGAAGACAATTTCTTCGTTTTTCCTAACATCCATTTTGTGCCTAGCTGCCATGTTACCCGACGGAAGATATTGCCAGCTGGGCTCAACCTAGACATGACAGTCGGGATGTTGAGCTTGGGTTCGAACCAGGGGCTATCCCGTCAACGAGCTCATACACTAACCACCAAGCTATCTTGAGCTCACGCTAGCTGTCAAAAGATAACTAGTATCCTCGGAATAATCCAAACGTTGATTGTAGAAATCCTTGAGAAGTGTTGCCCACAGTGACCGAAACGTCGAGTTGTAACAGCTTGTTCCAGTACACTGTGTTTTGACTTTAAAATTTCCGTATAAAACCATAACACCGTTGTTTACATGACCAAATGTACATGACTACTGATAGTTTTCAATGAGCACTATAAATGAATAGTACGTTCGGAGATGACCTGGTTTAAGTGCGGCACACCAACCTATCAAAAGGGAATGTCACTCTGAATTAAGACTTGCTGTTAATGAAATCCCATAGTAGAAAAAGCAATACTCATACATCGGGTGAAAGTTATCCCAATAATGCCGTGTGGCCAATATGATTACATAAGCTTCAAACTCTAATGGAATATTGATCTGTTTTCTGATGCCTTGCATAGGTGGCTTCAGTAAACCTGGTGTGAAGTTAAGGGAAAACTGCGATATTATGCCGTAACCTAGAATGATTTCGACATCGCTGCTCACTGTTAGTCTGTCATTTTAAGACTTTGTACTCATGTTATTTTTAGGCCTCTGCACGTTCGTCTGCTAATTCTGCTCTTTCTGGTTCATATCGGCCTTGAAATTTCGCATGAAATAGCACAAGCGGCTACGTTAAATGTTCTTTATTTGGTAACTTAGGTAATAAAGTAATTCGGGCAGATTCATCAACCTGATTGTTGCACTACACAGGGGGGAAAGCAGTGTTCATAGTGATCTGGTAATGTCTCTAATTGTTATGGCTAAACTGGTAATCTTATCGAAATGTTAAACCAATCTATCGGATCAAGAGTAAGCAACCAGAACAGGAATCTGATCATCCTGGACAGCTTCTGTTGAATATATTGGGGAAGTTGCTCATTTTTTGATCAACACTTCTCTGACAATAGTCGAATTTGTCACGTGTTGTCTGGTTTATGCCCACCGATGATCACAATCACGTGCGTTGCAATCAATGTTATGCTAATTTGGGTGTCGATGTTGCTAATGAGCTCTAGTGTGGTTAAACCTACTCAAGCACAGTAATTTTTTCCAGGTGTTCCATGTTGGAGAAACATTCATCGAACACTATCCCCTAGTTATTTGCAAGCCATCCAACAGGTAGATTTGGTGAGGCGATTAGTGGAATAACCACATTTTTTCATTGCATTACAATCTATCGATTGATAGATCAGAGTATATGGCTGCAGTAAAAGAAGGCCAGTTGGAGTTGCTTCCCGATAACTGACCGTTTACCATTCTCAGAAAAGGAGTTGAAAGGACGCCTTCCTTTTGGAGTAAGAAGCAACCGGAGAGTTTGAATACCACAGACTATGATTTGTACTTATGTCTTCCGTAAATTGCCGTACCTCGCGATCTTTAACGCATTATTAGACCATCTTTCCTGCTTCATTTATTTTGGGCTGTTGTTTATTGCCACTTGCTGCATGAATTTCTGGATTGGTATTTAGCACTTAGTATTCCTGACAAGTGTCGTTGAATTGCGTACTATTGTGCACCATTTTATTTGAAGACATCGAGTTCAACTTTATCCCCAGAAGGATCAGTTCATGAATGTCTCTGGTGTTGTCGAGAGCGCTAGCCGATGAGTTTTGCTGCGAGGCCAAAAGTTCGGGATCACTAAAAGTGGTTAGCGAAAAATCAGTTTCCTGCACAAAGTTGACTACCAACATCAAGTGACAAATAATCCACACGTTTCACCCTTGGATATTAAAGTCGCAGCTTTCTTGGACCGGATGTAATTTCTACTGTACGACAATTGGGAAGAAACTATAACAAAACCACTGAACATAGTTACAAGGCTTAAAATATCGTCAGAGAATGCACATGCAAAACCTGTTTAACTCAACAATTAATCAGCTAGCATTCCAGAGAGTCGTTAAAGACAGGATGATTTCTGTCAGGTCTAAGGATGTTTCAGATAAGTTTTAAGTTCCATTGAATTGAGATATGTTTGCTTATTCTTGAGAACTAACTGCTCCTCCACCGTAAAATGATTCCTGCCATGAGACATTACGTCCTACTTCTATAATTATCATCTTAATATTCAAGTCTTACTGGCTTGTGCTTCGTGGCCATCATACTTGGCTGTCTAGATACATATAAGTTGTGTTTAACTGTCTATGTATCGAAAAAAATGCGGATCACATGACCGATAACACAGATCTGTCGAGTTTATTGACACATACAGTATCATATGGGTGCAGGACAGAAATATTTCGAGATTCTACCGTGAGATTTGCATGTCGATTAAGTTAACCCATTGACCTTCAGCTAACTAATAGAGACTGATAGCTCCGTCTCGAACCAGTAGGGTTAGCTCGCCGGATTTTCTTGAATTCGCCTACAATAGCACTTAGGTTCTCTGTCTCAACTCTGGTTGTTTTACTGGCTTGACTGAAGTAGACGCGCTTAGTTTAAAGGTTTCTTCGATTAGACATTGGTGTCCTTATTCACTAGAAAGCAGACTGACAAGTTAACTTTTATTCGTCAGACGAACAATTTTCGCCGGAAATCCTGAGAGTAAACTACCTACTGATGGAGTACCATAGTGTATGTCTTTATGATATACAAACCTGCCACCCCTAGATTCAGAATTTACCTTCTTGTTTGTGTTTTACTTTCGTACATATTTACGAGCAAATCTGGCTTAGTGAAGTTGACAGCATGATTTCCGTCTAAACAAAGATCCTGTCACGAAATTCCTGTCCGTATATTCACCGAAATATGGCACCGACCACATCAACTGTGAGGCTGGAATAAAAAGTAAACTTAAAATTTATAAATACGCATGTCTTGTTCCAGTTTCCCCTCAAATTATATACGGTCAACAAGTATCATCGAAATGATTGCGTCGCACATTATATCCATACCTTAAGTGTGATTCAACAGACTGGATGGAAGAAACTTATTGTCCCTTTGCGCGAATCGACAAGAAAATTAGGACAGCGGTTGAGTATTGATGTGGCAAGAATGTCCGTGTTGTTATTATGGTGGATATGACGCAAAGGGTAAAAAAACTGAAGCAACGAACGTGCACGGGCATGAAAAAATTCTCTGACTTTTGTTGTTCTCGTCCGCTTGAAACTGTGACTGCTACAGGGACACAAATTCTTTCCGGTTCCCCTTCTGTTGCACCGAAACTTAAGCCTTCTTTGAGATTTTTCCGAGGAAATTTAAAGACTTATTAAATCTAAAACTTATCCGGTCTTTTTCAATAAAAGACATGTGTTACAAATGTATACGTGGCGCTAGTTTTCTATAACTAATTTCAGATAACTAATTTCAGATCTCACAAAAATTACGCCACTTTACTGATTGTCCATCCCCAATCTTTCGCCTTTATTCTTTATCATTTTATGCTTACTTGTGATGTACATTCACAGTTTAGAGCTGTCGAATTGTCGAGTTGTTCAATCATGAACCAAATGTATTCAAGTTGAATTTTAGGTTCATTGTTTATCTCGGCTTACCGAAAAAAACTGCAATCCGGCGCACCATCCATTTTTTCTGGTTTTGAAAGCCTTCTGTGTTTAAAAATGACCACAAAGCCACTTTCGGAAACGTTCAATTCATTGAGTCCCTGCCATCTCTGAATAGTCCCTTCTAACTTTGTGATCTTATCCATTACTTATTTTATATCTCGGCTGGTTTAATAGTTGTATTTTACGATTCGACCTGTCGACCTCGGATAAATCAATGAAAGCTTTGGTTTTCCAGAAAGGTCTTGTAATAGTGAGATCGAACTTTACAGGTTGTCAGGTTGTTCGACCGTATGAATTGATTCCACGTACCAGGCGCTTTTCAGAGCCTTGATGGATCAGAGAACACCGTTGGACACAACACCGGATAGCATTATTTCCTAGCCATAGAACAGGACTATTTCCCACCACAAACCAACATTTCGGTCGTGCGGATGCTCATCAACTGTGCCTGGCCTGATGCAAATAAATTGTTTGTTCGCAGGTGGGAATTCCAAACAATGTTGGGCTTGTATTGGTGTTCTAGCTGACCTCAGATACCAGTAAAACAACAGGTAAATGATGGCGTCATGCTACGATTCTATCTTGAAGGACAGACATCCAAAGTTGTCTTATAATGAACATAAGCATACAACTGCTGTTTTATTTGACGCAGCTTTGGTTTTTTTGTAGGTTTTGCCTCTAGACAGCATTGCCACAGATAGGCCTTTCGTCCTGTAAGTACTGTAAAATGAGTAAACCTGACAGCATTTGTGCATTTTGGTCTGTTGATCTGTTCTACCCCAAAACGCAGGTTCTTATCCACCAACTTGCAAGCAGAACTAGGATTCCTGCACCGGCATTCGGAGGTTATAATCAAAATGATCACAGACCATTACAATAGTGTTAAAAAATGTCCTGCGCCTTATCTCTTTTAAAATCGTATGTCATTTTGGTTCAAGCTGCTGAAGTTAGAGGTACATTTTTCGGGACCCTCAACTTACTGACTTAATTCAATAGTTGTACTTTTGTTAAATAGTACTGATAGGACTGGGGCTTCATTAGAGTAAGAGGGATGTGTTCTAGAAAGTCCAATTTACACAACATGTGGTGGTGAGTAGTCATTGGTTGGTGGGCTGATATATTGAGGGGCTTTCAGATTTTACGTGACGTTGTACTTGCTGTAGATTTGTGGGAATTGAACTATTATCAATAACCAGTAACCTTTCCGGGGAACATCTATGCAACTCAAAGTGGTCACGAAGTACGTGGTGCCTGGTCAAACGATTGTAGCGTATAGAGCTTTCGCGTGGAGACATTTGTCAGAATCCCCTTAGAGGTTAGCGGTATTCCGGGAAGTTATTTTCGGACCAGTTATTCCTTGCATTGTAATGTCTACTCAATCGACTTGGAATTCGGTAAGATGATGCTTTACTGCATCTCATCCACTAGTTCGCTCCACCTGTTTTACAAACCCCGTACTAAGTGTCTGGTATTTCAAGTACAGTGAAGGAACTGTGTAGACACAGGAGGGAAAGATTTCCAGTCAATGAAAATGCTAATCTTTGGTATGATATGCGTCCATCTGGAAGAATTGATCTCATTTTCGGTGATGCTCATCTGGACTCCTTAGCGCAATCCCAGATGTCCTGTCTGGCTGACAAGTCCGGATGTCCATTCGATGAAGCTGCTTAATTGCTGGATGGTGATCACGTGACAAGAAGCACTTCCGGCTTGGTACAAAAGACAAATCTGGTCTGGTGTGTAGGATCAGTTGCCGTCGGCTGTCCAGTCCACAACCCGATACACACTATCATCGATTGCAGGATTTCTGCAGCTCAGATGTCAACCCGATATCCCCAGACAACAATTCACTGTTTTGCTACGTTACATTGATTAACCTGGGACAACCAGTTTTGTGTGCGCAAAAACAATTTAATCAAACACTTTGTCTTCCCTGGCACGAATATCTGTTCACTCCTCCTTCCTTCCAAATGTTCTCAGGGTTTCAAATAAAATCGTTGTAACACACGTACACATGTGGACGACTTGTAAGAAGCTGGAAACTGTCCTGAAAATAAGACTACTAAACAGCAACAGACTGACCAATTGCCTCAACCGCACTACCTTTCTACGTGCTCTGTCGGCAAAGTTGGAATTTTCCAAACGTGGGAAACTACTCTATCTGTGTTAAAACCTCGAAAGATTCCAATATACCAAGTATTACTAGTGAAACGCACGTGTTACGAAGGGAAGAGTAACCTAGCGGTTGTGCTGAAGAGTGCGCTGTTACGCGGAGGTTAGTTAGATAGAGGGATTGCTGTATAACCAAGTGTTACACAGGTGGTTTCAACTGACTGCGTTGCAAATTCTAGACACCACCTAGTAGTGTAGTTATTGTTTTATGATAACAAGTTCCTAGTAAAAGTGAGGATGAGATCTAAATGCCCATGACGAATGGGCAGGTAATTTAAACAAGCAAACATAAAACGTGCGTAATTTTCATTTCATATAAGCTTGATCTGTATCGGAAAGAACGAAAACGATGGAGGTCCCCTGGAAACTTCTGCTGTGGATAATGAGGTATCTTCTTTCTCCGAGTGAGTGGACCAACACTTTCACAAATATGTGTGATTCTACAAGATGATCCGTTTCGTGCTGCTAATTATGCATTCGAGTAGAGTGGTTGGTCACAATAGAATCACCGTCCCAAACTGAATCAATCAGAACTGCGTTGTCAAAGAGACTTCGGCAAAACTTGTGTATGCCATTAAATCAGCAGTTTTGCCTTCGAAGTGGTGCGCAGTTTAGATAACTTAAAAAAGTCAGTTGTACAACAGATCAGCACTCAACAGGCACATAAACCCAGTTTGATATGTTTGACTTGTGTGCAAACAAGCTAGTGAGGTGTGTGCGTCAATCCAGTTTCCACACTGGAAATGAATGAAATGATTTTCACACGTTTTACCGAGTACCAGCTCAGTTGTTTGACAGTTTCAGTTAACTTCTATCTATCGTCCATAGCATGTGTACTCGAGTACGTGCAATTCGATTCACCAGAGATTTGACCGGCTGTGCGTTAAAGACAACGACACTAGGAAATTACTAACTACTACTTACTAGTTGTTTGATTCTTTATCCACCTCGGAGGAATGGAAGAAATCGCACGTCGAAGGCCATAGCTTTATTTTGCGTGTGTTATTGGCTTTGCAGTCTACTTGTTTTTCAGTAGCCACAGTAACCTGCATGTCCATTTTGGTTTTTGACAAAACGAAGTAATTTTGCTGGTAATCACCTTTCATAGTTCGTTTCACGGTGGTAGACTTACCATCTTTACGTTGTTCCCAACAGCTACTTGTAGGAGCCAGAATGGCTGTGGAAGGTCCTATGAGATGCAATGTATGTGTTTTAATCAAGGTTCCTAATGAAGTTTGACTAGTCCTACTGTGAGTGGGCCACGTCCTCTAAAATCCCATCCGACGCACCCCAGCGTTTCCACTTGCCACCGTTCGTCAATCACTTGAAGCCTTCTTGTGGCTTCAGAACTTATTAGCAGTATCCAGTGTGTAGCACCAATATAATCTTCGAACTTGATAGACAAACGGTCCTATAGGTGTGGGCACACTCCGTCATGGTTGTCCCAATGCGGGAATTGATCTCGACTTTTTCTTCGTCCACCGAGGACGCCATACAAGTTTTAGTGCCATTTCCGACAGTTTTGGAGTGCCAAGGTTATAATGAGGACTACATCTCAATTTTGGAGACAAAATTATAAAGGATGGATTTGTTATGCATGACAAGCTGCAACCGTTTGGATCACGCGCAGCCTTAAATGTTTGTTTAAGTAGGCAACACAAAAGCAAACATGAGTAAAAGTGTGCCTGAAAGTGACCACTGAAATTCTCAGGTCTAGTGAGACATCTAGCTAAAATATGAAAAAGCTATTGAGAGAAGCATGGTCACGGTTGATTTTTATATCATCTTGCGTTTGCCTGAAAGACTTGACTGATTAAACGTCTGAATGGAGAGTATGCGTCCGCGAAGTGCTGCGCAAGAAAAACATACCATAAGGCGTGAAAATGAAACTCTTTAGTGCAACCGGCTAAGGTGAGGAGTAATATTATCCTCAAGGGACTAATAGGTCTAGCAGGTGAGCAGTAAAAATTACATAAAAAGCACAGTAGTATACAAATTTACATATAGAAGGTAAAAGACTGAATTGCTTAGTTTATTCTTGGGGTGTGGTAATCGGTTTTTGGAACGTCCACCAGAGAAAGAATGGAGAGAATAAACTCAGCAACGTGTTTTAAAAGTCTAGATGAGCGAAAGTTGGATAGAAAAAATGATGACAAAAACATACCTCAAAGAACCTCGGTTTACTGGAACCGTGTAGAGGACACTGCCGTCAACCCTTCGTGTGCTAGAAACCAGAGAAGAAATAGTAAACCAACCAAGTGATGTTACAGAAAATCCAACAAACTGAAGCAAAATGAGGTTACCTTTTGAAGATGTGGAACATCAGGGAAAGTCTAGAAAGATGCACTTTTCTATGGTGAAAGCTTTACCTAGAGACAGACCGATGAACTGGGTTAAACATATCGTGATTAACAGTGTGCTACATCTTGTCTTAAAAGCCAGTTGGAGGATGTCACAACCAGAAAACAAGTACGGCTCTCTCTACAACTTTTAGAAGGGTCAGAGAAGTGGCCACAGGGCGATAAACTCCGCACACTTTAAGAAAGTTTCTCACACAGGTCTCTAGATCTCTCCTGTAAAAAAGTTACTAAAAGGCACTAAAACACCTGGTATATTCCTATTTGATTCGCCGGTACGATACTTAAGCAAACGAAAAAAGTGCTGTCAGAGGCTATGAAAATCGACGGCTGAAAAGGACTAGGCTAGCAACCAAACGAACATAGAAACGTGAACAGCAGGTTGCCAGTTAGATGACACTCAGGGTCGGGAAAAATTTTGCGGCGCATTATAGGTGGGCGGAATGTCTGCTTTTATGACGGGTGACTAGATTCCTGGGCTTACATGCTAGAGTTCTCCTCACCAAAGAATTCGTCACAACTTGACACTTAATTTAATGTATCCAGTCTAATCGGTTCGAAAACGAGGACAAACCTAAATCCATTATTCCATGTCAAATCTGTTCATGTGTGCATCTGCAGCAGTATGCCACCATGGCTTCGATGAAGCAGAAGATAAATGAAGCTAACTATTTCTCTTGGAATGAATTACTTCTCTGTGGAGAAACTGGAACGAAAATGAGATGATCGTTTGGGATAAAAGCAGTAAATAGGCTACTTCAGGTATCTTCACAGTTTTTGACCATCTAGAAGACTGTGATGGTCACAAATGAGCTTGTAGGTTTTGAAAGACAAAATGCGATGAAGCATACACCACTTATTGGCTGGATCATTGAATTGGCCAGGAAATGCTAGATTTGCATGAAGATTTGGGTGACATAACTCCGGCCAGGCGATGGGCATAGGACCAAGATGGATCCTATCCCTGGATTGTACACGAACAAAGTTGCAGAGGCCAGCACGATGAATATGTTTCAGGATGGTGCTGAGAAGTCACCTTTATTGGGGATAGATGATGCATTGAGTCTAGACTTGCCTGTAGGGGAACAAAAATTCATCTAAACTACCAGATAGAGCGTAGAAGGACAAACCCTCTAGAAGTTGGATAAGAAACTGGGTTTACGATGGTAACCCCTTCAGCGCCAGTGTGGGACAAAACTTCAGCGGAGGTTAACCAGTCGGAGTATATAGACGTAAAAAGAATCTGGAATGTCTGGAGCTCTTCAGCACACCATCGAGTCAAAAACAGGCTTGATTATGGATAGCTGTTGTTTTCATAGCTGTTAAACAACGAATTTTGAACTACTAACAAGGAAGTATTCTGCAAAAGCTATCTTTGTGTGGTCGTTTAGGGCCCGTTTTACTTGATAAAATTGACCTGCATCGAATCATCCAGTTGGCAGAGCTGACATTTTTGATATAGGTATGATCGATAGGCTTTCGTACCACTGAACAAAGTGAGGTGAATACACTGGGTAAGGCTTGTGCCGAAGGATAAAAACCCACCAAACGATTGTAGCCATAATTAGTAAAAACAAACTTTTGCGCAGGATATGATGACAAAAATACAAACTGTAAAGGATAATCCACAGCCGCAGTGAATGAAAATTATATTCGCATGACAGCTTAACAAATGCCATGTCTTTTTTTTCGGAGAGGCAGGTTTTATATGCTGGACTCACGTTCGCAATCCGAAACGCCTTGACTCATTGACGAAACAACGCTGTCAGTGGGTCAGACCTAACCAGAGATTATTTTCCGACGAGCGCTGATTGACAGCAGACCCCTGTTGCCGAACTCAAAACTGAAGAAAATTATGCGAAAAAATGTTGCGGATAGGTATCAGCACAGATTGGCGCACCTGAATTCTCCTCGTCGTGTCAGCTGGTGACATGTTGCGTCAGAGAGTAGGTTACCAAAAATAAAATAAAACATAAATATAAATAAATAAATAAACCACAATCATTCTGACACTGGACAGTTGCTGTAACTTTCACTGAAGTTCAGCAGGACTGGATGCCCTGGGGTCCAAACCACTAAGCGTGCAAAGACGTTTTTAAATTTTTGCAAACCTCTACTACCCATAGTGATTGTTGATATTAGTAACAGGTGAGTGGCTGTCTTGACTTTATTTTTCATTGACGTAAGGTGGGCATTAAAGCAGTCTGTTGCCTTGCCATCACGCAGAAGTTGGTTGCTGTTATTTCGCTCGCAATATCGTCACAAAGCTGATAATCATCACCGGTTAAACAACAAGATTTATGGCATGACGTTTCCAATGCTTAATGCATTCCTGCCTTCCAAGCTGCTATATCATTATCGTTGAACTGTCTTTTTGAACCGGCAATAGTTGTAAAGTTATAAGGCCGAACTGTTGATGCAATGGAGACATACATAAAGGCGTAGATAGCGAAAAAAGCGTTGTTTTCTGCATGGTTCTGCGGATAGGACTTGGGGAGCTTGTGAAATTAATGGGTGTATTCTGTTTAAAAAAGGACGTAGCTACACGGATCAATGGGCGATGGAGTCAAGTAGACGAAGTCCATGCCAGGAAAGTCTATGGAACTGAATTGTTCGAAGGATAACTCAAGTTCATAGAGCATAAAGATTTTTCTGACGCATAGTTTTTGGTCATGTGGTCGGATTCCAGTAGCCACTGAAATCGGTAATATTCTGGATCACGCCGATCATGGTCGGTACACAATGTGTATCTCCAAAGGCGTGTTCTTTGTCTGTGAAATGAATGATTTCGGCCAGGCGTTGTCCAATCACATTTGAGCTAAGCTTCTTCAAAGCACACCACTCAGGGACACAGATTGTGTTTACGTATTCTTTTCGGCAATTCCCCTGTCGAGTGGCAAACAACATGAGCATACAAATAAATACACTTAGAGCTTCGCAGTTTTGTTTTCAAATAAAACCTGACAGGAAAACTGAAGCTGAAATTTCAGGCACAGATTAGAAGCCACGTCACATCAGTCGAATGTCTAGTAACTAGTTCACCAACCGCGTTACACTTGAACGGAATTCTTCTATTTCTCAACTGAAGTGTCTCAATTTTAAAGGTTTTACATTCTTCAGTACTAATCGTCCAGAAGAACCTTTCTGTGAAATTTGCTTTCTACTACTCTGGTATCCGTTGTAGACAGTCCAAGGGACATAGTTGTCTTGCCCCCCTCCGTGAAAAACCTAATTAGGTTACGTCTCTGTTGCAGCATAACAGAACTGTTAAAATGAATATACTGGCCCTTCCAGGTTTACTTTCTATGAGCTCTCCATGGTTTCCCCGGCCTTGTATTGAATAATAACATCTATGAAAATTAAATGTCCGTTCTTTTCTGGCCCACTGGCAAAGTTCATGACAGTTCATGAACTGAGTCGAAACTGATTAACGAGTCTGTTGCACAGCTATTATGGCCGGCAAGTAGAAAAGCCTCTTGTCCACGTGGTAACCACGCAATGTAACCTACCCAATAGGTGCTCTTAGCTTTTGAGTTTCAAACTGATTCATGTAAGGATCTGTCAGAAGGAGATTTCATCGCACATTTCCACGGATATACTTCACTAGTTAAAGCAAACTGAACGCCGCAGGTGCGAACTAGGAGAGCTAGTAGTAGTTCCTTAAGGTGCCGGATAAAGATGCAAGTATCTTGCCACTGCACTCAATCAATTCAAGAATGCAATCTGTTCTTGTTTTATGATTGGAAAGTCAAAATAGGGGGCATATTCAATGTTTATCTGCTTTAGATCTCTAATCTGATTGGTTGACAAACCCAGAAGTATCAGGCTGATAATTCTTTCTGAATTCATTCACTCAAGCTAACCAGCTACTCAACCATGGCGTCATAAGGAAAATTATGCATGCAAGGGGATGAATCTGAGATATTGATTGAGTTCTTGCAATTTTGGAGGCCCACAAGGGTGAGGTGTTGTTGCTCCGCTAGGCCGAACCAATGTTTCCTTAGGTTTAAGGTGCCCTTGGGTACTACCTTTTTCCAGTAGCTTATGTCTTGGCTTTCTCGGTTTTCATCTTCTTGAATTTGAATTTCTAAATCCAAACTTTGTCTTGAATCAACGTTGCCTGCTTGACTCCATGGCCCACTGACCGGGTGACCTGCTGCCTCTAGTTGGAATTTCACGGAGCCTTTTCGCAGGGTTCCTGAGTAGTATGACGAAGTAGCTTTTTCAGAGAGCAACTGTCACGGAAATCAACCTTTATTTGCTACTTTTGTTCTCCTAATAACTTACGCAACCATCCTTCAAGACAACGTAAAAGAACTTTTGTTCATGGGCACACCTTCATGCGAATTAACATAACTGTGTAAATTATTTATAGTCATTGGTAACTGATCAGGTGGTCACTGATCTGTTCACCGAACTAGGCGATTGACTTGCAGACATTTCGTCGAAATTCGCGGAAGACATTTTAAGTGCCCTGTTGGGTGGATAGTTCCTCTTTTGTGCCTGCGCTTATATAGTTTGAAAACAGCAGCTTTAAGCAACTCCCTGAGTGGCTACCCATAATCCTCACAGTTGAAGTCTTATTGATCCGATCCTGATCTGTTTTGGGTTGTGGTCTGTATTTCTGGCTGTCGGTTGCTCCACTACATGCTGACATTGTCGTCCATTATTTCCTGTCCAAGTTGATCCGTTCACGATCCGTTTTGCGTCGTGATCCACATTCATGTTGTTTGACTGGTTGATGGCATATCTTCCATTTTTAGTAGTTTGCTGTCTTTATCCTGACTGGTCCAGCCCCAAGTTGCGGTCGGTTAATTGGTTGATTTGCGTGCATTCTTTCTGTGGGGTTCGTTTGGATGCCGGATTTGGTGATCCTTGATGCGAGCCACAAATCTCGGTATAATTCCACTCAGTTGCCAATGAATGCATCCGGGTTACCAATATTTCAACATATCTGTGTCCAATAATCAGAAACAGGTCGGAAATTACGAGTAGACCGATGTCGATCTATCAGCAGATGGTAAATAATTAATTAATAATAAATAAATGGTAAATACCGGGCGGGATTCTGGGGATTTTAAGTTACTGGCGACGTGGTGTTCGGAAGCTGGCGCACCAGTGCTTATGGGCTCCACTAGGTCGGCTGAGTACAACAACGGAATGAATTCTGTATCCAGCCTAAAGCAGGAGTTATCACCGCTTGTTTACATGCAACCTGAACACACTCAGGTGGACCCAACAACTCAGAGGCTCCACTTGTGAGGTCAACCTCTTCGTATACGTGATGAAGCCGTTTGAAGCAAGGTAGACGAGTAAACGGAAAATCAGTTGCCTTAGTTTGAACAGAACTGCAATCACTTCTGACAGTAACTCAACGCTCAAAAGGACCTACAAAGGACAAGCACCAGGTGCTACCACTCTATCTCTCCACAGATGTCTCCAAGTACATTGATTAGCGCACCGAAAAATGATAAAATCTTCTCAAAGTCAATAAAAGAGTACTTTTGAGGGTATCCATATTTTGTCATCTTATTCTAAACAGTTTTATGCAATGCAGAATAACAGGTACTAAGTTCCATTAGTTATAACTCTAACAAAGTTCTCCTAGCCTTTGTGTTCGAGCAGATTTCTGCATCCATTAGCGGCATGTTCTGTTTTTATGTCCACTGAAATTGCTGTCACTAGGATACACTACGTAATCAATATTTTCAAAGTTAAAAGCTAAAGCGAACATAATATCCGCCCCCCTCCATTAACAGATGTCGCTGTTTGTTTTCTATTGAGACCAAAGCATTGAAATTTGTGTTTCTGTTTTGATTGCCGCTGAAATACTTCATAGCAATACGCCGATCGATTTGGAGGCCAGTAATTAGGTTGGGCTTATGCAATTCTTTCTTCAATCAATGAAAGCTAATTAGTCCCAAAACTGAGGAAGCATAGAAGCGCGTGTCCACATTTAGTGATGTGATTACGTGGAATAGAAGGGCGAGTTTTTTTATTGTAAAAATCATGAAATACAATCTTTTGGGAAACAGTAGAAAAACATAGGTATGTGAGAATTAGGAATAATCTAATTTGAAGCAACGGCATACGCCTTTTTGAGTTTTGTGAGTCAGATTTGGTTGAATAGTACTCACAAATGTGAGAGCAGATGGATTTAAACAGAGACGAGTGCTTATTTTTCAGTAATAGCTGTTAAGCATTGGTCACACCGAAGAACCACTGGCCAGTAGCATTGGATTTGCCTCCTACAACCTGGTGTTGCGTGAATGAAGGTCTTACTAAGACGAAGCGTTTCCATTCAGCACTGATGGGTAACGATGATGTTCTGCAAAAATGAAATGAATGAAAGAATGAAACCACTTCACAGGGAGAAGTCGCATTTGAACTTTTAGTGAACGGGAAGTGAAGATGTTCTGCTGAACCCAACGAAGGATGGTTACTATATTTAAGTGAGGCCAAGACAGATCTCTCAAAGGGACACGTTACCGGAAAGCGGAGAGTTTGTTTACTAAATATCCCCTTGTTATGTACTCCCATCCGAAGTCACGTTGGCGAGTGAGTTCAACTGGCCTGCACGCTGATAAGGTGCTCAATTTAACAAAAGCTAATAGACAAAATACTTCTGAGCAAGCTTCACCAATGATTGAGGTGGCTGAAATCATAAATTAGTCACTTTAGGGCTTTTTGCCGGGATTACATATCAGCTGGACCAAAAAACCATATATGTGTTTACGGGTTAGAACCAACGTGTTTGACTATCTCTGAGGCATGTGAGCGATTGAACATCGGTTTTTTTCATTCGAGATCCGGACTGCACGCTACCCTTCAGGGATTTGAAAGCCCTTTTAGTCGGAAAGCCGTAACGTGAAAAGGCCAGCCAATAGGAAACCGTGTGTTGAGTCAGGGACCAACAACCGCATCTGCAGAGAAATCGTAACCATTCCTAGATCACTCAGTCACCATGGATTCCAATAAATGACACCCTGAAGCAGATGTTTTCACCATTCGGATGAAAAATTCACTGGAATAAAAACAAGTATTTGATCAGTACGTAGGTTTACAAAGAATCCGAGAATCACTGAACCTAAGATCTGTAATGTGCTGTTTAGAGAAGACGCACTTGCTCCGCAAATGATTCCTTTGTGCCCATGTCCGAATCCCTTCAAGTTCTGTCAAATTTCTCCAAATAAATCGGATGAATTTAACCGTGATACATTGATTCCACTGCTCATAGGGTTATGTTACGGGTGTAGCAGCTTTTGATGACTGTAAGGCAAAGAATCCACAAAATTCTCTGCCAGCAGAATAGGCTATTGTAAACGACGACTACCATTTATTCATCTGGGTCATTAGCCTGTTGAAATGTAAAACACGGACGAAACCAGCCAATTTTTCTAAAGCTCTGGGGCTGTGGAGTGTAAAATTTTCAGTGGAGCACCTGCAGTCAGATAAAATACAGATAACATCGAGTTTTCACTGAAAGAAGAATTTTTATATCATTCAAGCAAAAGTTCTTCAAAACTGGAACCTTTCTGTTTGTTCGTCTGAAGAATTTATAAAGTTTATAAAAATTTATAAAAATTGTTCTAACTTTCTCTCAAGTTGCCTTCCTTAGGAACGGGATAAGTCTTGTGGTTTCAACTTGTTAGTTGTGAGTATACATTCCCCATAAACCCAGATGACTTCCAAATGAGTGACACGCAGCACTTGCAGGCATTTCGGCCTCCCCACTCTATTTTGTTCAAGTCAAGTGGTAACTGGCTTCTATGATATAGAAGAGAACAAAATGGGTGGGTCTTCAAAAAACTAGAAATGTAAGTAGGAATAAGCAGCCGTTGTTCTTCAAAACAGCATCACTAAGTTGTATATTTCCCTTTTACTATCAAGGCGACATACAGTATACTATACATATCATCTATACTGCTTACAAGTGACATGTTTTAATACACGCCCACGTAGCATTCATAAACGTCAACCAGTTGAAATTAGCATCCGTTTTACCAGAAATATGCGCCAACCCTCGTACGTGCAGGCCAAACTAGAGTGCAAGCAAAACCCAATGTTTTTTTATACCAGAAATCCACTTTGACTAACAGTTGTTGGTAATATGAGAAGATTTGGTTATTTTAATGGATATTTCATCCTGTGAGTAAAGCCAGTCTGTGATGAATAGCCCAGAAGCTCTGTATGGCTGCCTTTTTTCCTTAGTGGGAATCATCCGCGGCGCGCATCTCACGAAACTCCGGGGACTTATGGACCAGCGTCCTGCCGACCAGTAGTTTAAATAAACACTTAAATGTTCTGTCATGATCAACTGATCAGCAATGTGATTAGCTCTCAGTCAGACAGGGTATAGCGTCATTTATGCCTCAGTCACAGAAATCACATCACGTGATCACTTAATGACAGGTTCTTTCAGTTATTACTTCGCACCTGGAGGTTTCATCTTGTGGAGTGTCTCACTCTAAGCCAATGAGAAATTGTTGGTAGTGTGAGGAGATTTTGGAATTTTTGATTGGGTGCGGTCAGCGATTAACTGCTGATCAGTCACTCATGGCCGATTAAGAGTTCAAACTGCTAGACGGGAGATTTTAAGTTTCTGGGGCTTCCTGAGATGCCCAGGGCTGATGGTTTCTAATAAGAAGGAGACAGACGTACAGTCCTTCTCGGCTTTCCAGAATAGCTTGGTTTCATTTGCACAATTATATCTCAATTGAATAGGACAGATGATACCTCGCAGTTTCAGGTTCACCACCGTTAATTTGGTTTAGACATTGTACAAGATAAACAAAAAAGATTGTTAATTCAAACCTGGACATTTGGGTAAACAGACAAAACCGTTATGACCCGTTTTCGTGTTCTGCTAATTGAGGTGTGTTCTAATGGTTAGCATCAATGGTCAAAATATGCCATATATGACTGAGTCAGTTTGATCATCCAGTGCAAAGGTCCTCAGATTTCTTAGAGGAGGTAAACCAGTCATAATATATTTCCTCTTGACAACAATTATTCCGTTTCTGCACTCATATTTACGCCCTCTTACAATTTCGCAACTGGTCATTTAGTTAGGTAGCTCCCTCAGGTCGGTAACCAGGCTCAACTTGTGACCTTGTTTTCAGAGAAACATCAGTTTTGTAGAGAGTTTTTAGATGTTGGCAGATCTGGTACGTTTATTAGCTGTCGTCAGGCGACAGCTGTTCTACTTGCGGAGCTTGGTAAATGGCTTGTAAGCAACCCGTCGCCAAATGACGAGACATCATCAATACCCTGTTGGGTTGATTTTACCCTCACTTCTACTTGCTTCGTGCTCCTCGGATTTGCTCGCATTATTCTTCGTTGAATTCATCACGTGGTTTGGAAAAAAATAAGCCGTTTGCTTTATCTTGTCTGTCCTTTTTTGAAGGATCTCTCTGAAACTCCGTGGCTATCCACTGTCACAACCACAGCTGTCTTGCAAGAATGGAAGTCCACAGGTACGAACAGCGAGCTCACGTCAAATGAGAACATAATTTATTCTTCCTTGCTTTTTGTTTCTACTGATGGGATCAATCTATTGTTTTCTACCCCATGTAGGATTCTGGCCAACACTGAAATCAGAACCATGAATTGAACAGAAATGGGAGGGCAACTGTTGGGATCGTCTACAACCGTTCCCTTATCAATGAACACTAAGCTAGAACATAAGCCACTGCAGGGTTTGCATGAGGTGATGACCTTTCTTAAAATCAGACTGATAGCGTTTGTGCACTTTGGTGCATCTGGTGCAGTCAAGGTATGGGGTCAGCTACCGGTGCCGACACCGTGAGGTTCATCGTTTGCAATTTTCCGAACATTACTTCTTAGGTGAGCAATTTCATAATTTAGGGCTTGGGTTTGAAGAATGTGTGCGGCCTCAACTTTGGACCTCGAAACCATAGATCTATATCAGGTCACTACAGGCAGTTGGGTACTATGCAGAACGATCATAGGCAGTCTATCATAGGTTTCATGCAGCAGGAGTGGCTGATTCCCCGCGGGGATTTGTCTGTAATCAGTGGCTACGTCAAATGGTCGTTGTCAACCTTCAGCCGGTCCAAATGTAACCTTAGTGCAATGAAAACTACAGTTGGATCAAGTATTGAGATACGGTATCGTTGGCCAATTATTTTACGTTAGGGCATAACACCTAACGTTGCTGCAAACAGGCTGATCTTGTCAGATTCAACGAAGGTCGTTTATCAAGTCATTTCTGAAAAGTAAGATGGTAGAAATGCAGTAAGATCATACTTATATTTCCAAGAATTGATGCATTTACTTGTGGGCGCTTCCGACCGTCAAAATAAGGGGCACATTGGCGCAAATACGTGTCTGATTGTGATGTCGCAGGTGCGTCCACGGGTCAAGGAGTGCCATAAGGTTAGTAGCAAATGGCTCAGGACAGGATGACGCCGAGCCCGCAATCGTACGTATGCACATACGTATGTATGTATGTATGTATGTATGTATGTATGTATGTATGTATGTATGTATGTATGTATGTATGTATGTATGTATGTATGTATGTAATGACCACGAATTCCTCATCACGTGTGACCTGACTAAGTTATATCACCACGAATGAGTGCAGATCCTGAATATCGGTCCATCTTGAAGTGTTCTCCTGCTGACTAAACTATAATGAGTGGTGCGCACTACGAAATTAACTCATAACAGCAAAACATCGTTTGAATCACCTCAGGGAAGTTTCAATACCAGCAATATTCCCACGCTCCCGTGGTTAAACTTATACCTTCTCAGTACGAGCCGAAAACCTTTAGTAGTAAGCCGACTAGTTTCTACGATACTTTTTTGCAATTGTACTGTGGGAAACAGTAAGATTGCTGCGCAGCTCAAGGTCAGCCAGGGATCCCGTTGTCAGTTTCTACTTTACTTTTAAATGTGCAGACTCACATCTGCCGGAACGTTTGAAGAGAAGGCTCAGTTTTTCTGTCATACCTACCTCTACTATAGTTCGGCGAGTGAAAGGGTGTTCGTGTGAATACCTCAGCAAAGACTGCGGTCACCGAATACGAACATTTGTACTCACAAAATGAGTTGAAATTTGGGATTTCAAATGACCTGTAGGACAACTGATCTATTTGCAGTAGTCCAACATGATGGCACTCGCTTTCTACGGAATTGAAGATGAAGCAAGCGTAGCATACTAGGGAATAAATACAGTAGGATACAAGTTGTCATCGAAAGTTCCGTGACAAAACTACAAAATTAAAGAAAAACAGCCGATCCCATGTATGAGCATAGTTGGTCTTGAACGACTGACAAGACAGTCAAAGCTCAAGTATCGATTTGCGACAGAACCGTAAGTATCAGGAAATACTGCCCATCAAAAAAGCCATCTGAGTAATTAGGGCCTCACGTGCTACCAAAAGGTTAAAGATTTAGCCCTTTTGAATATTTCTGACCAAAAAATAGTTGAAGAAGATGAGACAAGCTTTGTGGTATGACCAACTTACCAATAAACAATGCACAGTCAGCAACAAAGCACACAGGTGGAACACAATCTATAGTTGCATGTAAAAAACAAAGCGTTGGTTGACTTATTATCATAGAAATTCAGGTGGGCTTCTACTATCTCTTTCGTTTACCTGTTCAAATGCACAATACAACAGCTGTCATAAAGTTCATTTAGGTCGTTGTTCAAGGTGAATCTGTTGCCTTGAATTTTGTGAGTAAATTGGTCAACATCCACCAAAAACCCATAACCGGTCTCCACCTCGTTTGGAGCCTATCGGGTGAAGGTAGTCGTCGAATATCGCAAAGACCTTTCTTCCCACATTAGGTTTTAAACTTGTGTATAATAGTTTGCAAAATGATTTTGGAATAAAACGAAATCTATAGTGGCACAACTACGACATGTTTTTCCTAGGTTGATGTTGTATTACCAATCGGCTAGTGAAACTACCTGTCCCATACCTTACGACAGTGACCGAAATTTTGTCACCTGTCCAGGATGAATAAAGAATCACTTCTTCACAGGCGGCCAGTTGTATCCACTACATAGGTGGGGTGTATTTTTTAGTAAGTGCCAACCTTGTGTAAGCGAATTGTGCAAAATGTCGACCTTTTGTTTTCCAAGTTGGCCATTAAAAAAACCAGAAAGACCATTACAGTACATATATCAGCTTATCATGAAGTGGTTAACCTTTGCGGACTAAAATCCGCATTCACTGTTGGGAGACAGATGGCCCTCCAATAAAATCCTACGCGGTCATTTCGACGACAGAACCGATCGGACCTAAAATCCTCACTGCCCTCGTTTCAAGACTAGCCGCTACTAAAAAACATTGTAATATTCTTAGATCATGAACGCAGCAATATCTGGTGTGGTCCAGCGCTGTTGGTAAGACGTCAAATGCTCCACCAGCTTTCTGAGCGCAACAAATTTTGAAAGAAACAAAAACCACGTACTTAGTTTGTTCTCTCCTGCCTCATTTAAGCAGCAAGAAAATGCAGTGGTTGTTGCGATTTCTTTCCCTGTAACTCAACAGGTTACTCGTGGATATTCAATTTATTTTTAAGGTATGTTCCAAGGTTCGTGAACTCCGTCGATCCTGTCCTAGTACGCTACCATTCGTGACCAGAAAGTGAGTTTTGTTCAAGTTATCTTTAAGCAAGATTACCCCAAGTGATGAATGTGACTTATCGCTCTTCGCATTACCATCATGCTGTTAGTTTTATTATTACTGTGTTTGTCATTACAGTGCTACAATCAATGAATGCTTAGCTGCTCCCCGAAACTTTCAACTAAGCGAGATCGACTTGACAGCTGGATAGTTGCAAAAAACAAATTTTGCACACGCGACGTATATAGGCACATCCTTGAGGCTAATTAATGATGATCAGACAATATTGAGAATGGGGATAGCTCTCTAGACAAAACAGCTGACAGGAAAGACTATTCGATGAATTTCGGTCATAATGTATTCCATTGTCTGGAGATTTCACGCCCTCGGTGGAATAGCAAATACGCGTTAAAGTCCCACATTTATTGGCCGTTTACGAATCAGCTATCAGCGCAGACAACTGCTGTGTCGGTTTTTTATGAATGAGCGATCCGTTGCTCAAAAGTGCGATTTTGGAAATCGACTCATTCACACGTCAAAACGGAAAGCCACTTTTACGTTGTATTTGCTGACAGAATGGAAATCACCACTTTAAATAGGTGAAAATAGTTCAGGCGTGTAGCTACACAACTCACTGAGCCTCAGAGGTTATTAATATTTGTCGCTATGTTTGTTTTTGCGGGTCGAGTCCAACCAACAACTAAGATTCAACCAGCTTTGTCAACATAGCAGCCCGCAGTTTACGATTTGTGTAACAAACATACAAGCGCAGTCTTTGGCTAACGCTAGCTAAGAGGCTTGACGTACATACAACACAGCGCCGTGTTCTTCAGCAGACATTGGAGATAAACTTCCACAAAACGCCATTGTATTTAAATGCCAAAACACTCGTGTGAACTTGAAAAATACCCTAATTTAGTATTGTTTTTCCTCACCAAAACATTCACTTTTGCCGCAGTTGTGAAGATCCCACACTGTGGTGTACCCCGGATATCCCTAGTGCCAGACACACGTAAACAGGGTTGAGTTTGGTGATGAGTATCTAAGCGTAACAGTTAAATGTAGTCACCAAGCGATGTATGTCGTTGCGAAACGAGGAACGAACAAGTATTCAGGGGCTGCAATTTGGTTGGTCTAAATAAGTAGTCTCAATCCAGTAGTAGTCCTCCTGTGAGGAGCAGCCTACAGATTTATGGGGATTTTGGAGCACAATCGGAAGACTTCCCTGTGTAAAATGCATCCGATTACGTCGTATTTCACTCACACGATATACGTATTTACTTATTACTTATCGTTTGGTCCAACTGCCTGCGCTGTTGCCTCGTCTCCACGAGAACCCTGCAGACCCGTGCAACAACCACGAATTCAGGCCTAATCACATGTCCTAGTTCGGAAATTTCGCTGTTTGAAGTGCATTCGTTCATCGCAGAAAATAAGTCGATTTCCAACTCTTCACGATAACCCCGGTTTACCTCATTGAAGCTTTTCCGGTATGAGTGGTCATTTGCCACAGAAAGTTGGGCTTGACCGCAGTAAAAATGAAGATTATTTCCACGAGCTACTCCGTCTGCTTGACTGGATGCCAGTAAACGACCGATTCTGTGCCACCCGACATGCCACTGATCGAAATACTTAATTCGCGTTGCCTATCATGTCTAGTTGTGCGCCGACGAATAGTGGCTCTGATTCACTGAAATACGCCTTCCATCGAGAACCGACTACCCTCTTGTCTACCACAAAGACCTTGGAGGTAGTTCTAATAGCATGAGATTTCAGTGTACAGGTAGGACTCCTCAGTTCGCCAGAGGTTCGTGATAGTGGAATTTCCAGACAGCGCTCAAAATGCATTGATAATGTTAAACTCCGTTCTCAAATTTGTACTGATCACCAGTTGTTTCCCAGAAGTACATGGTTTAGACGCAGTGAGTTCCATTTTGTTTCTGCCATTCTCCTACCAATGGTAAGCCTTGAAATCAAAATAATAGTCCGCTTTCAGCTACCGATAGCGCGACTCTGTACTTGACTCGTTCTTTTTTGAATACACAGGGTGATTCAGATCACACTCCTATTTGGTGCAGTTTTTCATTAAACTCCCTCAGTAAGCTCTGGAAATGAGAAGTGGAGAAGATTTATTGAGCTAAACTTTAGGAAGACATTCAAAAACCTACTGAACAATGTATTACAAGCGGTCATATTGGAGGATATTGACTGCTGAACCACAGCCATGCTGGAAGCCGGGAGTTTTGGTTGTAGTGTTCTGAAGCACGCACTATCTCTCCTTGATGCGAGAAGCCCTAGTCCCTAGCACGTACAGTACAACCCAAAGTGAAGACAGATTAGACGACAGATCAAACTTAGCCTGTGTGCGGGCGGAGAGAGGTGGTTGAACTAGACATTTCCAGAAATGGAAAAGGCCAACGCAACTAGGAATGCACGAAGGCTCTTCCGGTTAAACGAGAAAACAGGACCCTCTGGGAGTGAGTTCATCATTAATATACATGATATATAATAGTATACCAGCGTCTATATCACTGGTCAGCATATTTTGAACTGCTCTTTAATTATCCCACTGCCCCTTTATCTAGAATTTCATTCGGCCCACTCATTTTGGGCTGTGGTCTGTGTCCAGATCCTCACCAATAGCTGAAGTACCAATATGCTTTTCTGCCTTGAAGCGCGGTATGGCTGTTCGAAGTTAAAGTAGAATCTTTGTGTAAAAAATGAGTTCCCTAACCGACTGTTCCAACCATGAAGTTATAAGACCCACGGTTTAGCCAGAATATCGGAGGTCATTACATGTTTCGACACGCACTTTGCATCTTCAAAGTGCAAAGTCTTGCTTCAAGAGTCCTCATCTCTTGTGTTTCTCTGCGACTGTTGACCGGTTTACGTATCTTGGCATCTACATTAACCAAGATAAAGTTGATTAACAGATAAAGATGATTCAAGTTGATAAGCGAGGCACGAGCAGTGTTCGGCAGCTTGCGTCATTTGTGGGATCGGAATCAAATTTCGCTGGAGTCAAAGGGCTTTTTATAAAGGACAACTGTAAGAGCGGTCTCACTTCAAGGTGGCGAAACCTGATGAAAAAAGTTTACTTTGATTAAACTTAATCCAATTCATGCGGTGCCATCATCAGAATAAACATTAATCGGTAGGACTGTCTCACCGTCGAAGCCATTAGGAAAATTACCCTGAAAAATGCGATCCTGTAAGCATTTCTTTAAGATACCTGGAAGTTTGCTTACTGTGTAAGCCAGTGTTTATCTTTTGTGGGCAAAAAAACGTGACATTGACTCATGGCTTTTTTCGTTTTTATATTTTAGCGCGCCGGTAGCTAATTGTTTGGCTGTGGTTCTCTTTAGTTTAAGTGCCAAAATACCTCAGGTGCCAAAATTAACAACATTTTGACCTCAGAATATAAGCACAGCATTCGTCGGACCCATAAGCCCCGCTAGAACACAAATTTACGTAAGACGGCGAAGCACTCATTCTCGCCTGAAACAGACACTTGCACATTTTCCGAACTTCGAGTCAACAACTGCACTTTTTGGAAAAGTCCTGAAGCGTCTAGGGTAAAAACTTAATTTTGAAGTGAGGTTTGACATAATCTGTCAGTTTTGTGTTAACGCTGTGAAGTAGGACTCCTGTCAGAGCCACCGACCAAACTGTATGTTGTACTGGTTCTGATGTGTTCCAAGTGATGTCGTCTACTTTGACAAAACCGCTTTAGGCTCACAACAAATCTATACCACCTCATCCTCGTGTAACCACGGGACTGGTCAAAGTCTTACACTTTCCCGGAGCACTAATTGGCTTTTTGGCGTTGAAGATGCCTGTGTGTAGAATAGCGGGAACATTTCAAAAACAAACAAATGGAAATCACTGAACTGTTTCAGCTTAGTTTCTCTCTAGGTTCATTCGCTTTTCACCCATGTAAGATGATTTTGTTTCCCCTTGAATACTGTCCGACTGGACAAACATACGATACAATAAGAAACTCACTGAAACGGATACTTTATTCAAAGCTTAGATTTACTAGAACTAGATACCTAAATTCCATACTGGATATCTTGATGTCCTTTTCCAGTAAACTTGAATGATGTCTCCCTTTTCGAACCACTTCATGAAGTACTTGGTAGGACTGGATCTTTAATCTACTTGAGCCAAAATTTATGTCTGATATACTCTATTCCAGGCTTGTGACTACAAAGCATGTATGCAGATTGCGGTGTTTCGTCAAACAAAATTGATTGGATTATACTTTAATGCCCTGTTGTGCTCGCATAACCATCCTGCATTGTCCGTCCCATGAGCTTGTTACCAATAGTTAGACTATAGAGGCTATATTCTAAAGCGCACCCACACTGTCGCAAGGGATTTAGTGATATTATTGGCGTGTGCAACCACATCTTCTAGCCTGATACCTCTATCATTACCCCAGCTGAACAGCCGACGCCGTGGATTTGATTATGGGGTAGCATATACACGAGTGATTCGTTTCTTCGTGAGTGATTAGGCCGCAGTTCTCTTGGAACCGTCACTCTCGGAAGGCACTCGCACTCTTGCACCCCAAGTAATTTTGGGATGGGGCATTCGATTATCTTTTTATAAACTTATTTTCCTCGAAGGCATTCATTTGGCTAACAGCTTGTTTGGTAAAGTGAACGGATTGATATGGATTCGGAACTCCCTGCGAACCTGTAGGCATTTCAGATTTTTTGCACAGTGTCAACCTGGGATGGAAACAACTAGCTCCTTTGGTAAAGTGGCTTGTTTGAACAGTATAGTCCGGCATAACTTTCTGTCACACGACCATCTACCAATTCGTTCAGTATGTGTGCTTGTCAGTAGTTCACATGATTTTGATCAAAACTGTTGTGTTTATTTTACCGGGGCATCTCTGTTCAATCTGAAAGCCGAAAGTTGACACATTGCATGGAAATGAAGTATGGACCGGGAGATTTGCTTTATGACTGTAGCGCGCTTATTTGAAATGAATGAGATTCAGAAGGATCATTCATCTACGGACCATTCCCGAAAAGCTTGATTAATGCAACCACAGGGTGCACAGGTCAAGATACGATTGCCACTTTCAATGGTCACAGAAATGCACAATTAATGCGAATCGTGATATCGTCACTATGCTCACTGGCCGTGCGCCTAGCATTAGAACTAACTGCTTCAGGGTCTTTCTACACGGTGAGAAAATATAGAGACGGAATAACGCGAATTTTGTCAGACTGAGGTCCCGGGTGGATTTCAGTCATCAAGCAGCCCAGAGCAATAAGCGTTAAAGAATGTTTTTCTTTCAAGGCACTCCTGATAAGAACGCAGTTAGCAGACAAAGACTGATTACTTCTATTGGTGCTGATAACTACCACACCACAAATTTATACCATACTACATAGAAACAGCGTAGAAGGCCCATATGGAAATCACGGGAAATTATCCTAAAAAAGGAGGGAGGTGTACGCGGGTCAAATAGGTGTAGTCAGTTTCGGGCAGGTTTATGGGACAGATTTTTTTTGTAGGTCAGTTCACGTTGCGGGGTCACCCAATTTTCATTCGGATGCAGAGTTCTGGTTCATGTAGTCGATGTCCAATCGTCCCTGAATCGAACCAGTAACGATCGGATCTGAGGCCGTCTGCACAAGAATTCGCGTCAGGGGAAACTATAATGTTTGTCAATCCTTGGATCTCTAATCCGTTTAATAAACCTGAATATATTTTTCAAACTGTGGGTTAATGCTTCTATTCCGATCTGTTCTCACGGGCTGAGAGGAGATTTGGGTAAGACTTGATGAACAGAATTTAAAAAATTTTCGTGGGTGGGCTTTGCGTATTTTGTGGAAACTACAAAGGTCCAATACGCTCAAAAATATTGTATTCAAGGCTTTTAGATCATTTAGGGCGTTTTAATGTTCAATATATTGCCTTGTCATCCCTCTGAGTTTTACATTTTTTCCATCTAGTTAAACTTAGATTTATCTATGAGGATGCTAATCATTTTGACAATGTCAGTAGTTTCATTCATTTCTCAGACACGTCCACTGTGGCTTCCGTTCAGTTTACATGAGCTCCAAGTTTACTAGTGAACCAGAACAGGTCGCACACTTAACTTTATTCGATGTGATTATTCCAGGGAGGGCCGATGAGACCACTGGACGAGAAGTTTGCAGGAAGAAAAGACTAGTATGTTCGTTTCAACAGCTTGCAACGGAAACGTGACCTACACTTATTTACAAACAAATTTGGTTTTGCGAGGGACTCACCTGGAACCCGGATGAATCTCTCGTTTATGATGTTTCTATGCAATTTGGGTTCAAGTGGAGCATAAGGTTGACGGAAACTCGGGGACTGCCCCTACCTGATGAGTCGCAAGAAGGGCGAAACAGGTCGTGGGCTGTAGAAGAATTTTTCATGAGTAGTGTATTACGTCTAGAAACGTGACCGAAGTTGGTTTTTGACTTAGACGTCAAAGAAGATACGTCTCTTGGACCGTTTACAACAGGAACTAATTTTTTTAGAATATAATCATGTTCCTGTGTGATGTGTTTGGGGGAAGCCTAGCTCAAGAGCCATAGCGTTCACACCTGGATGAAGTCAGTCAAATAGTAAGCAGGTGGAATTCCTTCGAACTCATGCACCCAGTCAGACAGTGCTGGTGCACTCCAGAATATTATCGGCCGCATAGACGATTGGAATCCGACCACATGATCCACAACTCTGTGGGGGCTTATCAGCTGAGTTAGCCTACAAACAATTCAGTCACACAGACTTGTCCAAAACTGACTTGCATTACTCGGTACCACAAACCTCCAGCGCGCGCACCTTAAAAAAAGAATATGTACCGGTGAATTTTACACAACCTTTTCAAGCACATTTAAGAGGTGGTAAATAAGAGCATAAGTAGCAAGAAGCAGGCGTTGTTCGCTGCCTTTGTTCCTTTCATAGAATTTTATCAACTGATCCAACAATCAATGTTCTTCTACACAGCAGTGAGTCTTCTGAGACAAGTGCGACCGTTAAGCACTCGTCAGTAGAATTTTGTCAAAACTGACTACGAAGCAAGATTAAAATAATGAAGAAGCCTGTGGTGTAACTAATGCATTGGAAAGTGTCACTGAGTGTACTAATGACCATAATTTCTGGGAAATGACAACAAACAATGACCACAACAATGACAAACAAACAAGGCCTCGTGATTATATCTAATTCGCTGATGCTGTTGAGGACTGACAACGATGGTGAAGAACACCGTGAAGACAAATGTGCAATCAGCGAAGGGAAGCCGCCCTAACTGTCAAAACACCTTCCCTATGTGTGAGAGTTTCCGTTGAGCCCTGACACATTAGGATTTGATGCTTTATTGTTTTTTTTTTCGGGTGTATTCTTTTCTCGACATAAAAAGGTTCTTTTATGTGAAGAATTGATTACATTCCTCCAATGCTGTCTTGCTGCTTACTCAATGGGAAAAGTTTCTCATCGAATGCGAGATTAGTTCACCGTCACATTTCTCACTAAAACATGTTTTTCTTAAGTAGGCGGTACACAACTTTTCTTATAGGATCACCTATTGGAACATACTAAAGTCATACTACTAGGGTGACTGGTTCCAGCCACCACACTGGAGTACCCCTGGAATGAAACGACTCGTAGATTACCATTCACTCACCACTGTAACTCTAAACACAGCCACTTAGCTATTTATCCACCAGGACTTGACTAGATAACCTCTGGATGCAGTCAGTTGCATGGATAACTTTGCGAAGTAACCTGACTTCTTATTGCTGCTTGCATTGTAACAGAGTAGCCTAACCGAAACATGTATAGTAACATCAGCCCTAGCTGCCATCCAGGTGAGCACCACCGTCCAGACCTATATCACACTTGAGTGCTTCGCCACCGGTTTGGGTAGCCGGGTTGTCCCTATGTTTCTGCTAGTATCTCATGTCCACTTGCTATGCATTTTAACGTATTTCACTGCATTTCGTTGTCAGGCGTTGCATCATATTTTATTGTGCTGTCTGTTTGATTAAAAATATTCCTATACCTGTATTCTGTACACATAGGTGAACTCTTTTCTTAGTGCTGTGAAAATTTGTGAACCTACAGTGGTGCTAGAAGTGACTTTCTACGACCGCCGCTTTGCAGGCTAAGCGGCTATACGTGTGTGACTTGGATGTGCCTAACAAGTATCGCTTACGACCAGAACACATTTGTTGTACGCTGTGGGTCTCCACTGTTCATTTGCACCCACTGGAGCTGGTGATAATGAGCCGTCTGATGGCTTTAGAACTACCTCCTCTTGACTACCCTCCGTTCACTTCCTCTTGGTTTTAAACCACCTAGAGAGCCTTCACTTTGATGCACATTCGGGCAAGCCCATACAACACGTGCAGGGGCCAATGACATGATAGGTCATGTCGGAAACGGATGATACCTCATTATATATATATATATATATATATATATATATATATATATATATCAATCCAGTCATCTGTCAATCTGCACAACCTCAGAAAAGAGCTAACGTTTGTATTGACCTGAAGATCAAAAAACGAAAGATTTATGAACCATACTTTTTATTTGGAAGTGTTCCAACAATATAGGAAAACTGCAAAGATCGTTCCGCGTAAAAATAAATTTCATCCTTCTCATCATTTCCAGCTTCGTGTCAACAAACAAGCGTGAACCGTGGCATTCACCTACTCGCAAATTACGTGCGGTCTGAGCGTTCTTTACGCTGTCTTTTTGTGGCATATCTAAGTTCAATTGAAGCATTTCCATGGTTGCGAGACCAAACACTCAAATGTTTCGTGATCTGAATTTCAATTAATTTTCATTTATTGTTCGATAATTCGTATGGTCTTAAAAGTGATCGTTCGTACAGATTACGTCAAACGAGAAATCGCCAGTCGGAATTTTAAGTGCTTCCACAAAAGGACATCAAACTCAAAAATTCATTTGAAAAGATTCAAATTTCTGAAAACTCGGGCAAGAAATACAATGCTTTAAAATTTCACAAATATAAGTGCCTAAAAGTTATAGCTCATCAGGGTTGCATCGCTTACGAGGAAAACTGTAAAACACAACCCTTCGAAGACGGGGAAGAGCAGTTCTGTCTTGCTAAAATTCTGCACTACATTGTACCATCATATGCAGAAAAACAGCTCCAGCTTGTACTGTTGCTGGGCTTTTATCAGAATTCATGCATTTCTGTAGCTTAGCACACATAATACTACTCTCTAACCGGTGATTGGCGATCGACGGTCAGCGAACGATTCAGAACAACTGGATGTGAACTACGGAATAATCGATTTTGCGTTCTTGTGAACAACGGAGTGCGTGATCTCGATGCAGTCCTGTTGATTGATTTTGCATAAAAAGGCAGAAAATTCGAGCAAGCTCGATTGGGGACATTCACCGGCGCCAGGCTTAATGTTCTTACAGATTTGTTAAACGATAACCAGGTGACCAAGTGATGGCAGATGCATACTATACAACATTCGATCTATGCGTAGGTTTTGCCGCATACTAGTTGTATCCCAGAATCTGCAAAACCATTCGGTAAATTTTGCGGTCAGTGAAATGACAGACGGATAAATCCACTTATTTATAGCTTTGACAAACAAAGAAAATCATCAGACCGACTTCACATGCTGAAACAGGCCGACATCGTTCCCCATCTACACAGGTTTACTCGGGGTTTATCACGTTGTCCATTCTCTAAACTCTCTGTAAAACTTTCAGTTTAATTCAAGCGTCTTTGATTTTGGTCAGCAAATGTTGACCGATTTATCTCAGAAAACACGAACTTGCGAGTAAACAGCTCAACGGTTAATGTCTCCATGTGAATTCGGTTCAGGCATTTTGGCTGTGACGAGAAACAGGAAAGTTATGAAAGAAAATGTTGCTGACCTAATAAATATTTTTTGGTATTCCCAACTACGGATTGATAGTACTGTTCGATTCAAACGGTTGCCCTTAATAGGTGAACAAAAACGATTCAGGATTAAAGAAGGAGTGCAATTTTTTCTTCCTTTTTGTAATCCACTGATCAATAAATCGTACTGATCGAAGCTGTTTGAATAACAAGTGTTTATGGAGTCTGTGGCAAAACCAGCTGCAATTACTAGGTTACCTAAGACCCAAAGGCGAAACTCGCACCTCAAATTAACGTATTTGTGAACATCTAAATAATGAAATTCAAACTCGAAGGCGTCCACTATTTCGCTATCTGGATAAGCTTTAAATATTTCTGCTCACATCTTTGGCCGTAGGAAGGTGTGACACTCAGTAAAGAGTCCTGTAAAGCGATTGTCTACGCAGCTCGATAGTTGTCGGGACAGAAAGATTTTTAGTGCTTAAAAACAGCTGCTCTGAAGACTTTCAGTCCATACAGACTTGCATGATATGCGGAAGCACGAACTTTGATAGAAGTTACCCAGTTGATCACAAGTTTACTCACACCGGCAGACCTGTTTGAAATTGCACAATTTGCTTGGCGTAAATTTGACTTTTCTCTAGCCAAAGCTAGTCTGACTTACTTGCCTTCTATGGATGATAATATCGTTAGGAATACGTTCAATCCAATATTGCTAGATTACACATCACCATTTTAATAACCCACTGGTGAACAGCCCCAAGGAATACTGGTGTGGGCAAGGTTCAATATTACGGTAAAAATTTATGGAGTCGAACTAACACACTGGTACTTCAATGATGAGCAGGTGATTGCTACATGTGCTCGCGGTTTCCTGTACTTACTTCAAGCTCCACTGGATTGTAGCAGTCCCCTTCACCTTTACTCCCCGATCATAGTACACATTGGCTTACATTAGGCATATTACCATATATTAGCATATTAGGCTTCATGGCCAGCGTGTATGGAATTTAAGCAAAAAGCCTGACTCAGACTGGCCCCATACTTCCCCCCGAAAAGGGATTACTTCTCTATGAGGGAAACTTTTTCCTGCTTTATGAACTTCCATGAGATTGATTAACAGAATGACAATGCTGCAAGCGGAGGCATAAAAATCTTGACCCTTATACTGCTCAAGAAAGGCCAGCTGAATGCAGAAGTCGGAATATGAAAGTGTTCTTGCATTGAAAATAATTTATGAGAAGCTTCAGAAATCCAACATGTCATGGAACAATGTTCAGCTCTACTGGTTAACACTAGTGCGGTTATATGCACGAAATGGTGACCATGGCAAAACAATAAGTGGCTGAGTGGGTTTTAATCAGTGTGTCGTCATTATCGTTAGCTACAACCACACAAGCATGAGAAGAAGCCCAGAAGGGAGTAGAGCAAATTGGGAAGCGCGGAGGGTTAATGAAAACAGCGGTATGTCTTCATAAAAAAACTTGTACACTAGAACGTTACTGAGATGAACACATGTGAAAATCATATCGAAGTGAGACACTATCAATGGACTTGATCCAACATCCTTTGTCAAACTCATCAACACACATCGACAGAAGGGCATTCCGATTAGGCAATGACAACACTCTCACCACTGGGACCGTTTACGTTCCGTGGAATGTAGGGTTTAAAACCACGTGCAGGGAGAATCACTTGGGCACAAACCGGGAGGGTTTGAAGATCTAGAAGCACTCAATTAGGCAGTGGGCGTCCTCATCTTGCGGTGCCGAATCGTGTTCTGTCTACCTCGAACGTTGCTCCAACAAGATTTTGGGGTTGGGAATGGGAAGTACATGTACCAACCACTTTCATTTGATGAACTTCATTTGCTGCTCTAGCATTTCCGGTTAATCATCGCATACTCACTCACCACATCAGTGAAAACATCCTGCAGCCACACACAGCCTGCTTTTCTATGAATGTACTGATGACCAGATATCTGAACCCGCGGATGTCCACGGATAGCAGGTTCATGTGCCGCAACTGCAAAATACGACAGCTGTTACAATCGTTTTGTACATGTGACCATTATTTTCAGCGAAATTTGTTTCTGGCGCCATAAATGACGTAGGTTTGCAAATGCTGTTTACGCCTTGCTGAAGCATGCATTGACTTCTCTCACGGCAAAGCCATGTCATATGCAGCTTCCCAGATGATTAAACCGGTAAACGAACTGATGTTCTGTGATCTGCTTTGCGGATTACCTGGAACAACTTGTGTGCATTTCGCCGCTAAACCAGCCTCCTTCGTTTTTTTAAATCTCTAATTAGTCTTCGTCTGCCGAGCCACAAACAAAATACTCTTGGTTTGAAGTCTAACATATTGTATAGCTGAATAACCTTGCAGTCCCCAGGGAATGCAACGTCTTGCGCCAAGAAACGATAACGGGTTCTCTGAAATTTATTAGTCGCTATGGCCTCGCAAGAAAACACATGCAAAATTTCCAGCACTTTGTACGGCGGTTCATATTGCTTCCCAGTTACGATTAAATTCTTCTTTACAAGCAGCTTTCAAACATACCAAATGTTTTGGTATGTCTGCCTAACTTGTTGCTTGGAAAACGTTTTGCAGGCTAAACAGAAAAGTTGCTTCTTGCCGGGGAAATTCACTGAAAACCTACATCACAAATGAGACTAGCTTGAATCAGAATGTGTGTTCCCACAGTTCTCGCTAATAGAGTATTGAGTTCCACTACCGGCATCTAACATCTTTCTGAACGATTTGGCTCTACTGTTGCTCAGTATTAGAAGGATCCCAGGTAGCGAAACGGTGTACACTACATCTAAACCTAATATTACTCAGGAGCACCTAATGGTCAGCCTGGAGTTGTAAAAGACGCTCACCATCATCACTGCGTCTCAGGTCTCAGGTAAGCGCATAACAAAAGTGTGCCTTGGATATACTGAGGTCCCCTACTTGCACGATGAAATCCCTTGCGATTAGCTGAACATTTTTTGGTGGGTAAAAGGGTGGCCATTTCTTCGTGAAAATTCGTTCACGGAATTAGTGCCGGGTTTGGTTATTGCATAGACAGAAACCACAAGCATTGGGAGTTGGTATTCTGACCTGTGATAGACCTTATGGAATTGGGCAGACGAACGGCAAAGAGGCAACTGTTTGCGGGCATCCAGTCGGATACGAAAGCCTCAGCTTGAGAACTGGGAACTACAACGTCACCGGCAAAAACAGCTGCGGAGGCTAAAGAAGTTTGCGGCCGAAAGTACTTAGACAGCTAAGGCACCATAAACTCACCTGTTGTATTTGGATCTTGTATTCGGGTTTCAGAAACTCAACAACCTTCTCTCGATAATCCATAGAGATTAAGCTTGCAAGCAGTTTGTTGGCCAGCTTGCCTAAGGGTGCGATCACTGAAGACTGCAGCGAAAACGGGGAGTGAGTTCTGACTAGTGAAACTGGAGTGGTGGTGTAAATTAGCCACTTTCCGGGTGTCTGACTAACGCGCCTATAGCTGGGCTGCAGAAAAAATGATTAGCAAGTGGGATGGGAGAGGAGTTAAGAGAGAATAACAAACAAGGATGGGGGCATCAGAATTCTTGTGTTTTCGTCTATCCACGCCGCCGTATCACCATATAACCACAAGATGGCCGGTTTGGCTTGAAGATATACCTGTGCATTCATGGTTGCATGCGAGTAGGTACTGCCAGGTGTCCATACCTAAACACAAGGACAATTATGATCCTCAGCCAAAATCCTCGGCTCAAAAGTTTGACCCTAAGGCAGGACTGGTCTACTTGACTAGCCGAAATTCTGAGGAGAAATCTCCAACAACTCAGTGGGTTGCTGAGGTACGCAAGCCACCGCACCAAGGGCAGACT
The DNA here is from genome assembly GCA_004794785.1 of Opisthorchis felineus. Taxonomy (NCBI): domain Eukaryota; kingdom Metazoa; phylum Platyhelminthes; class Trematoda; order Opisthorchiida; family Opisthorchiidae; genus Opisthorchis; species Opisthorchis felineus. Next base: position 415,055 of record SJOL01004009.1, on the reverse strand, counting down.
AATCGCAACGCATATGCAATGCAGCAATTTACACCATGTACTATTGCGAGCGGGACAAACAATAGCTATTCCAGTGTCTTTGTAAACATTCAAAACATTCCAAATTTCTATTACTTCAGACATTTGATGAAGGTAACTTGGTTGAACGAAACAAATTCTTGAGCAGTCACGTCGTGGAAATGAGGTGTTTCTCTCCTGTAGAGGGAAATTGAAACTCGTATGGCTTAGTTAGAGGGACTTCACCAGGTACCGCCGAAATAACGTAAAGCTGCCAAAAATTATGGAAGCAAGGGATACAGCATCCTAGAAAACACTTCAGCTGCATGACTTTTCACCTTCGGATTTTTGAATGTACATTCCTAGATCTTGTGCGTTACAGTTTGCGAATAATGTACATTCACTGGAACAACCTCCTTCCCGAACGCTTCTTCAAACTGCATGGTAACACGCAAGTTAAATTTGTCTCGATAAAAACGTGTTACAGGCTACTCTAGTATGATAATCTTTTGGACTGAAATTTCAGACGGGTTATTAGCAAAGTAATTTATCTTTTCGACAAATTCAACTCGATTATTGTGACAACCTAACGTCTGGAAAATCCAGACTAGTTTTTGTCTAAAATGGAATCGAAACAGTTTCGTTCATTGGCTTACATGACCACTATGTGGAAGCTCATCATTGTTTGTTTCATTTCGTTCGGATACATAGAATTTGATGACTGAACGATCTGTTAACATTGGTATACCTGAGGGATTATATTTACCCCTTCATTGTAAATTTTGTTCCTACGCAATCAATCAGCTGAAGATAATCAATCATATGACTTAAACTAAGATAAAACAGCGGATGACAAGAATAAAAGGACCAATTTTGAGATCACAAGGAGTTTAAAGGAGGATAGCCCAGTACCCGTTTCGAGCAGTTCGATTTCACGAGTAACCACGTATCTTCCCCAATTGGAATCATATTTTTACTGCTTATGATGGGGAAACGACTTTCCCTCAGAAGGAACTACTCAGTGGCGCCTATCGGATGAACTATTATCTACAATTTTACAGTTGTACTAAAGCTCGGTTCCACCTATCGTAAATTGAAATGGAAAAGATAAGATGATAGCATGGATTTTCTAGTCAACGAGAGACTTTACAATTTCTTATAAAAGATCTCAGTGTAATCGTTTAGAAAGCTCGGATGTTTTGCTGACTTGAACATTCGGCAAAATATGTTGTTAGCCACGTGCCTTGATGTTTTGTTAGCTCTGCCGGGGTAAAATCCGGTTTTTCTCTACTTTTTCTCTATTTTAGTGAATTTGGTTTACACATTTAGAAATGAACTTTGTCTTTAAGTTCTGATCTACAGACTTTGAAATGTGGTGAAGTTGTGAGCTTCAAAAGAGGTTTGCTGGTAAACACTGCTTGAGTTACAGCTGTAGACACGTAGCTCAGGCACTTGAAAAGAGTACCGATTGAACACTATCGCTCATATCTTCGGCTTCGTTTGCAATAGTCGAAATTTGTTCTTCTCCTCTTTTTACTGCGGCTTTTGTTGTTCAAAACCTTAAGCATACCTGCTAGCCAACTGCACTTACGGGTGCTCTTGACACTTGTTTGCGGTTCTTCATAAACCCCAAATAAAAGGTCTAACTGCAATAATTGAATTGTGGGCACCTTCTAGACACCACCAGCTACGAACTTCAGGTGTTTTTTCAACTACCAGTATAGCCTGCAGCTCCTGAGGTGTGGCTTCCATACATATTCGGATACCTCTAAATAGTCGCTTCTTTGTTATTCTGTGAGAACCGGTACCCCGATGTTTATTGTTTCCATTTATGCATCAACCTACTGTAGCTCTAATTCATTAGAAGATTTACTGTCGAGGGACAACCACCCTTTCGTTTACTAAGGGAACTTCAGCTGCGGTCTTGATCGCTGGAGATGTTATTCACAAACAGCATGTTTCAGCTGAGCTGGGGTGCGACTTGGCAAGTCGTAAGTTGGCGACAAGTCGTGTTAACAATGACGGATGGACGCCTGAGTGAGAGCTAGTCACATTGCCGATCAGCCACTCGTGGACAAACGGTCGAGTGCTCACCCACTAGCCGGAAGGTCACGGGTCCGAAACTCTCTGAGTTTGTAAGAAGCGCACTCCTGATGATTCCAAACAAGGATGAAACAGCTGTACGGTGCTTCTCAGCTTTTCATCCTAGATTGGTTTCACTGATAGGACGAAGTTTCTACTGAATGATGGGTAGCTTTTACAACCCTTTACCGACCACCAGTTGTTCCTCAGCGACAGTAGGCTTGGATGTATTGAACGTCATTGTGCAGCCAGATGCTACCCAGTACTTGGAAACCGCAGAGCAAAACGCATCATGCAGTCAGTACCAGTGAAGAAGTTCACTACTCAACTGCCAGCGATTTTGGAACACACCTTTTAAGTCAAATAATTCGTTGACAGATGTGAACTTTCGCTGCATTTCCTAGGTTAACCCAAAGAACAAAACTGTTGTCTGAATGTTGAAAAAGTTCAGGAACCACAAATTAAGCAAACTTACCGAAACTTGCTGTAAAACATTTTAAAACATACCTGCTCAAATGTTAGCAACAGTGATGGGGATGGGACAGAATGCTAGAATCTCAAGACTATTGTGCGTAAACACCAATCAATAATTTTCGGAACTATTACACTCACTTCCTAACTAAAATCGTTTTAGCCCTTCGAGCATTGTTTGCTTCGAAGGTCTGTTGGAAACCAGCTCAAACGAACCCTGTGTGTAGTTAAGGAGTCGTGCTGCAACCAGAACTAGAAGAGGCTAACACAGGAAACATGTAAAAGTTGTTCCAACTCATTTGATCCTAGGCCCGGGACATTAGTTGTTACTGGATTACGCAAAGGTAATGCTGGAAACATAATGTGTCCTAAAGTCAAACGCGTAAACTGCTAGGCAGAATCTTTCAACAACAGTTTATTTAGTCATCAGCTTTCGTATCTACGTATCTTATCCGATCCGCTTAGTTCAAGCTGTGGTTGGTGTGTTCACTTCCGTCCTCATTGATATTGGGATACCAGTATGCCTTTCTGTCTTGAAGGGTATCAGGTCGCGGGGACGAATAATCTTCCATTTATTGAAGGTGGTACATCTTTTTGTTCTGCTATGACTCGCCGGTTGGAAAGCATTTGGAACCAGACACTGTTTTAGGCCTCTGGGAACAGTCGATCATTATACCTCTGTACACTTGGCGACTGCATTACGCACATCTAACGCGACTACTGACCCTAATGGTACTTCCGGTATTTCATCCAGTTGAGGTGTGTATTCATTTACCTATTTACATAACTCCAAATGACTAAACCCGGCCACACTTACCGTCAACCGAAAACAGCAGGTTTCATCAACTCCAAATTTGGCTTATTCCGTGGACTGAGTAGTTATCAGCATGTACTTGGCAAAAGAGGAATATCCCTGTCAGTACGTCAATATTCTCCACATTAATGTAATGGTTTACAACAAACTGACAAAAAATTCTTCTACAAATGGTGAGATTTGGCGAGTTTGCCTTCTACCTCTTTCTGTTTATTATTATAATCGAGTACATAGCGGAATGCAAACTTCAAGATATCGCGGTTGTTGACATCGAAATTACATTCACTGAAATACTAGATGATTTTGGACTGGGTGAACAAAATTTTCTTGTTAGTCAGTGATCATCAGCTCGCACAGCCCACCGCAAAAACTTTAGGAGTTTATCCTTTGTCTAGGTTTGCATTATGACCCTTCAGGATGCAAAGTATTCTTATAGGAATTTTAGTCGGCCCGTGTTCTTCTAAAACTTTAAGGAGAGGAACTGGAGTTTGTTGGCCGGATTACTTATCTGGACAGCTGTACACTCCAATGCCGTACTGTAATAGAAGTCAAGTCATGAACAGCTTTTGCAGACATACATCAATCGTGACGTCAAAAACGTAAGTACCTTAGCTAAAACCCTGCACGTGGCAAATAACTGTTGCGGGTTCAAATATTTAACCAAAGGAGCATTGGCAACAAAGCAGACGTTTTCTCAGTGAAGTGATGTGGACGACGGTGAATCGGAAAGGCTGGATCAGCGAATAAATTTCATCGGAAGAAGTTGGTTGGCACATTTATTTCTCATGCCAAAGTACCGTCTACCGAGGATAACACCCTAAACTCTTGTTGGAGAATGATCTGAGTTAGTCAGGCCATGACCTGGAGCCACAAAATGAAGACGGCCACTGCACAGCTTAGTGCTGTGGGTTCTTCACGCCATCCTAGATTTCGTCCAGATGATTCTTCTTGCACATGTTCGGAAACCATACAGGACATGGAGTGTACACAATCCCAATGGAAAGTATGCTTTTACTCCCAAGTCAGACTGTCTCTCTAAAGTCTTTCTGTCCTGGTGTGGTGAGCCCGTTTTGGGTGGAGTTGACAAAGTACGTTACATCAGTCACATGGATGAGGCCTTTATCCGATGTAATGTCCAAGCGCGTTTCTTTGTTGTTTTGTGATAAAAACATCTTGTTCCTGATTGTTTTTCGTAAGGGCACAAGATTTTGTACCCTCCACTTTCTTCTTACTCTTTACCAGAGCTTCCTTTCCCATGTTTGCAGGCAGTGGAGCGCCAGCATTTACTACTGATATTTTGCTGTTAACGATATTGATGACTGGCATTTAGTGAGAAAAGTAATGATGTACATTCTTCATTAAATCTTCAATGCGTTATCGTTTGCTGAGAGGCTCGTACGCACGTTACACATCTCCTGGGTCTGCAGGGTATCAGCAGACTTATGTACCGTCATAAAGCCTGGATGTGCTCAAAAGGGTTCTCTCATATTTCCAACTGAACACTCAAAGCGGTTTAGCTCTCATGTATTTTGGAAGACCAAAACTTTACAAGGCGTTAGATTTAAGCACACTACACACACCTCATAGGCATGCTCGGCGCAAATGTTGGCGTGACGGAAGTCTAACCAAATGGTGTTGTTTACAAAAATCTGATAATGAGTAGGACGTGATAAGGAACTACTGCGATTAGTAGCAAGGCCAACAGTAGATAAGAAATCATAACTTGTATGATCACTCAGTACAAGTCTCCGAGGAGGTCTTAGCCGAAGCGGTCCTTGGGGAGCCAAAAGGGTTTTCTCCATCAACCAGGATTTAAAGTCTCCCATCTAAGGGTTGGCCTCATGTGCAAATGAATTCGGTTCTCCTTCTGCGCTCAGCCACGCACTGACGAACTTTTACACAAAATCGTAGCGCTGGTTTTGCCTCCTCAGGGGAATAATATCTTTACCAATGAATACCTCCTCTGGTGGACACCAGGTAAGGTGAAAATGCTAGTGGGCTGTTGACGAGTTCGCAATAGTCTCATTTGTAATGCATTCCACCAAGAAGATATGCTGATATTTCTCAAATAGCGTACCAAATGAAACAGGTGATAGCCATTGCGCAGCATGTTCAGATGTAGGTTGGCGTTCGGCTAGTACTCGATTGAGGCTCCTGTTAACACCCACCTAATTTGCAACTATTCGATCCGAGAGCTTGGTTTTAAATAAATAAATGGTAGTTTGTTCTTTGTAGTCTCCATGCAGTTCCTGTACCGAAGATTTCGTCTGATGCTTGATTCTACCCCTTGCTTACTCATTCACTGTAGTCTGTAAGCCGTAGACCAAGCTATATTGGTTCCAGTTTCGTTTACCAAGGGTAAGAAGAACAAGCAAATGGCAGCGACGGTTTGGAGTCAATAGCTAAATCTGCTTGCTTCTTCCTTAAATCGAAACAACAGCGAGTTAATGGATGGACAAAACCATTGCAAATACTGAGTCGTCGTTGCAGGAATCACATAGCTCAAGCGTAAACACGTCCGCCTGTTAAGGCATAATAATTCAGGTGCGTCCATTGTACGCTAATGAGATAGTGGTAACAAGCTCGCCTCTAATGTCAGATCGTGAACGTTTGTGTAGGAGGAACGTTCCAAGGGAGAGGTCACTTTCTCTGTGGGTTCAACTGTGGTCTGCGTACAACCATTTACAACCTGCAAGACGATGGAATTGAAGCTAGTCGTTGTACTAGGAATCACAGCCGTGGCCCCTGGATCTAGGCCCTTCGGTTAATCCAACTCAACGGGGCTATTTTCGTATTCCCGACGTCGTTGTTCCAAAGTCAGGGTTCAGCCGACACAAACACACCGATTGACAACCAGCTGTACAGCAATGTTGGACACCCTATTTTGACTTCACAAGATTCTGCGTGACTGCCGATATGAGAAGGTGATGGATGCCTCTATTTCTAATCTGGCCAATGGGTGGGAGGTTGAGCGAATGAACCTTTTATTAAGAGCAGTAACGAAATTGAAAATCACCACCTTCTGATCCAGGATAAGGTTGAGACAGGTCTTCCAGCAGTGTTGCCTTGCGTTTATGTGGAAGTGGTAGAGGACAGGAAAATTTGATCTGTAAAGATGTACTTTATCGATCTGGCACTATCAGCTGGATTCTTTCTCCGTCTGACACCTTTGAATGATAAATATCTTTACTATCAAAGCCGAGCTTTCGGTTGTTGAAGCGTACTCATCTACGACAAACTACTGCATAATCTAAAGTGAGTCATATACATTTGTTTCATTAACCGCGATATTCCAAGTATCGTACCAACTGATACATAAAGCGGCCTGTTTCTATCACATTCATTTGAAGAATATCGGAAACAAGAGATTCAGTTGAGACTCACCTGACACCCCCCCCAATGAATGTTTGCAAGTAATTGTATTTCGCGAACAGTTTCATTAAATTAACTACTACCAATTAGAAAATCGCTTTTGAAAATAACATGACGGTTTCCGGCAAGAGGTATGCTTGAAATGCCTAAGCCTCAAGACAAAAAGTCAGTTTGGCAGGATCGCACAAAATTTCTCAAAAATACTCAATAAACTGTCCAGAGGATTGCGAAGCATCAGTTGATGCAAATAGCGCCTACAAGGTAACTTAACTCAAGTATTCACCGTCACTAGTTTACAAAGCAGCGGCGATTTGCACATTTACATCAGCGCACAATGCGAATTTAAAGGACTCCTCTTTAAAGTTCACTAGTGTGAACTAGTTAACAGGAAATTTGGTGGTTTGCTTCATGATGAGAGAAAATTTAATTTTTCCGCCAGGTTTATATGGAAAGCATTATGAATATTGAAAACTTCAACTTCACAGTTTGTGCGTTTTTTAATCACATTCCAAAATGCAAAAAATGAGCATTCGCGTAAATACTTTTGACATCTTACAACCGTTTCGGGTTCCGGCGACCTTTAGGCCCGTGGAAGATGTGTTCTGAACAGCACCGTATTTTGAAAGAATCCATGAACTTATAAGCACAATCGTCTACCATCCCTTTTGGAAGCGCGCCAATTATCTTGCGATTGATTCGGTTGGCGCACGATTGGATTGAACATATTAGGATTTTGCCCACACACACCGGTTTTTAAGTGTGCAAAAACGAGTCGGATACTTGAAAATTTTATGAGCAGTTTTGGAGTATTCACTTAAGCAGCAGGCGATCGTTGTTTGGCGTGGGACGGACAACAGTGCGTGGGATCTTGACTAAAATAAACTCCCGTTTAAATAGAGGTACGAGAGTTTCTAATTCTGTCCTGAATACGAGAAACCTCACGCTATCTCCTCGTCTCTGAATCTGATTGAGTTCGTGAATTCAGCTCTCCCCGAAGAAAGCCACAACTGAGTAGTTGTGGGATAAGGTGGATAGCCAAATCATTCTTGCCGACGAACCAAGAATGGCATTCAGAACACGAGTTCACTCTCTGAAAAGCACAAACACAATTTATAGTGAATTAATTCTTCCACTGCTGTCAACAGAATGCACATCAGAGAGACTATCTCGGAGTTTCATAGAAACAACATCGGTGATATTAAATTTCCCGGTTTAACTAGATCGTAAGTAGATTCATAAAAAAACTTAGACAATCCGCCAAATTCCAGTTTAAAGTTGGGCTTATAAACGGGGTGCGTTTCACGGTATTTTTCACTGAGTACTCATTTATATGTGCTGGATACATTTCCCGTCTTCAGTGTTTCGAGCACAAACGAAAACTTTGATGTGCTGCAACTCCACTGGATATCAACTTCAGATGCGAATTACGGCTCCTGTACATTTTTCAGCAATGAAACTTAATATCAGTCCAATTCTTAGTGGAAATGTGCAAAGTGTCTGTTTTATGTAACGATATGCTCCACTGTCTTCGAAGTTTGCTGCATTTTGCTTCAGGTTTGCTTCACTGTCAACTTGGTTTGTTCTCTAGTACCGCTTGTGGTCGATTATTATCTGCGTCCGTGTCTTTTTGGAGTGCAGAAATACGTGAAAAGCGTGCGTAAGTAATTGTGGTGCTTAAAGACGGAAACGGCCTCAGAACAAAGTAATTTCAGATGGGTTCATTTGAAGTCTTAAGTTTGATGATGGAGACCATGTTATGTGCGAATCAAGCGGCTTAAAAACAATTGAAGTTACATGTACACATGCGCCGTGTATCATATAAGAGTTACCGAAACAGAACAAACTATCTGTATACTTTAATGTGAACAGCAGGCCCGTGCAGTATATCGATTATGTGCATTAACTGCTCATACCAACTCAGTCCAAAAATTGGATTAGATCGAAAGGTGCGATACAGCGGCTCGGCAGCAAAAGGAGTATTTGAACCTGACGTGGGTGAAACCGTGCTTGGCTTTTTGAAACAGGAGATTATTTCAATTCCTGACAATTTGCTTTTGCATTTCAGTCTCTCCAACCGACAACTCTTCTCTTGTGAACCTTTGATATCAAATTCTGAAGAGTAATTCCTTTAATATATGGGTGACGTTATGTTGCGCCTAAAGCCTGAAGTACAATGTTTAGATAATTAAGATAAAAAAGGCCGAAACTTCCAAGTACATCATGGCTAGATTAACCAAGCAGATCCAGTTGATTCTATTGAGCACTCTAAAGTCTTGTTAGCAACCTGTCGAAGTAGTTACAGACGGGGAACATTCACCAGTAGTTGATTAGGTGGACACTGATCTATTTGGTAAATCCCGGCGTTAGATAGCAAAAGTGTCTTCACCAATCGGGGAAACACCGTCCATGCGCAGTTAAGAGTGTACTTCTTCCTTACTTGCTTGCGATTCTGTAGTTTTGAAAGAGTATCTGGTGTCCATTGATGCCATTGGCTGATTGCTATTTACTCCTCCCGAAAACTTACTGGTTCGTTTGTAATTTATGTTGCGCTGTAGTCTGTATTATCCGCATTCGACCGGTCCTCTGAATAGCTCTTTTGTAAGGATTTTACTTAGAAAGCCTTACGAAAAGTCGCTGTGCGATGATCAGTTCAATTATTACCTGTGAAAAGCTTGGCGAAATCCTGAGTTATTCCACATGAACAAAGTATGGTTCGGAGCCAGTTTTTCACCATTAATTCTGAACATTTTTTCCAGCGCTCTTGTTCGTAAAGGCGCTTATTTATGCTTGGAACAATCCAAACGTTTTCATGAAGAAAACTACTCACAATAATGCTGAAAACAGCATACTTGTGACTAGTTTCCTTTTGGAAAACATACTGCGATATCTCGGATATTGTACCAACTGAAACATGAAACTGCCTCTGTGCAGCACATTCAGTTGAAGAATATCATAAACGAGAGATGCAGTTGAGTCTCTCGTAAGAGCCAAATTGGTAGGCAAATGAGTATTTTTGTCGAAATCTAACCGCTTCTTCATTGTAACGACGAGAGATCTCACTTGGCGATTGTAAAAGGGAAAGCAAACGACAGGTTCGGATATCAGGACACCGACGGAATCCCTGTCTTCGTCGATTAGGAAGAACTGAATTCATTCTATTTTATTCTAATCCTACTTGACCCAAATGTCTTGAAAAGTTAACATCACACACTAGTCTGCTCACAGTCCTTAAGTAAATTCAGTGGAATACAAACGGGGTTTATTGGCAAGATGTTTTCGGATGGATGGTCATATTCTCTGCACTGCATTAGATGAGATTTACAATTGTTTAGAAGCTGGCAGAATTCGAAATCCAAATAATGCGAACTCTGATCAAAATAATACTCAAAAGATACGTTTGAGATCCTCGTCTCGTTAGTGTTCAGCCTGTGATTGATGTTCTTTTCGAGATTTTACGTGTTCGGCTGTCTGACCTGGTTCTCTCTGCAAGGCTAAGTCCATAACAGCTGTAGTCGAATTAAGTCAATTCCTGTTGTCGCTACATTGACTACATACAAACTCTCAAGGAGATTTTGACACAAGAGCGATTCAAGGCCCAAAACCTTTGCAGGACAGCCCATGCCCTACCACATAAGTCAAATCAAGGAGCATAACTCGTTTTATTGGGTAAGTTGAACCATAATGATAAGATGGATAACAGCCGTCTGGTTAATCCCGATCTAAGAAAATGCCAATCGAGGAGGGCATGACTCACGTGAGGGAGTAAACGGTAGCCAAAGTATTAAGGCCGCCTATTGATGCCATTCAACCTACCAGCAAAACAGTACCCCGACTGTGTTTCTCAAACGATGCACAATTCCGGTCTTCCACTTAAACACATCGTGGGCATATTACACTACTCATAAGACTGCTGAAAACTGCTTAGATGGCCAACAACCGGTTTCGCCCTTCCATTGCGGGCTCACCAAGTGGGCGCAGTCCGCGAGTTGCCGTCAACCTTATGTTCTACTTGAACCCAAATTACACGAAATTCGACTTGTACATTCATTTGCATACCAATTTGGTTTTGACGAGAGACTCACCTGGGACATCACAAACGAGAGATTCAGCTGGGTTCCAGGTGAGTCTCCCGTCAAAACCAAATTGGTTTGCAGATGAGTGTGCAAGTCGAACATCGTGGGCACTTTCAACTCTCCTTGCCATGCATTTGCCAGATGACTGATTAGCCTACTAGAAAAAATAAGAAGGGTCGCATAATTTCACGGCCCGACTGATACATTTCGTCAACCAGCTTCAGTCTAAAGATAGATAACTCTCTTTCTTGACGACTTTTCAGTATTTACCCATGTGGGGCCCACCAAAATAGCAGTCTATTTGGTGTAGTGGCAAAGATGACATCATTCCCCTCCCTGACCTGAAAGAGCTTTTACTGCCTTACCCACACAGTGCTGAGTTTACCTCTACTAGTGAAGTTTATGGAGAGAAAGCCGAAGCTACAATGGGATTTTTTCTGGGTTGCCTCCTAGCCGACCTATCTATAAGTACACCAAAAGGTTATGTAGACCGCATTTTTGTGCATGCCACCACCCAACCGACATGTGAACCAGTTTCACATAGGTTCACGCTGGTATCAAGTTCACTGATGAACTCGAGTGCAGCGAACAGCAAAGCATTTTCCTAACACTGATATCATAATGAAGGTGGATGGACCAGCACTACACATTGTTCATGAAAGACAAATTTAGAAATGCTAATACATTCAGTTTGGTGACTTTGTCGTTTTTCAATATAAGCGAGATTTAATTAAATCACTGACTTGGAGGACAATTAGGATGTGGGTTTCTGACTGTCTGGAAGAGGAACAAACATTTTCGAAACACAATTTTTTCGTAGAGCGGATGTCCAGACTAACCGGATGTCTCGAATATCGTACCAACTGAAATAGGAGGCTGCCTGCTTCAACACATTCGGTTGAAGCGTACCGTCAGAAACGAGCGATACCACTGAATTTTGTTGATTTTTCTGTCACAATCGAATTCGTGTGCAAATGAGAGCATTTGTTAAATAAAGTTTAGTTTAGATACAGCGGGTTAACTTCAAGCCGTTGTTTATAACGGTCTGTCTGCTGAGGTTGTATTGGGATGACGCATATGCCCGCTAATTAGTAAATGAGACAGTTTCATCTCCAATGTCAGATTCCATCTGAAAAACACAATGTAAGCTCTGTGGCAAACTTCTGTGCGTACCCATTCGTAAGTTGGCGCCGGGTATGGTATATTCGTCACAGGACGAGACGTTTGACGGACGGGATACGCGAACATGCTCCCCCTTCTCTCAAGGGGGTTGCGAGAAAACGAGGCCGACCGCAATTGCCTCGCGTCTGGCCTAACCAGATAATGTCATGGACGAAGAGCTTGGCTTCCAAGTTATAAACCAAGTGCCCCTTAAGCGAACAAGACGGATACGATTCAGACTTCTACCGAGTGTAGAGGAGTCCGTCTGTGTGTGATCTGAGACTGTGTACTCAAAAGGGACGCGCAAGACTTACAAACCTGAACGGAGGCATCTGACGTTGACATAAGGGTGCTGATTTGACCCTGTGATGACTTGGCCGTTGTACAACGTCCTCCTTCTGGTACATATGAATTCTTCTTAATTTGCACGTGATTTCTGTCGGCTATTGTAAATTGGTGATGCATTTGCCAAGTGGACCAATCTCATAAAACAAACTTTGTTTTCGTAATGCACTACTCATAAGGTTACTAAAAATTCATCGACAGCCCACGACCGGTTTCGCCCTTCTTGGGGCTCATCATATATCGCGATGTATCGCGATATCTCGAATATCGTAGCAACTGAAGCATGAGGCGGCCTGGTGTAGCACATTTTGTTGCCTGGAAACACCACAAACGAGAGATTCAGCTGGGTTCCAGGTGAGTCTCTCGCAAAACCAAATTTGTTTGCAAATGAGTGTATTTGGCCAAACTTTGTTTTGATCATATTATGAATTCCACGGATGTCTTCCGTCCGTCTTATCCGCACCACGCCTGTACGATGTGGTTTGTATGACTGTGTCGTGCTTAGCCTGGGTTGTCCAGACTTTGAGACAAATCGGACGTAGACTGACTTAATTGTTTCACGACATATCAGGCTGCGTTAATCATTACATCA
>SJOL01004009.1:371546-400121 GCA_004794785.1 Opisthorchis felineus | reverse complement strand
ACTGTGTCGTGCTTAGCCTGGGTTGTCCAGACTTTGAGACAAATCGGACGTAGACTGACTTAATTGTGTCACGACATATCAGGCTGCGTTAATCATTACAGCAATCACATCAGTGGGTGACGTGGGCTGGTAAACTATCTGGGTTGAAGACAACGCTGACTAACTATCACGTATGAAGAGCTCAGTGCCATTTTCGACTTTATGCATCTGTTTCAGAAATCATAAGTTTTATCAGTATGGTTTTGGAGCGTTCGTTCATCGTGCGGGGGGGGGGGGGTGGAGCAGTGCAACTAAAATCTGCTTTGATAAAACCAATTTCTTCAAAAAATTGTCCTTCATTCGGTGATTTTCGTGTGAGACTTTAGTGTCAACTACCAGAATTTTTTACCCGGGACGATCGTACATCCCAGAACTTATTTGACGACCTTGAAGTGTTTTTCACCTGAAAACTCGAATTCGCTAAATAAGCAGGCAAGTTTCTGTAAATAGTAACTGAAATTACACAATGCGCTGGACACTTTGGTCTACCAATAGAGCGGATGTGTGGGAACATGTGGGACATTTCGCTTTCTAGCATCAAGTTGAGTTTTTAAAAGGTAAAAGCTTAATGATAACTAACCAGGGTGGCCGAAAAGACTGTTCTATTGGTTATACTGAACAATGTGTCCAAACCAAGCAGCCCATTTCAACCGGAAAACCTCCGTATTTGTTTTTGCTCTATCCAAAGGAACACCACGAGAATTAGTGAACTTCAAGAGAACTCACTCAGGAAAGATGTGATGGTATGTAAGATGTGAAATAACCGATTTACAGCAGTAGCCTATACAGACTTTTTAGGGTGAACGGATTCTTTGACTTGATTTCGTCATGGAAACGTAGCACGAAAGAGTTGTGAAATTTGAATTCGGGGACATATGGGTCGATGGTTCGTGCCCACCATGGTCAGAAGACAGTCTACTATTTTCACTGTTACTTCGTTTAGAGCGGGATGGCTCAGTGGTTAGAGCTCGAACTTACTGACTAGAAGGTCCGTGTTTCGAACCCTACCTCCGCATCTCAACTGCTTTTGTCTATGCTTGAGCAAGCTGGCAGTGTCCCAGCTGTCGTGCCTCCTACCGTTGTCATGGCAGCTAGGCACAGAAAGAGTGCTACAGTCGAACGATTACTGTTATTATTATTATTCATTACTGTTACTACGCTAGGCAAGCGTATTTAGGACAGCTACCGCAAATTGTAACTGACCCTGATGAAGGAGTTGATAATTACCTATTCGTGGCTGTTCAGTTCACTCGTTGCTGGAGCGCGATTGGATCGGCTACAGAATTTATTAGCCGAACTGGGATATCCCTCTGGTTCGGTAATGTTGGCTTCAACTAGAACAGAAATCTCATCAATTGAGCTGTTCGGAATGTGGTTATCACAATAGACAACCATTAGTGCAAGGGAAACACTCCGAATCCCCAGTTTATTCACCAACAAGTGCTTGGTGTCCCTCCCAGTTGCAAATATACGTAACAGCATTAAAAAACTCGCTTGTTGAAATGCCTTAGAGTACAAAAGGCAAACAATAATCAAGATATACTTATAATTTGTGCCAGAAATTGTAGAGTAACTTCGTTCCGCACACCTATGGATTCAATCCTACACTGCTTATCTGATACGCGCATAAATGAGGACCCTTCTAGACTCATGTCTAGACACGCATAAAAAAGTGTAGATGCTGAGTCGTGCGGTTCATGAACAAATAGGAATCTATAAAGGCCATCGATCTGTGGCATTCTCTGTGCCATTTTTCTACAAGAAATACATATATCATTTGACTGTTCAGTCGAAACCGGCTGTACTGGCGGCCTGGCAGGCTTGTCATGATTTAGTTTAAGGCATCAAACAGTAAAATAGAAGGGTTTGTTGAGCCAACTATCCTAAGAAATGGAGGCTTAAACTGTATGTAGGAAGAGTCGGTCAGAGCCTGCCCCTTGTGAACGTTGCAACCTTTTCTTCGGTTCCATCTGTTTTGCATCTATTTTCAGCATATGCATGAAAAGAGACGACAAAGTAATCCGGTTTTTTCTTCTGTGTTTTCTGCAAAGTTTCCCTATTTGATCAGGATATTTCTTTCCTCTGCAGTGTTCCTGCGACTGATTGTATCCCAACTAAGCTTTCGGAGGGTCAGGAATGTGGCAACTAACCAGCGCACGTTTATTACATACGTAAAACCGATCAATTCAGGTCTCGTGTGCGACCCACTTCTACGAGTTATTGGAAACGAAACATTTGTCTGTATGATTGTTTCCTCGTCCTAACGTTTCAGCCACCCAAACGGATCAGCCTTGAACGTCCATTATCTTTATGGTATGAATCTTCACAAGTTTGCTGTTGCTACAAGTTGCCGTCTGTATTGTACAACAAATCCTATTGTCATTGACCAACGATATAATCACAATTGACCTCTTCAGTTAGCATCCATAATTTCTTTCGACGGCCTGATTTTAATATTTCTTTGTCTGGCTGTTTTACCCAACAAAGTTGGATATCAGTTTTTGCACACTTTGAGCTGCACCTCTTGCCCTCTCATACTTTCGTTTCAAATTAAGCATGGCAATCTAATCCAAGAAGGCTAATAACTTGTGGTTTTCACATATAGCACTCTTTAGGGTTCATTTTTATTTAAACTAGAGTGGCTATGTGAGATTTGAGCTATTCGTACAAAAAAATTCTTTTTTTTAGCAGCACAATCAAAATCAGAAACATTGAAAATGCTCGAATAGGTTGCTGCAAATGATGGATCGTGGACATCGCGCAACAAAGCTTCCGCAGTCATTTGAGCCACAGATAGCTGAAACGAGTACTGAGTAGTAGAAATAAGTCGGTAGAAAATCATATTTGTTTGTGGGATAAAACATTTGTGGTTCGATTAAAACTTTGCTGTCAGTTTTTGTTGGGAACAGCCCAAATTTCTTGAGCAACCTGTTTGCACCGGTGAGAATGGTGGAAGAATTTTCCAGTGATACTTCTGAATAGGTAAGTGTGTGTCGGCAATCTGACGGCATTACCAACACTCTTACCCTGTCGAAACCGCATTTGTAACACCACCATACAGATCTAAAAGGCCAGCAATAAATAATGAATTACTTGTCTGTTTGACCACATCTGTAT
Source organism: Opisthorchis felineus (assembly GCA_004794785.1). Taxonomy (NCBI): domain Eukaryota; kingdom Metazoa; phylum Platyhelminthes; class Trematoda; order Opisthorchiida; family Opisthorchiidae; genus Opisthorchis; species Opisthorchis felineus. The sequence continues at coordinate 396,965 of SJOL01004009.1, read as the reverse complement.
CCAGGACCTGGTAAGTGTACTTCTAGTGGACCGATGCAGTTACTGTTGATGTAAACAAGCAGCAGATTGGCGTGGACGAATACAATTGGGATGTGAACCATGGGAAATATCATGCTGCAGAAAAATACGTCACCTTCAGAAACGAACAAAGAAACTGAAATAATGTAAAGGTGATAATATTGTGGACGTGACATATTAGTTGTTAAATCACTGGATCTGTATTAGGGTACCTTACAGTTTGAATAGTTTCTCCAGCTGTGTAACAGACAATTGTGCGTCCGCATATATAATTGTAGGATAGAATCGGTTACTTCTGTCTGTTGCAGTCGAGAAACCATACTTTCCCCGAGTAGAGTGTACCTCAGGGCAAGCAAAAATAGCCCCAATATAAAGGCGTCTTGTGTTTTTCTTATTTTTGTGTACTGATTGAGACAATGCCGAAATTTTCGTCCGCTATGGTTAAGTTATTACGCTATTTAAAAAAATTCGGCGGATCGGTCTATACATTTGTGCGCATAAAATAGTGTTTATCAGAATGTACACTGCTCACAAGGTTGCTGAACACTCTTCGACAGCTTAGGACCATTTTTGCTCTACTTAGGAGGTAGGCGCAGTCTTCTAGTTTCCGTTAATTTTGACACTTCATATTATTCATTAACTAAATCCGCGGACTAGCTAGGTTTGTCTTCTGGTGTTTTTGCTTTTCAAGTTCTCAGCAATCCCCTAATCAAGTGGTTGATGTTTTCTCATCCTCAGATCCAATCACTGTTTTTTTCATCCATAATGTCTTCGATCGCTACTGGTTACACCACTACCAGATAGTGTCAACATCATTCAGCGCTTTAATCCTCATCACCGTATCGGCCCAGAAGATCCCTCGGCCCAGACTGTCTACATCTGAGGCCTATTTTCCTTGCAGCAATGTGGAACCGTGGTATTGTTTTGTCTTGATTCATCCTGGACCACCGGTCTTCACATGACCCAGTGTCGATCAGGTTTTTATAGCAGCGCTCTTGCACAGATTGTACCGTATTAACGGGTGCTCACGCCACTGGTTTTCAATAACATAAACATTGTCAGGCAAAGTACACCCTTGTTTGCCCGCTTTACCCCTGTGGAACGTTAAATGCGCACATAGCGTAATATCAACCGGAGCAATTTCATACTGCCTAAAGCTGACTAGTTAGTTTTTATCATTTTTGTTAGTTTCTGAATTACATATAGAATACCAAGTGGAATGCTGCACCCTCTCAAGGGAACCCAACCCAAAGGATTCATCAAGATTATCACCTTGTGCGGGTATTCGCCTTGCGACCAATAGTTCTGTGCCGTTCTCGTCATCTTATAGCCCCTTAGATGCAATATAGGTCAACCGATCAGGAAAATTTCCAAGACCTTTTCCAATGATGGACCTGATTTGTGAATTGAGAACCGACTGCAAGCATTGATTGCTGAAAAATACCATAATTTCGTCTCAGTCTATCCATTGCATCCTTTCCAACTACTCATTTTTACGCGACAAACTAACAGGTGTACTGACTTATCTCTGGTGACAGTGATACTTGCTAATCAGCTCAGTCATGTCTTTACTGTTTTTAACGTGTAGGATTTTCACTTGAAAAATGCGTACATAAGTGCTACAATCTAGCACAGAGAAGCCCATAGCTGGGACTTCAAGTTTCCGGCTGCAGACTCATCTCTCTGATTGCATAACGATACAGGTGACCTGACATGTCGGCTGATTGGTGTTCATTATTTTTCTAATCAAGCAGGGCTTTCTGAAAAGAACAGAGTGTGGGGTGAAAGTTTTAGACACAGAATTAAATGCTAAATAATGCGTACCCTATTCGTTTGCTAAATTTATTAGCCTATGTTAGACCAGTTACGTTATGACAAGGTAGCTAGGTTCCGAATGGAGCTCCAAATCGAGCCTAGTTTAGCGCAACTTGAAGGAAATAAATTAGCTACAGCTACGCTGTTCAGTAGGTGATCCCTGTCAAGGGAACTAACCTATGGCCCACAAATTTTTTTCTGTGCGAGATCCTACTACAACACTGATTAGGTTGGTGAAATCAGACCATACTGATCCTGTTTCAAGATTTGGGGTGCAGTTAATACTCCCTAGGTCAAATTTAGGTCGTTTTCTTGCGCAGAATGTTCTCCTCGAAGGAGATTCAATTGATTGAACGCTTGAATTTTGTGGTGTGGTAGAGTCATATGAACAACAGTGTTCTTGAAGACTTCAAAAAGATCTTTTTCATTGTTTCTGATAGGTAATGGAGCAGCAAACATTGTCCGCTGACGGCCATTTTTGGTTGCTATGTTGTCATTTAATCGGTTGATATCATAAGAAGAACAAGGGGTACCGAACAAGGCCTATTCTCTTCTCGACTGTTTTTCATTTGTAACATGGCATAAATTTATCAGGAAAATAGCGAGAAATCATATGCATGGTTAGATTTACTGACGGGCACAAAATCAAAAAACAATAGAAGGCACATTAGTGGGTCAATGGGGATGTGATCCTGACCGTCACTCAGCTGGACTAGATCTTTTTCAGCCATTCTGTCCGACGGAATCTTTGTCAGGAGGCCAGCATATGACGCTACATGCAAGCATACAAACGGGCACAGATAAAAGCTGTGGATAGACTCTGACAGGTTCTCTTTCAAATGGACTCTGAGGACAGGGTTGAAACTGAAAGTCAAGCGGTGTGTGCGTCCGTTGAATAAACCGCAGGGCAAAACGGTAAACAAATCATTTTCTATCTCATTAATTCATTTGAAATCTTCGTTTTAGTTATTGGGTTAGGTAGACATTTTGCCTCACTTCAACTATAATTCTCCCAAATTGGAATTGCATTTGTGATCCGGTCATTGTGGTCCGGTCTGAAGTGAAACTCTCCATCTGGGACAACCAACCACAATCCTAGTTTAGTCGGAAAACTGAATGACAACCGAGCCAGTTACATGATACCTAAACGGGCTCATTATATTTTCCTAAATTTCGGAGTATTCTCCAGTTAGCTGAATGTCTCGAAATTTTTTCTACTAGTGAATCAACAAACCGACGCTTCCCAAGTCCAGTGTTAGATTCTTCATATCAGAACTTTGACCTAAGCATGGGCTGTGCTTCAGGTTCAGTCAAAGATGGAGAAATCATAGGGAATGATCTTATATACAGATTACGTAGTGCCATTTGGAAGTGCCTAGAGCTATAGTTCTTGGGTAACGCAGGGAATAAACATGAATTCCTATATACACAAACCTTAGTTGATAATTTTCTCGGCCAAGGACATCGTCAATGACAGCAATACACTCGTAAAACATATTGGCACTTAACTGTTATGAAACCAAGAAGGAAAAAAGTGGAAATGGATTTAGTACAAAGAAGTCCTATGTCCTTAGGATGAACAACGAAGAATTAGTTGGCTCAACACTGAACAGCATTGAAATAAATACATCTCAGTATCATGTCGACATAAAACGGCATCAACCAGATGGGCCTAGCATACTCTGCGAAACCCACAAGACATCTGCCCCACCCAGGACAATAGGTGAACTCCAACAAGGCAGTCCGGCTCTGAAATGAAGACAGACACGCGCTAAGCTGAGATCGGTTACGTACCTCGTCATGAAGAGTCTCCAACTACCTGCAAGCATGATCATGATATACAAGTCAAAGTAATTTGAACGCACAAATGAACATCAAAAAATGAAAGGATTATGTCCATATAATCCAAACCCATTGTTTTCGCTCCAGACGTAATTTCGATGCCTAGATTCATGGCCTTTTGGAGTGGGCCAAAAAACGAGAAAGGTGCCGGCCCTGACGAATTCCGCTAGTTGTCACGATGTTTGTAAACAATTCGTTGTATATCACTGGCCGATCGGAGGTATAAAAATAAAGGGTACGGAGAAATTTTACAAAATCCAGAGGCATCCCTCTCTGCTCGAGAACATTTAGGAGAACTAAACTATCAACAGAGTCCTGGGAGGGGCATTCCAGTCAAGGGCAAATGCGATTGTTGGTCGGCGGTATACACGGTGCTGTTCAAGCACCTGACGTAACGGAAACGTATGATCGAATCCCCCTAGGTGCTCCCAGGAGTTCGCCACCCTAGTCTACCTCTCAGGCCAATCCCATATATATTCAGTTCCCCTTTCGTGTATCAGACCAATCGATGAATAGCCTGCTAAGACTAGTTAGAAGATAAGTGTCAGCTCACATCGAAAAGTCACGTTCCATTTCGTTGACCGGCCCTAAGATTTAAGAGTCGACAAAGAACGCATGCTCTCTGTTGACTTTTTATCCCTATATACCATTGTTCCACCCCTTGTAACAGTAGACTACATCAGAAATTTTATTGAGTGCCTTATAAAGATGTTGGTATGCTCCAAGAACCATCAAAGCTTTGTACTTACCATGTTTGCCTGATTTCATTGATGTAATCCATTCAGCGAAAAGATGGATTTGCAATGGGACCTCCTTTAAGTCCACCGATGGCAGATCTATTCATGATCAAAGCTCAGCAGCCAAATGTTTTCATCGAGCAATCTATAGTAAATCCTTTTAAAGTAGACTGTATACTGGCACTTACCATGGATAATATCAGCCTTTCTGATGTATCACACAGTTTGGATTCAGTTCACAACAACATCAACTGTAATTTTGAACACAAATGCAACAGACGGTCAAATTTTCTCATTGTCGACATCCATAAGAGGACCAGTGATACGGTACCGCACAAAACGTGCAGAAAACAAACTTCGGCAGGTCAGTTTGTTCACCCCGATAGCGTTGTTGCTTTTGGAGAAGGCGGAAGTTAATTGGACGTTTGACTGAAACGGCAATAAATATGTTCTCGTGACTGCCTACAACAGGAAAAAAAATGTTTGGAACGAGTAGTCACTCTGACAGTGAAGCGAGAAAGATTCATGCTAAAAACAGCACAGTCTACGAAGCTGCACATAACAGCAGTCAAACAACAGTCAATTCCTACACTAACTGGCAAGCAGTCTGTGATATTCTATTGGTATGACGTATACGGCCTTTAATCTGTGCTTAATTCTCGGTCCGGTTTCCACTATCAGGTTCCATTTAAAAGACAAACGGCCAAATTTTCTCACTAGCTTTTGTGTGTACTCACTCAGAACCCTGTGCGTGACGTCGTATGTCGGTCTTACGTAGTTCTGGCCAAAACTGAGCACGCCTTGTAAGCTATGTGCCGAATATCTCTAAACCAGTCAAGACTGGTACGATCCGGGATATTTCCGACTGCAAGAGTCACCAGAATTCAACTACGTTGCGCACAACTCTGTGCTGAAAAGAAACCTGTACGGCCATCGAATTTGCAATCAACTTCCACAAACGTATGAGACCCCGACGTAGTCCCTGAACCCGTAGACTCTTGTTTCCTCTTCTTCCGTTGTTCACAAACGTACGCACGATTTCGTCTAACTGTACAGTATCGTATGGAGTTGTGACCTAGTAGCCAAGGCGACCAATCATAGGTAGCAAGATTTGTTCACCACTGTCATCCGTATCATGAACTGAAGACAGTTCAGCACTTGACACTGAAAACGGCCAGATAGATTGCTATCAAGACACTGCATCCAACCGTTTGACTCAGTCAACGCGATTGGACCAGCCATCAATCGACTGACTAGGAACAAGCGCCACTCTCGTCATCTGACTACTATGCCTCCTATTGGCCGTCTTGTTAAGGAATCACCACTTCCGAGACCATAGACGTGAGTTGATTCTTGCCGAAAGCGTTTACATTCCGTAAGCTTTGTACGCACCAACGTAATCCACCACTAAGAGGCCTGGTTTACACCTCATGGTTGTGTTTGTTCATGAACTGCCTAGTCAAGATGATAAACTGGATATAGGAAGCCTAAATTGCCGATATGCGGTTGTTCTTCAACGCTTAGGCTATCGGGATAATCGAGATGCACCAGAAAAGTGCAAAGTTAGGCAATGTAGCCAGAAGTGGTATATGAATGTCTACGTTTAGGATGACTAAAAGGAAGTCAGTTATCCTGCCAGGCGGTGTTTATGTTTTCTTGTTTCCGAAAGAGAACTCAACCCTTTTGATTAGTGAAAAGGTTTAATTGTAGAACAATTCTGATCCCTTGGTGAGTATAAAACTTCACACCTCCCATTTCGTTGTATTCCGACTTTAAACGTTCCGTACCTTAATCATTAAGGAAACATTAGTGTCCTGTTGACCGGTGCAGAGTGATCACCTAAAAAGTTATGTCCTTGTTCGTGTGAACAAATTCGGGGCACCCATTTTTCTCTTATTTACGTTCATTCTTGAAATCTCTGGAGCATTTAAAAAAAGGATTCGCTCCCATGTAACTGTTTTTTTGTCCTCCAACAAAGGTTTATTGTGCTGCTTGAGTCAAAGAAATTTCAAATGTGTGCGGATTCCATTTTATGACAAGCGATCATTCAGTACATATATTCTGGTCTTTCAACCAACTATTCGAATACACTTATATTTTGAATCATATTCATCCTACTTTGTGTCCCTTTCTGAATTCTCCTGTTTGTCCAGAGTCTCCAAACCCTTAAATTTACACTCCAGGAAGTCGGTCGCGATCCTACAGCTTTAGTGTCTTATCCAGCTTGCGGCTACCTAAGAACAGTCTACCAAGTGCTTCTCATAATCCTGTTGATCGACTGCTTCTGGATCAGGTTTTGCCTGAGAGTGAGATGATTTCCACAAAAAGGAATGTTATTAGTACACTAAAAAGGACTTTCTGAATAGACTGCCAGCGGAACGGTGAGCTAAAATGCCGGAAGACTGAGCGGGGATCTTCTCCAATAATTGTGAAAGGCTTCTACCTCAGGGATGAAGTGACATACGATTCTCGTTTTGCACCAACCGACTATAGATAAGTTGCCGGGAGACGCGCTGAAGTAGCCTGTCGGCCGATTTGTCCCAAACTTTGCAAGCGAAGGGCCGTGAAGAAATGAAAAGAAGAGGTATAGAAAGCAGGCAGGCGGATGTGCGCTGAGGCTTATGTACCTAGATCCGACATTTACATTGAAGTGATCAATGAATGGGACAAGAGAGGATGGTGTAAGTCACAGAAAGTCTGTTATGCTCACACGCTCTGACGCATGCAAAGAATAGGATGACCTGGATCATGACACTACGTGAAACCAGGTCTTGGAAGTTTCAAGGTCAGTGAAACAAAAACATGGAAGCAGAAAAGCAGAAATTTTGTACAGGAACACAGTGGCATGTACATGTGTGGAGTTATTTCTAATTTGACCACAAGAGAATTGGATGGTAGGATATGTCATTGGGTATATATGAGCAGAAAAAGTGACATTGAATCCTAGAAGCAACATGTGACTTGTCCGCGGAAAGTGTTCAAAATCTTGCTTAAGGGGGGGAGAGTCCCTCTCAGACTAGTCATCAAATAGGACAAAGGGATCAGGTTGCTCTCAGCTGCTCGAAGCAGGTTTTGTCAGGAGGTACGTACGACTGTCAAAGATACGACAAAAAATAAGTCTCATGAGGACGCCATTTCAACGTTTTTATAGGGATTGAGTTGTTCGTTCACTTTGGGGTAGAATAAAGACAAATACAAGAAGTAAATAGCGGTTGGAAAACACGGTGGTGGGATTTTAGTCCCGTGAACATTCTACACAAGAGGCAACTAAAAGCTACTGATCACAGGCAAGTCGGTCTATCCAGAGGTTAGTGACACCATTGATATTATTCGCGGAGGGAAGCGTAAATCGAATAACCAACATGGTGTATCATGACACGGTCCCGTACTGCTGCTCGGCGCATGTGGAATGTCATGAGTGGACGAGGGAATGCAAGCACACCGCAGTCCGACGATCCTGTGCACAGCAGCACCTGGAATTATGAACTATGATACTCAACCTACTCAACCTCCCATCCCCGTCGCCAACTGCAATAACGGTAATTCCCTCAGCTCAGTTCTCGGTCTGAACTTCCCAAGCTAGTGTTCCCGTCAAAACAACCACCAAAGGTGCACAACTTATATTAACGCCCAAAACCGCGTGAAGAACACTTCTACAGCGCATCGTATATATAGTGTAAGAGGTGACAACCTCCTGGAAATTCTGACGCCTTCTGGATGCGGCATCGGCAACCGGCATTCGGCCGATACTGGGTCATGTTTGTCTGTTGGGTACAGACTTTTGACCAATCAGAACTAAGCTTGGCACCGAACCGGCGAGCGGCCCGACTTTTGGCCAATCTTGTGCGGGATAGTCTTCTATGCCGTAGCAGCGCCTATCTGCGAGTGGTAAAACGGTATCCATGTGAAATTCCGCCTAATACCTACCACGAACGCGTCAACAGTGAATGTTTCGTGAGTGGAAATTTAAACTAATTTGCCTGTTTTATTACTAATCGTAATAAACAGCTGATCTGGCGGCCATTATTCTATTTACAGTCAGCTTATTCAAAAAGTCGGGCTTGAAAATCCTCATTGTCACCCTTCAAATTGAACCGTGACAAAATTGCAGATGTAACAGTTGGGAAAGTCAGGAAAAATTACTTGGATTGGCTGTTTTGCAGAAAAACACTCCACGATGTTTTAATGAGTAGGTATTTCGACCGCCTACCTCAGAAACAAATTAATCGGGATTAGAGCACTGTATCTTGTGTTCCCGATTACTTTTCCCCTGAAGAAGGTTGGCGATGGTGATCAGAAAGCTGAGTTATTTTTTCACCGATAGTTAACCCGAATGACTGTCACACACAATAAACCATTCATCTTCATTCGTGATTAATACGATGTGGATATTCTTTAAAATATATTGAAATGTAGAAATACCTTCACACACAGAAATATACAGGCATATATATATATATATATATATATAGTGAGAACAAGGCGCTTACTTGACTCGGCGACAATATTTAGACGGGCGTTGAAATGTTCCGCCAAGACCCCGGGAAAACTTTCAGCCAACAGGAGCGCTCCGCCGTTTGGAAGATGAATAAGTTTGAAGGTGCACAGCAGATAGACAAGAAGCCTGTGTTTGAAGCGTACAACTACAAGGACCGAGCGCCTGCATCAGACCGCTTCCCACAAAAAAAAGTTATTACAGCCCCACACAATGCAGACTCATCATTCTGGGGACAAAATTAGGTAACAAGTTCTCTCATCAGTGCATTCAAGGCAGAAGGCCACCAGTACTTATGAGCAGTATACTCCTGTCTCTGAGTCGTTTGATATTCGTCAAACATGGAAACTTTTTCAAAAGCGCGAAATTTCGGTTATGTAAGTTAAGAAGAGGATCAGACGTTTAAACTGAATGCTTGCGTGGTAGATATGAATTCTGCTAGCAGAACACAGAAGCTACTGCATGGCAGCTAAATATTCAAGAAGGCAGGCTGTCACCCTATCTAAGTGGGAACTATAAGAACGATAACACCAACTGGAGTAAAGGGAAGCGGTTTACGGAGGAAGAAACTGGTACCCAGAGCTTGAAGTGATATAAATTAAGAGGTCTGGAAAATGTACGACAGAACAATGTTTCATTCTTGGGTGGCATATGAACCAGGTTATGGATAGGTAATCAAGGTTTTTGCTTCAAAGACCAGAATACGACATAGTTTGGTGACAAGAGTAGAGAGGTATTGGTCCGGAAACAATGCATTTTATGAAGACTGAAGCACCTGAATGAAGATTCAGGATGTCTATGAATTAGTGAACAAAATTCCACAGGTTACGTACGGATCTTTGTTCGCATGAAACGAACAGACATGCAATGCCATCATCAGAATAATGGAAATCTAGTTGAAGAGATGGTGGGAATGGGAAAAAGCAAAGATGTCCTCGCCGTATTTTATGTCCGCCAGCGGACGTTTGAGTCGAAGGCAATTACGAGGAGGAATCGCTGATAAACGGGCATCACAGTCGCTGTTCCTCCACGATCCTGTAGTTACTGCCACATAAGTATTGTGTGGCAGCTTTCTCCATAAAACTAGTCAAAACGCGCAAATCGTGGGTAAAATGGTTTGGGTTCGATATATGCATTAGATGAAAATGAGGATTTTTATACAAGTCTATCACGTACGCTCGCAGATACGCATACATTCTCGCCAAACTCATTAGATATTGGCGGAAACAACCACAAATAGTTGACCAGAACAATATTTGACCAGATAGTGACCAGAACAAGTAGCTTAGAATACCACTGCACAAACATTAAAAAGCCTGTGGAACTACAGATCACACTTGGATCAGCTCAGTCATGTTACGGCTGATGGAGGAATAAGCATTTCTGAGGGGGCGTGATTGTGACAAGGCGTCAGATGAAACTCCGTAAAAAAAATTTAGATAAACCTTCTGTAGTGGACCCAACCCCATTTACCCTATCACTACCACTTTACTGATATTTTAGGGATTCGTTGTGTCACTTGGTCCAGTTGCTTTGCAAACGCTTCACCACAAGGCTGGGCCACTTCATGAGCGCAATGTTGGGTGGTCCGTTCTAGTTTCCATTGCTTGCTTCATCATACTTGAGTTCGGCTGTCCATCTCTGAGAAAGTTATGCTATGTAAATCTGAAAGTCAAATTTATCCTAATGCTACCGCACCAATGTTGCAAGATCAACCGACAAAAGGCATTTCAAAGGGGTGGATACTTCAGAGGCCTTTCCAAATTAACTCTGTTTATAAACTTCATATATATATATATATATATATATATTCAGCTTACCATCATCAAGTGTTCACGTTTGAAGAAGGGATAATGAAGAGGATAACGTGTTCCACCAAGATCAGCTGCTATGTGGGGGTGGTCACTGCAAAATGGTATTATAGAAAAGTTTCATCAGAGCAACGAAATCATTTTGTTTACCAGAACCATAGAGGTTTTACTAAAATGGCAGTCCGGAGCTAACTTTCTATCCGGGATGTTCATTTGATGGTGGGGATGAAATCTCACTTTCCTCATACTCTGAATGATGGTGACCTACCCTACTGTTCTCTCTGCTACTAGGAGACTAGTTGAGCACGCCAGCCACAGTTTTGGGCACAACCTACTATTTCTGTTCTCTTCAATATCTCTCTTAAAATTCACTACCGTTTAGGAAACACAAGTCTAGTGTGTCGACCAGAATAACAAGTTAAATGACCTGTTTCATGTTTTCCCCATGTGCGGACATAAAATGTTTCAATATAATTTCTTAGGTGGGAAGGTCTTGAGCTCACGGTCTAAGAGGGAAATGGTCGATGAAAAACAAAGTCGTCTCAACGATCGTGTAAAATCCTGCTGCTTGACACATTATCATCATCAAATCTGCACATCGCTTGGGCACTTGGGCTTGGTTTGGATAACCTCAAGATTCGTATTTAGTCGGTGTAGTGTTTCCTTGGAGACGTGTTACGATAATGTCCTAAAACGAAAAAGATTTAGTGTCCGTGGTAAGTTTCTTCCTTGGTTTTGTCCTCCCCGCCCAGCTTGGACTGTACTTTCCCCACCTAGTTGGAAGCCCCAACAGAGGGGCTACTTCTGAGAGAAAGTGGTGTATTTAACTCATCCTGGATGAATGGGGTCCCAGATATGAAAAAGGAGGGCGGTGCGTATCAACTGGAAGGTCTGAAAGTGTGCATAATAAAACTCCTAATCAGCATGAAAGTTTGGTGCAACACACACAAACATCTTGATATTGTTCCACTCAACACATGGTTGACCGTTCCTGATGTTCACCTAACAAATTTATTTGGATGATAAAGCTGCATGTGACATAAAAGGCCGCAAGTTTACCATAACTTATCAGTTTGATTTTAAAATATCTATCGACACTGAAAAATGAACCAAGTCTATAAACACACACGATCAACTCAGTGCCAACTTTGTTAGACTTGTCACGTGAGGCCTGTAAGATCGATCAGCTAAACGTACGGACCATAACGTGCGTTATCGTGTTTGACATTGAAGAATGTATGATAAAACAATGTCTATGGCCTGAGATTGCTGAGGTCACTTTGAGGTTACTTGCCATTCCATTTCACATTGTCAAACACAAACAACCAGCACGAATAGCTACATTGATTAAAAACAAAACAGGAAGTCATGTCAATCGAAAAAAAACTCATTTGAGAGAATTATACCGTGCGATCCAAAAAAACCTCGTTCTCGATGATTTTGATAATATTACTAACATAAAAATCTGCTCCATTAGTAGTTTCTGTCCGTGTCGTAAGCTTATTCCAAACAATGTTAATGCAGTAAGCTACATAAACTGACAGTAGGGTTACTCTGTGTTAAATTTCATGAAGTCAGATATTAACGTCGTATCCATACGTTCACTCGCACGTAATGCGTTTGTTTTTACGCAACTGTTCCGGTGCAGTATCTGCTCCTATAGTGCCTATCCGAATGATACGTTTCATTGGGGTGCTGAGGGCGCTGCTACATATTAGCCTATGGTATACAGCAGTTCCTCGGCTCCATTAATTTCTGATTAGTCCATGCCACTGAACTGGATTTACTCAGCCTTGTGAGCCAACTGAAATAATATCAGTGTGCACGAAGGTTGTCCGTCTTCAACGCATTTCCAACGCATTTCATCAAAGATACGACCAAAATTGTCGTCCTTACTATGGATGGTCCTTTGCCGTTGTGTGCAGGAGCAATATTTCGCGGAATCGTCCAGGTTCATTTTTTCAAGAGAGTTTAACAAAAAAGACGAAAGCCTGTGGAGCATTGACCTACCAAAGGCATCCAAAGGTTTGTCACATTCATAGGTGACCTACAGCTGCTCGACCGAGATGTGCCGCTGATACATCCACGTAGAACGAATATTCTAAAGTTCGGTTATTTCATTTCTGCGATATCCACTCAAGCAGGAGGGAGTGACCTCTTGCAATTTATTCCAGTTTAATAAGAACACCTTGTAAGGATGGATGTTCCGTAGAAATTCAGCGAGTACATCTAGTTTGTTTTTTCCACTCGAACTATTCGGTGATAAGCAGCAGCAGCAGAGAACACCGCAGCGACCAGACTTTTTAACTGGTTGTTGAATCGTGAGAAATCCAAGGCTGCTGGCACACCAATGAAGGAGGACAATACCAGAACCTCAAGTTTTACTTTTGGTCTTACGCGATTTATGAAGTGCACTCATTTGCAAATTAGTTTGATTCTAATATCCAATCCTGTTCTGTTTGGTTGCGCCAACCCGACCCCGATAAGTGGCGAGTTGCACTTTGAAACACGTAGCTTTGTTGATAGTAGTCTTGGTTCTGTTGATGCTGACTGTCCATGGCCCGGCAAAATTATGTCAACCTGATTCGACGTCATTCAAACTGAATTTTCAAAAACAAAACAACTGCAGTTTCATACCGGCAGAGGCTGTCCCGCCAACCTGACACACTGCACAATAGTTACGCTTCTCGTAGTTAGATGTGTCCGGATTTAGTGTTCCTCTGGACGTATTTTGTGCGAAATGCCTAGAGAGAAAAAAAACAGAAAAATCCAACAACGCTTTTGCTGGTAAAGGCAGTTTGAATCATCCAGGCCAGGATTACAACATGACAACACCAGAAAATCCTATTAATTCAGGGAAAGCGTGCAATTTTAGTTGTACCTGCCATGGCAGATCAGTTTCTGAGGCACTTCGAACCACTTTCGTATGGTTCCGAGTGAACTGAATAGAGAAACGAAGAGCCCTAGATATATTGCTGGGCGTTTGAGATTTGTAACTTGCCAGAAGGCCAACTGCCATACAAGAGGACAAACTTGGTTGCTTCAATTATTGTCCGATGGAAAAAGGAGCTGGTTAGCTGCCTACGTTTCATTAGTCGAACTCATCAGCTTCACAGTGCTATTCGATACTCCTTCAACCCAAATTTTTATGGTGATTAGAAGGCGATTTTCCAACAAACAGCGGAAAAATGCTAGAAGCGCTTTCTGTCGACTATCGCGGATACTGGTGTATCTCCAACTAGACGTATTCGGGTTAAATAAGTCTTGAATAGAAAACAATTGGCACAAATGCACTACCGTGCGATGTAAAATAGAAGTAGTTCATGAAGGACAGGTTGAAAAGGTACGCTGCTTTCAGCTCCTGATTGTTGTTAGCCGAAGCTTGCGAGGGCGTAATTGCTAGAGACCTACGATATTGATTGACTGCTGTAGGGCACAGGATGTTGGATGTTTGCCGTGTGCGTGGGCTACGACATTTGAAGGTTGCGGGTTTTCGTAATGAGCAACTTAAAAACCTAAGACGTCGTCAAATTACCATTGTTTTCCAGTCGGAAATTGCGCAAACACATGAACTGCCGCGGCACATCGTCAATTTGTGTGTCATGGTCAATTTTGCAGATAATAAAGGAAAATCATGTTAGCGAATAGAATGTTGGTCGTTTCAATTTCGGCACCGGTTGTCACGTGTTTTCTTTTCTATGTGACTTCGATCAGTTTGGTTCTAATGAAGGGTGCCTGTGGAGGATAGAACGTTGAACAATAAGACTCCGCTGGAAAACGTTGCGTTCTTTTTCACGTACTGAATTAGCCAGTATGATACATACAAACCTCAGGCTGTTTGAGCACCCTGGTATTGAATTTGATAAGTTCATTGGGAAATATAAAATGGACACTTGTAGAAAGGAGTCAGTTATGTGTAGAAAGCCTAATAGCTGAGTTTATCTGAGGATGACACACTGAAACCTCAGAGAAGTCGAATTAGTGGCGTTGTGACTCGATAACCTTAGATTCGACGACTAGATGATGTGGTGAAATGAAGGTCGATGAACCGATTCCGGTTATTTGATTGGTCTGACGAATAGATACATTTATGTAGCTGACTTATTTTTTTACCCTTCGTTTTATCCTTCTTTCAGTCTGACCAGTAATCATGTGCAAAAAAGTCCAATACAGGTATGAATGAACAATCTTCTGTCAGGTTGTCTCACCCTCAGGGTTCTACTTCCGAAATAATGCAGGTTAAGAGAGTTATACCATATGAAGACACATTCAGTAAATAAGTTGTGGGTAGTGGTGAGATTTTGGAGTCGATCACCAAAGTCACACACGATGAGCTCCAACAGATAGTCATATGTGTTCGGACTATGTTCGTTCGTTCAACCTTTCGCTTGCCCTCCGTTTATCGGAATGTTAACATGTGTGGCTGAATAGCACGATAAAAATGACCAATCATTTTACGATGCACATGGCGACTGTAAGTACAAATTGATACAGAAAATACTCGGAGACAACCGGAGGTTCTATTCATAGTTCGGGGTAAATAAACACTCCATTCTACTCCCAGACGATGATCCCCAAATGTCAAAGGACTAATGATCTTACATTACTACGTTTCTGGTAACTGGCAAGAACCTCACAAAAACTTTTTGGCAGTTTAAAAGTTACACAGTTTCTGCGATGGCTACTAACCAGGTAGAACCAAGCTATTTGAATTCCGTTGGTTAACTTGGTCAATCATGGGTTTCTTCACAAGTTTCTTCCCTTTCGAATTTTTTAAGCAACTCACTGAATGACACTGGGTAATTCCCCCGATACTGTCAGGTAGTTCGATGCTGTTGACTTCAGTTCAGTCTTTAAAAGCCAATTCCGCAGCATTCTTTCCCTAACCATGTTGGTGGTACCGGGCTGCCTAGCGGTCAAACTAGATTTTCACGTGACAGGCTGAAGAGGTCACTGGAACTTAGTCTGAACTATTGACAACTCCCCGATAAACATGTGCCGTTGTAATCCAAACGCAGTCAAACGGCAATTGGAGATGCCAGGACTCAAAAAGTCACTCTTCAAAATCTTATTACCTTGCGGAAATAGTGTCATCTAATTTAACAACCGTTAACTGATCATCATGCCAACACACCTATTTGATCAAGTCTCTTATTCATTCGTTGAACTGTTTTCAGTGTAATATGGACATAACTTCTCCAAATCAAATTTCAGCTACTGTTTTGACCATGAGGAAAATTTTGCATAACCATTGTTTTGTAATTTGTCAAGTTCTAGTGAACTGGTTGCCTGCCGGTACCTGATGACTCCTAATAGCTGTGAAACTAAAACCCGGTGAAATGCGTCTTCTGCTCGGGGTCATCAGAATTTATTCCTCCGAGATTTGATGAGAACAATTCAAGACGATACAAGGGGGACGAAGACTGAAAGAATTGCCAATTACACAAAGAAAATGTAAAGACCGGTTTTCCGGCCAAGCAAGCTGCTGTTCCGCAGAAAACAGCTTTCCGTGCCATCTACACAGCGATTGGAGCATTGTCCACTCGTGTTTGTGACCGGTCCATCAGCTCTGTGCGAAAACTGATGCATGCCCCTACCCATCAAAACCGGTCAGGCTAAATATAAGATGAACTTTCCGTCAGGCTTAAAACTACCGTGGATCCCTGAAAGGTGAAAGTTTTGAGTCCAGTATGTTTTGACTCTTGAGAATAGTAATCGAGCTTGGACAAAGGTTCTGGTGATCGGACGATGGGAATTCCAACCCATATTTTTACTCGAGAACCAAAAAATCTTCACAGTCTTTAGTTGGCACTTATTTGGGGCTTTGTCCTAGAAACTCATCAGTGGCTTTTTTATTCTTTAAGGCTCTGCTTATCAGCCGGTGTTTTATTGTCTCAACATCACTAGATCGTCCTTACTTTTCTCTGGTTAACTTATGTAAGCGGTTAGATGACTTGTAAACTAAGGTGAGCTAATCCCATGGATGTGAATATGATGATTTTGGGGGAATCGGATACAAAAAATGCAGGAAGCAAGACTTGGAACGTGCTCAGGTTCTTAGGTGCATCTTTTGAAGGCGGAAAGCTTCCACAGGCGCTGCTTGTTTGTGGAGTTTTCACTCATCATTCGATGAATGTTATGTAGGACGGATCCATTTGGTATCATTGCTATTATGCTGGTTTGGAGCCTCAGGTGAAGTTCTGTTTCCAAGTCTTTTACACACATTTCCCGACAGTCGTACATATCGACATTGGTATCAAGATATTCATAGCCAACGTCTTTTTGAGCTTATAGAACTGCACAAGAACGAGGCTGCTGCCGTATACGAGTGAGTACAGTCACTCGGGAGAGTAACACTACGAGTTAAGTTGCCTAATTAGACAAAAATAAGCAGACTTTCTACCGAGTACAAAGCGTCACCAACATGTTAAGCCAACGAAGCAGGTCCGCATATATTTGAATGTAGAAAGCCCTCGGGCAGATGTATTTTCTCCCTTCTGAAGAGACCAAACAAACTGCTCACTCCTGTCAATTGGTGTAGTTCCGGTGGAGTGAACACTATGAACTGACTCGTGGATCAGACCAGAAGCATTCACCTTGGTAGCAGCCATTCCTAATGACGATCCTTCAAGACGAAAAATCTGTAATAGGAAACGGAAAAAACTACTGCTCTACAATTTGGTGTGTATGGTCGTCTGCAATCTGTAAAGTACCGAATTTTAGCGAGGAATAACAACACAGTGTAGTGCACCGTGCTTAGGATCCGCTTCACATGATCAACCATGCTGATCGCGTGTGCCAAAACAAGCTTGGAATTCACGTGTCTTGTCGCATACCACTACCGGACGGGTTCTGTAATTACTGACTTGAAGCACATGTATGACAAGAACTAATCTTCATGTAGAACGTGTACACACACTATCGACTACCTTAGCCTACTACACTGGCCTTGAGACAACATTAATGACGAAACTGCTCCGTCCGAATTATTTCAAACTAACCTATCGTCGTGATCCTTTTCGGACCGAGTAAATCTCATAGTCACACCAAATGGCCTCTGCGCTCACAGATCGGATTGTTGAGCAAAACTATTGAGCATTGAACATCATTACACAATGCAAGATACAGATCGTGAGAAGGCATTGATTATGCATAGGATATGCGTTGATATACGTCAGCGTTTATGCGCAGCACAGCATCTCATATATGCAAAATTTTGTTTGCTGTTTAAATCGCTTAGTTTATCCATCTCAGAATGGAATAGCAAATCCGGCAAACAACCTTTATGCTTATGTAATTTTATTGGAAGGATACGTGACTTTCTTAGGTAATTTTTTTCTCTGTTCAAACTTGAATGGAATTGTGCCTCTTGCAATCCTTGTGCTGGATCGAAAATTCTTTCCGTTTGTTTTAAAGCACATCCATCATATAAGCTTGGCTAGGAGTGATTTTGATACTTCAAGCAAATATCTTGCTTCGCAGAGGGGATTTATCAGCATTTTGCACAAACAGAGTCTGTTTTGCACTGCCCCTCAAGGCTCCTGGTATGTAGTGAAAGTAATTTCGGGCTCTCTGGAGTGTGAATAAACTGTTTAAAGTCTGGTGGATCCTGTGCCAAATGAAGCTGAGAAAGACTGGTTTCCATATAATATATCTCGGTCCTTATTCCTTCTGTCATGTGTTTCAGATGGACATGCTTTGTTTCGCAGGGAAACTCAAGAGAAAGTGCCACGAGGAAACCGGTGTATGAGCAAAGTTTTCCAGAGGCTACGCGCTTGTTAAAAACCTGAGAGATGTCTATTTGGAGTCCTTTGTTTTGCCGTGAAAATCACATCGTTATTCGAGCTCTGAAATGTGAGTGTATGAAAATTCCGGACAAGTGTCTATCGTGGCATCATCAAGTTTACACCGTCTATCAATCCCAGTCAGGGTGGGTGAAGAGAAAATTGTCCTATCGCAGAATTCCATCATTTGTACTCGCAACATTATCCTTCGAACCAAATGATCAACCTGGTTCAGCGATGAAAAGAAAGAGGTGTTTTCTTCAGGGTTCTGGGGATGTGGTTCATGAATTATGCAAAGTGATGCACTGCTATCAACGGACATCGTATGCAATCTAATACAGGAAGTTGATGAGCGTTGGTGCACAA
Organism: Opisthorchis felineus; assembly: GCA_004794785.1. Classification (NCBI taxonomy): domain Eukaryota; kingdom Metazoa; phylum Platyhelminthes; class Trematoda; order Opisthorchiida; family Opisthorchiidae; genus Opisthorchis; species Opisthorchis felineus. The sequence continues at coordinate 378,097 of SJOL01004009.1, read as the reverse complement.
GTCTCATCAAATCAATTTCCCTACTTCGCCCCTTTTTAGCTTGATCACTTATTTAAGTAGTTGTTAGTGATGGCTGTAGCACCAAACAAATTCACCTTCTCAGCTTCTATGGGCTAAGTAAGTAGATGTCCCCAATCCAAACTAGTCTTCTCATAAACCAAGGAGGATGTTCCTTTGAGCAGCTCCTCCCTTATAAAGAACCTTTTCTGTCAGTCGTGACGTAGTGAGCGATCATACAGGGACGGCATCTCCTTCGAAGAAGTACTGCATTTCACATAAACAGGATAACGGTAAATGTGATGCGGATTTGGCTGTGTGCCCGCTGGTGAGTCCACTGGTGAGTCCCATTGGTGAGTTCATAATGGCATTCCACGTCATCTTATACCTATCATATGACTTCTTTGGAGTTTAGTAACTTGTTTTTCTTAAAAGAAAGCACACTAGGAATGCATAACCCTTCTAAACCGGGTGCCCTCTCACGAGCAGACTGTGCGGTTACTAGACTGATGCTTGTCTGGAGTAGGTGGATAAAGAAAATTCCCATCAATTTAAACAACATACCAAAAGGGACAAAAACATATCTCATAAAAGATGTGGTTGGACTTTATAACTCTATCGAAGCTTGCAGATGGGGTCAGTCACTTGTTCGGTCCGCCAGCATTTACAGAGTACTGACCTCAGGACAAAGCGCCCTACTACCAGGCTTGCGCAGTAGTCAGTTGCTCGGCCGAGTACGGGTGAATAGTCCGATCTCTACCAATCTTTGCAAAGAACCGATGATAATCAGGCAGTGAAAACCCAACGTGGTTTTCTTGACTGACCAGATTCAGCTGACTGCTCCAGAGCTTACTCGGTATGTCTTATATGTGTAGATCTAGGGATCTTTTAAAGTTCTTTTTAAAGTTCACGAGGCAATAAACGCAATGCATATTACAGCCGTTTTTGAAAAAATATCCTACACGACTATATCTGATTGAGGCCACGGTGCGATTTCTAACTATTACCGGCTAACAGATAACTAGAAAACTAACAATAATAAGCTGACATATGTGCTTCAAACAGACTGTCCGCCACCCTACCAGTGGGTAATCGCTTGGGCATGGGTGTGACAAGAAGGCAGTGTTGACAATCAAACTCGCCTCTAATCTCCTTAAATAGCCTGTGTCCTGAAACTGTGAATTGTCGATACACCAGTGGGTCATGTGGTTTCATCGATCGTTTGAATTAATCTTCACATGTGGAAGGATCTCATATATGTCGCACAATGAGCTCTCGGACATAATGACAATCTCGGATTTTGGACAAGTGCTTCTCACCTGCCTCATCTCAAACTGGGGAAAGTACTTCATTTGAAACCTACTGGTCAGTGATTTGGGATTCCAACAGAATGCGCAGAGTTATTTTTTTAGCCAAACTCCGTGCAGGTAATGGTTGTTGGCTGAACTTTCCAAATACATCTGCTTCAGAAAAACGATAGCCGTTTTTTCGATGTTATACTGAACCCATAGACAAGCAGCCACAATGACTTTATTATTTGTTCATTAGATCGAGATTTCTTCGAAATGGAAGAAAAACGGTCAATGGAACATCTCTTTTTAAGGACAGCCACCTCTGGCATACGCTGTTCAATCGAAATTAGATAACACACAGGTTGAAGTAAAACCGAACGCATATCGATTGAATAACACCTAAGTCTCATCAAACCAGACATTGGCAGCTTCAGAATTGCGCCAGTTTGTGGGAGGAAATGCCTTAAAATATGCTTTCATGTAAGCATTCTTACCAGGTTGGGTGTTGTTAGAAGGATTATTCATCCACCTAGGTTATTGTTAACTGAACGGTTTTTTCTGACAACACGCAGTTACACTCAGTCCTATGTTTAATGACCTTGTCCTAAAAAACTCCTTCAAATAAATAGGGAAGACGCACATTTTGTGATTTTTTCAGTACATGCTTTTCGTCTGAGCTCAATGGGTACGGTAAGGACACAATGTTTCAGTCAGCTGAGAGAGCTGTTTTCATCGGTCCCCTTCAGCGATCAATAATCTTTGTTTACATGGCTCATTTATTAGGGTAAATTTTCTGCAGTTTGGAGAACTCCAGTTTGGTAAACTCCTGCGGTTCGGAGAACGTTAATACACTATGGCACTCCTGTCAGTGAAGCTAACAGTCTGTGCTGACAAACCGAGAAACGCTTTACAGCTACCTCATCCTTCCTGGCAATCGTTAGCAGTGTGCAACTCACAAAACCCATAGAGTTTCGAACCCGTGACCTTCATCCAGTGGTTGAACAACTAACCGTTAGGCCGTGAGTGGATTAGCAGCAGTATGACTGGTTCTCAATACCAGAACTACCAGACCTTCTAGCTAGTTTTTTTGTTTGGCTGGAGAAAGTGTAGTGATACACCTAAAACAAAGATGCATCAGAATCAGGCATCGGTTTCCGGGACGTATTTGAGCTTCTGGATTCAAATATGGATCCATAGTATTTCGAAATACCATTTAATCTTCCAGGACTGCGCCCTAAAACAAGGAATTCTGGGGACTGACAAAGTTGCTCCCACTATCAGTGCGTAAAGATTTTCATCAAAAAGATTATCTTGTCTATTGATATTTTGTGCCGGAGGTAGTGATTTCAGCCAGGTCGTAGGTTTACCCGTTAGAATGAACTTCCAGCTTCAACTACACCGATATATGTTAACCGACTTTGTAAACAACCGACTAGCACTGCTGTTTATCGCTGATTGGCCCAGAATACGCATGTTAATCAGTGTCTACAATGCGGAGTGGAGACCGTTATTAGTTTGCGCAATGTACTACTCATAAGGTTGCTGAAAATTCTTCGACAGCCCACGACCGGTTTCGCCCTTTTTGGGGCTCATCAGGCAGGCACAGTCCCCGAGTTTTCGTCAACCTTATGTTCTACTTGAACCCAAATTGGACTGTTTTCAAGAAATACACTCATTTGCAAATCAATTTGGTTTTGCGAGGGACTCACCTGTGACCCAGCTGAATCTTTCGTTTGTGATGTTTCCATGCAACTGAATGTGCTGCACCAGGCTGCCTCATGTTCCAGTTGCTACGATATTCGAGGTATCGCGATGCATGTAATTTTGCGCAATGTACTACTCATAAGGTTGCTGAAAATTCTTCGACAGCCCACGACCGGTTTCGCCCTTTTTGGGGCTCATCAGGCAGGCACAGTCCCCGAGTTTTCGTCAACCTTATGTTCTACTTGAAACACCACAAACGAGAGATTCAGCTGGGTTCCAGGTGAGTCTCTCGCAAAACCAAACTGTTATTAGTTGTTTTTTGATTCCTGACTTAGTTGCCCTTCCGGAATCCCTCATCTGATGTGTTCAGTGGCCTGAACGATAGGTTTGATTGCGCGAAACTTAAATGTTTCGTGCATTTACAGGCCTAATCCAGTACGCCCTTCGGTTTGCTAATGAGTTCGCTGTATAAGATTCGGCAACTTTCCTCACGGCTTGAATGCGTCCGGACAGAAATGAGGAGTGGCATGAACTCAGGTGCACTCTTGTGACGTGAGGCATCGTCTGTCTTAGCTCAGTTGGCGGGGCAATTGCCCGGCAGACCAGAGGTTCAACTCCCGTCCAAGAACTAGCTTTTTGTTTGCGTGTTGTACCCAGGTCCATATTCAAAACTTCCTACCTGTTTTCAAGCTTCCCTTAAAATACCCCGAGTTCATTGGCTAACCACTTGAGGCGATTCGACGTTTGGTTAGAAACTGGCTAGAAACAAAAGTGTGAAGATTCGGGTCTTAGCGCAGAAACGGATCCAGCAAAGCGAATTCATGTGAATAACCCACAACTGGGGATTCAGGAAGAACACTCGTTCTGTGGGTAAATATTACCAACAATTAGTCACACAAGGCTGTCAACGTCATCCACCTTCTGCCTAGTTAGAGATAAACTGCCGGTCAGAGTGCGGGAACCCTTATTTTTTTAGGCTGCGCTTTTGACCCGGATAACAAACATATTAAACTCAAATTCATGCAATAGTATGATACAACCAACTTCAATTAGTGGGCTTTATGTAATACATGGCCTGTTAGAATACTCTCCAACTCTCTCTTTGGGCAACTTGGAGATGGACCGACAACTAGCATTGAACTCCTGTGCAGCGAAGGAATAACCTCAACGTCTTCAGGCAGGCCAAACGTTCCGAGCCTAATCAGGTTGAAAGGTCTGACATTGAAAAGTGAAACGTTACGTAGACATGTCTTTCCAGTGATTCACCTTCTGGCCGTCATAAGCAGGATTCAAGGCAACAATGTGGAACTTTTAAGGCAATCCACATATTTGGATGGAGAAATCTGCGTATTAGTTAGGGTAATGTCACTTAACCCTATCATTTGTCTGGCTTGGGTTCGACGTAAAGTCAAATATGTGCTGCTTTCGGACGACAGGCATACACTGGACAAGTTCAACTCAAGAGATTAGACAGAGTGGTTAAACTGGATAAATTTTGGGTGTGACAGCCTCGGCACTCACGCTCTCCGACGCATGGGAGAAGCATTGTAGTATTCCATACACGATCCGAAATAGAGGGTTTCCAGTGACGAAGTGCTCGAAACAGACGAGGTGGGCTAAACCAGAACTCCCAAGCAGTGCTATCTAGTCTGGTTCGGCAAGCACCGGGCCGTACGAGGTACAAAAGCTACATTAAATGCACTGTGGAACCGATGAACATCTACGAAGAAGGTTCACTTTGTGTTTTTTAACGTAAAAGTGGCAAAGCTGAGAAGAGGCATCAAATTTTAGCAGCGCTGCACTTGAATCTTGCAACTGAGGAAAAACTTCTAGTTGAACTGTCGTTTACCGAGTCGTCCTTGAAATGGGACATTAAAAAAGTCGTTTGGTTTTGACTGGTTCGCTTACGTTTGGGAGGGTACTCTTTTCTGCAGACTACTTGATGTAAGCCAATCTGGTTTTTCCAGGATGCTTTAAGCAGCACCCAATATACCGTAAATAGTGCTACCGAAACATGCTCTCCAACCCTTTGGGGAATGCGATCAAAGAATCAGGCTACTCTCCTGTTCTACAGAAGCAAAGCACACTGGCCAATCCAGGTTGCCTGGTGTTACATCCATCTTCCAATAAACATTCGGTTCTTCTGGCTCTCAATACTTCCAGAAGGGAAAGGTAATCGTCCGCTTCTCAGGCAATGGTAAAGCTGACAGTTGTGCTAGAGGCATCTAATCAATTTGGGACTCTTTCCAAATAAAACTCTTCGTCAACAATAGAAAATATGTCGTCATTGGCCACACGAATATCAGCGAGTAATGGTCCGAGTGGTGACTGCATGGCTGTTCAGTACTGTTGGGTATAGTACGTACATTAAAACTGACTTGCGGGCCACGGAGCTTGCAGCTTCAATGTGTGTACTTACGTAGACAATACTGTCTGGCAGAGTTTCACCTATGAAGGGTGGCGGAGGGGTGGTTTAGTCCGTCTTGCGACGAGGTGAGAAGCACATTATCTTCAACCAGGATTTGTAGCTACAGCAACCAGCTCTGAGAAACGTTTAAGTTAACGAGGATTTTCGCTGAACATATGGCAGGATATCTGAATTACCTGGGCTTCACTTCAGAATGCAGTAGTTACCTTTCAGTATGGTTAACGCGTAACATTCTCCAATTCGACTGGACAAGAATCTTACTATATGAGCCCGACGGGCTTGGACTAAACTCAAAGTAATTTAAGACTATGGAGTAGAATGTGACATTTTGTAGGAGTCCGAATTTTTATGGATGATACGATGACACGATGCACCAAGTTGATCGATTCGACTTGAATAATCTGATACTCTGTATCGATCAGGTGGCTTGTGATCACACTGGTCATATGCAATCTTTCTACTTTTTAAATGCAAAACTTCCGGTGATCACCTCTCCTCTAGCCTAGATGCCGATTTGTGTTTTCAGTGCACTTTTGGTGCTCGAATGATAAGTGTGCTCAGTTAAGCGCCAAACGATACAACTATAGTGCATCATGGTTGATAGCATTGACTAAAACTTAAAACTGTAGATGAAAAAGTGAACTATGAAACAACTAACCGGAATGCACTTCAGAAACAAAACGAACAACCGGGTGAAACCCCTTTGGATGTCGGAAGGCTCATCAGCTCGAGAAGTGAGCATGTATTTCTATCAACCCTGAGGCCAAACAATATTTTGCTTATGGTTATGAACCCGATATCACATCGGTTGCTCATCACAACTTTAATCTACACACGTTATACTGGCGTTCACTCTAGCAACATTGTGCCTTGCTTAAAATGTAATTTCCCGCAAAACTGACCAGTGTAACTTCTCGTCTTCCACTGACACCCACACGAGATCTCCACAGCCCACGCAGCTAACGTATGTGCTGAAAATTTAAACGAATTATTTCGGGTTACATCAGGAGTTGGTCTGCATTCAATTAACTGGGATAACCCTAGCGTTTACGAAATTATACGTGAAAATCGTTTGTTGTAACAATGTGGACGCTAATGGTTCATCATATTTACGGCTTAATCCGGGTAAG
>SJOL01004009.1:326314-371488 GCA_004794785.1 Opisthorchis felineus | reverse complement strand
ATATATATATATATATATATATATATAACATGGGACTTGGAGTGACAAAAAAGACTGGTATATAAAATAAGTGGAATATTTTAAAGCCAGTAATGAGTTGTCCTACATCTACACTAACCTCCTCCTATTCCAGAGAGATTATTCTAGCAAGCTTAAATGAGTTCACCGCGCGTTTAACTCGTCAGCAGCGCGAGTTCACCGATACAGGGGAATTTCAAATCTGCACTCCTGACGTACTGGGTACGCTTGACTTAATTACATTTCTCCGTCTGAAAAAGGCCACTACTTTAGTGCTTGAGCGGTATGCGATTTATTCAGTACCTCAACAACCGTAACGATTATCGACTTGGTTGTTTGACTGTCCCATTCATGTAAAAACCATGACACACTAGTTTAGAGTGGCCACGCACTACCTGACCGACATGACCGGATAGATCGTCAGGGCAACCAGGACACCTATCCGGTTAGTATTCCAGAAATCGGGTAAATCAAGCACACCTCTCATATCAGACCGTATTCATATTCTGTGACGGAGCAACTCGCTTGTTCTCATTGTGCATGGCGGATCAGTGGTACCATGCTTGCAGTTCAGGTTGGGTGAACATAGTTGAACTATCTCTCTCTCTCTCTCTAATGTCAAGTATGCGCACACCCGAAAAACTCTTATGAGGACAAAACTTCAATTTAGTTGTCCTTACCCTGTGTGCGGTACTACAATGACGATTTGAATGCTGACCAGCCTTGCGGGTGGACTTGAAACTTTCAGTCTACCTGATTGTTGAGTATTATGTCTTTCTAAAACAATACGAAATGACAAATCCAGGTATACCTTACATGAACAAAAAGAGATGCCTTAGGCTGTGCGTGTACTTTAGGCTACGTGAAGTTGGGCTTCTTATTTCAGTAGATGTGAACTTTTCCCATTTTTTTTTTAACGAGTTACACCAAAATCCTTTGGTTGGTCAGACTATACCAAAGTCTAACCCCTTGTGGACACAAAAAGGCCCAAGCAGAAGACAGACTATGAGGTAGAAAACTGCGGAAGCATCTGTGAAGTGCAGTCGCGAGGGTGGAGGTCATCAACAGCTCAGATGGCAGAACATCCGTCCAGTAACCGAAAGATGGGCGCCTTGTCTCCATCTCCAGGAAAGTATTTTCGTTAATGTTACTTTTGACTTTTGACTTCGTATTTCGAGGTCTACCAAATTCCGATTTATTTCCTAAGTTTGTCCTTCAGTAAAAGCGCCAGAAGCTGTTAGGATGAGGGAAATAGTTAACATCACAAGCAGAAGGAAATTGATGTCATGACTAAGTAAGACAGCTGGAAGCAAACCAGAGAAACTTAATAATCTGTCAGACTGATACGAAATGTATGCATCACGCAGTGTACTAGGCACGCAGTTACAATCATAGTTGTGGATCAGGTTATCAGCCTTCACCGAGTAATCAGAATCTACAGGTTGGTATCATCAACTGATATTGATTCGCTATGTGAGATAACGTCAATTGTGTGAAGCACTCATGTAAACTCATGTAAAACAACTAGAATCCAGTAAAGTGAAAACGGTTTTGTATACCCATGCAGTAGTAAAGAGGTAGATTGTCGCTGATAATGAGAGGTCTCTGATTGACTGTAAATGACTAGTGTACGGGTTTTATGCTAATTCTTTGTCTGTGCAAACACCCCACTAACCAGTCTAGTACTGGAAGAAAAGCAGTGTAGAATTTTACGTTTGTAACCTTCCAACTAAAATTTGGTTAGTTTGTGAAACAGACGTCCGATTTTCCGATAAATTCCAGCAGCAGTCCTCTGACAACCACCCGAAATTATTTTCAAACGAGTGCTCTAGTTTGGTGGAATCCATGTTAATTCTGCTTCCGATAGCTTTCAGTAGGTCCTCATTGTTTCGCCTTACTTTCAGTATTTACTAGTTGGTAAACTGTCAGTACGGAGAGGAACAATGCTGAACTGACTGTCGCTTGACCAGACAAAGCTTTCCGAACGTACTGTGTGTGGGCAGGCACGGTTGACCGAATCACCCGCGGAATTGTTTGACAAGCCATTTGACTATGCTTGTCTCTTAAGTAGGATCAGTATTTCGCATTACCGCCTGGTTAAAGTATTTATTCTCATGTAAAAAGCAAATCCACAAAGTACTTTACTGATCAAAAAGAACATATCCGAGCTAATCTTCGGAAATTCCAACACAGTTGCACGTTCTTATTGCACACCATGGTTTTCTTTTCAAATCTTGTCTAGGCTTGGCTTTTCAAACATCCCGGAAAGCAGACTAGAGTTAACTTCCTAGAAAATTTTATGCCAGTTTTACGCCAAAGAACGATACATCCACGGCTCAACACGAGAATATCCGTCAAAAGTAACAATTCATTTCTGCCTCACCCTCTTTTTCGCATCAACTAACGGAATGTCATCTGTGGTTCAAAAGATGCATGGCACATATCGGCTGTTTCGAGTACGCGGTCAGGTTACTTGGCTGCCTGACTAGGTCGTGACCATCACAATGTGAAGACAATGCGGAATTAAATAGCTTGTGAAATCAATGTAGGCCCGTATGCACTCTTATTTCAGCCTGCCCTTAACAGATTAATCAAACCTACAGACTGCACAGCACTGGCGACAGTGTCCCTGAACGTGTTCGTCAAAAATGACGGATTTACACCCGGTAGTGATTCATTCACAGACGCACGATTCACGAACAGAAATGTCATTGGTCTAATTGACGGTGACAAATAGTTGCTTATTTCGTCCACTGAGTAAAGCCAATAACTACTGCAAATGTTGGACTTTATCGATCTGTATTTTACATTTGTGGGAACGAGTCCAGCTGATCCTTATGCTGGTCTTCCATCGATTGAAAACGCTTCAGCCAGCCATACTAGCTGGTTTAAATGTGTGTGCCTCGGTAAAGCACTCAATATTGTTGCCCTTTGGATGTCTCCATAAAAACAGCATTCCACTCAGTGAAGAGTACTTTACTTACCTACCTACCAAAGGATTATAGGAAAGGACTTTCTTCCTAGAAGCAGCACCCTTCTATAGAAGCCACCTAGAACAGAAACCGTGGGCTTTCGTGGAGTCAAACCTATGAGAAAGGAATATAATAAAACCCAGTTCACGAGTTCCGTTCTTTAGAGATATATTGGCTCAGTAGGACTGTATGAGCCTTGCTCGAAAGGTGTTCTTACCAAGCCAAATCTCAGATAACCGTCATAAACTCATGTCAGCTAGTGAGTGAAGATCTCACTTTGAGCAGGTTGCCACGCTGCATTTCCTGTGAAGAGCGGATATGATGAGGAAGGAATCTACTACAGCCTCTTGAGGGATCACTTCTTTTGTAGGGGATTTTACACCAATTTGTAACTGACGGAGACCCCTCTCGTGACCCTCGCATGGAGGTGATCTCCCTCCGGATTTACCATTCCTAGAACGATTACCAAATGTTTCATCTGGCTTTACCTAATCCAAGGAATTCGTATTCTGACAAACTAAGGTGCACATCAGTTAAGATCATTCTAAAATTCCGAGACAACGGTTCATGTACAGGCGATATCGATCTTAAAGCCATATTGGTGAAACATGTTTAAGCTCTCTTGTTTCCTCTTCATTTTCACCACCATTTATCCTGGACTACTCACTCTTTTATTCACTGTTTTATATGTTAGGTATTTGCTTCCCGAGCGCAATTCTCAACAAGTTCTGTTTTTTTCATTAGATTATGAAGGTTGCTGTAACTCTGTGGGTTTTTTTGAAGCCCTTCCCAGAGAATTCACTCAAAAAAGGTTCACACAAATTTTTCACTAGGTGGATCTTGCCACGTAAGGCCACTGTTTAGGTGTCACGAAACTTCCCCATCCACCAATACTAACAATGAATGGGGAGCTCTTTCAAAAGCCTCATGAGACTTTGTCGTTCTTGTCCACTTAGATTTTCTAATAAGGGTCAATGACACCGATATGTGACGCAATAGTATTAACGACTAATTTCGTGAGCACCGAGTAGCACAGAGGTAGTCATTGTTTCGACCGGTGGAGTAGTGATCAACACTCTCTGCAGTTCCTCACCAAGTGGCCTACTTTTGTAGGACTTTTGTAGGTTATGCATCAAAATTGATGAGGAAACCATTGAGTGGCTGCTTCGTATGACTTGTTAAAAATTTAGACCGTAGCTGAAAAATATGGAGAAAAACGACTGGCCTTGCATTTCACACATGATACTATCAGTCTTGATCTGGATTCGGATAAAGTTGAGAATGAAGAACATAAGATGCTTCGATGATTTCACCTATCCTATGAGAGTGGATTCGTGAACTAGCGGAAACGCAATCGAACGTCTGAACCCAATTGTGTACTGTTGGTGAAAGTCTCACTTTTTGCTTCAGTTGTGTTACGCAATGGAGCAAAGTTGTCGTAGCCTTTGTGGATGGGACATTGAAATACGCAAGCTGATAGCGCCACCGTGCCAGTTGTCTGTCAACCTTAAGATCGTGTTGGTGTGTATGAACCAATCGCCTGTCGCTCGTTTGATTGGCATATTAGAAGGATAAAATTCACTTATTCGGACAAGTGCAATCACTGGCATAGGCAGTGCGAAATAAAATATTTTCAGTTGAGTTGGGCGAACATTTCAGTCGGAAGAACCACGAAGTGGAAGAGTGAATAGGTGGAACAGGCTGCAACATATTTCATAAAGTAGGTGTTTATTGGCAACGTCCAGTGGGATCTCTGGCAAATCATATGCCGTCAATAATGTTATAGATATCGTAAGGAACCGAGCAAGCTCATACCTGACGAAAGTACCGAAATGACTAATCAACGGAGAAGCAAACAATCAGACTCAAGTGACTGGTAACACGTGGAAAGATGTTTTAAATGTTTGCTGACAAAAGTGGATAGTTTTTATCCCCCTTAGGCCAAAGTAGAAACTCTCCATCTTTCGGTAGTTTGTTTAACATAAAACCGTTTGCATTAATAAAACACCACTGTTTCAAGGCTTTTGTGAATATATGTGATAAAATAGGCAACCGAACTCAGTAAAACTCTAACAAAAGCCCTGATTGTCACTGTTTAAATACCTGTTCGGTGTGATAATACAATAGAATATCAATAAAACGGAAAACAGGAAAAATCATGAGAACTGACTAGGAACGTGATCAGTACTACTGATTTGTGGAACACAACCTGAATAAGACAACATATGTGTTCATAAAAAATATCCGAGCAGGTTAGCTCACTATGTCAGCTTGGGGACTCGATCGAAACCATTAGGAGTAATCCGGAGTTGATCGCTTAAACAAGCAAAAATCAATTTTGCACAGCCGTCCTTTCCAGCCACAAACTCCATTGGAATTAGGAAAAGCCCCTTGTTCTTCTGATGCATTGATTCTTCAGAGGAATCAACACTGTTTCCCTTCGTGATGATGGCACTTTCCATATAAAAAAACACTTTCTCCTTGTACTTACTGATGTGTTCATGTAGCAAAGTGCAGTGTTCATGAAATAAATTCATTTGAAACTGATGGGCTGTAATGGGAGACTCAGCTGGATCCTAGCTGAATTCCCCGTTTGTGATATTATTCAAATGAGTGTGTTGCACAAAGGCTGCTTCATGTCTCATCTGGTACGATATTCAAGATACCTCAGTATACTTTGTTGAAGGAAACTATTCGCAAGGCCGCTGAAAACCCCTCGACAGCCCACAACCGGTTCTGCCCTCCTTGGGGCTCATCAGACAGTTTCCGTCAACCCTTTGTCTTACTTAAGCAAAACGTTTGTACAAAATAAATGTATAGTTTTGTGAACTGGGTTCTTCATATATGTTTTCTTCTTGTTCTGGATGGTATTTGTTCTAGATCATGGTATGAGCCACTGGGTAACCGTACTTTAAACGATCGGTTCAAATAATTTTGTCCTTTATTTGGATCAGGATAGGTTCATTTTCACGTGATACACACGAATAAATTTCTGTTTTGATCATCTGTGAGACACACACGTTCGCGTTGGTGGTAACTTTCACATGCGCATCGTAAGTTCACTACTTACTGCGTCATCACATTTCAATCTGTCATTCATTTACATCTCTGTTGCATCTGAGACAACAGAAAAATTAACCCGATATACCACGCAAGCTGACATTCTATGCTGACTTGCTCAAACTTTAGCACTGCATGTCCGCTTCTCTATCTCCCTCGCTCTTCTCTAAGGTCCACATTTTGAAACCTTCCACGTTGACTATACTGAATCTGAGCATTTAAGACCAACCTTGTCAGCAATCGTATGGATATGTTAAAAGTAGCCTTCCATTTGGGCATTCTTTCCGTCGGTATAGGAAAGATGGTTCAGTCGGTTTCAAATGTAAAAATGGACAAAATTTGAATAGTTTACCAAAAGCATATTATCAGGGATATTAGTCCCACTGGCCACTTTTGAAGGAGTGTCCTCTCTTTGGGGTTGACTAAGACCGAAAATAACCACCCTAGGTCTCCATGAATTGCGCATGAACTGCGGATCCCTAAAGAAACATTTTAAGTTTTCAGAAAATGGTTGAGTCATCCATGAAGTTCGAGGGGTCTGTTGACACATTTGACAAATATCGAATAGGACGTTACCAACTTACATTTGAATCAAACCCTTGTGTGTCTTGACAAGCTGAATGACATCTTCCAATGTTAGCTGTGGTGCTTTGCTTGGTTCAGTCTTTTCAATACCGTAATTCACCTCTGAAACCCTGCCATTTGCAATATAAGGTGAACCTCCCGTGTTCGTAGAAACCGAAATAATCCGGCTTAACCACACACTCACGAAAACCAGTAGCATTCCTCCTACCTCAGACTGTACTTAGTTCTCGATTCCGCTATCACATTTACCATGCAAAATGTGTTTAACTTTGAAGCAACAGCTGCAGCTCTCAGCGGACGACAGATATATGTAAGTAAACACTTTGTGATTGGAGTGGCGGTCAGTCAAAGGTGCAGTCGAAAATCGTTCGAAGGAGGCCAGCTCTAAGAATCGGACAGTTCGTTCATCTGCTAGGAATCTGGTCCAAATACATTCTACTCAGCCCAAGCAGTCATCCTCATATTTTGCCACCAGTAAACTTCTGCGAATAACGTATCGATTAGAACTTAAGTTATGTCGCCGAGCATTTTTGCCAGTCAACTGACAATCAGGTCCGTCTGTTTACGTCACACAGCATACGTGCCAGCGTACGTTATCAAAACCATTTGATTTGTTGCTCAAGTAGTTGCATTTCAACTGGCTCCAGTATCATCAAGTTTCACACCTGAAATCACTGAGTAAACTCTGAGGGTAAATGAAGATTGGGTGTATTCGAGACTCAGCTAAGAAGACAAATGCATATCACCTGATCAAAGACGTAAAAAAAACAGACGAACAGACCAGTACGGCTGTGGGGGGGGAGGGGTGCGACGGGAGAAGACGTAAAACTTCTCACATCTTTTTGCTGTCAAGAAAGAAATCATGATAATATTTCATGCCTACTGCACTGACATGACGCAAGCGAAAACTGAAAGTGCATTAATAGTTTCTTCTTTTTACTAGGTTAAGGTAAGTGATCAACCAGACATAGGCGTAACACGCTACTCACCATGTTACTGAAGGCACATTGACATCCCACGGCCAGTTTCACCAATCTTATGGCTCACCACGTAGGCACAGTCCCCAAGTTTCTGTCAGCTTTATATTCTACTTAGACCCAAATTGCACGAAATTCGACAGATACACTAATCTGCACACCAATTCGATTTTTCACCTGAATCCCACCTGGATCCTTCGTTTATCATGTTATCTCGTGAAAACCGAATAGGTGTGCGAATGAGTGTATTTGTCGAAGCTTGTACAATTTGGGTTCAAGCAGAACATATGGATGATGGAACCTCGGGAACTGAGCCTACTTGATAGGCCCCAAGATTGGTGAAACCGGTAGTGGGCTGTCAAAACGTTTTCTGTTACCATATGAGTAGTGTGTTACGTCTATACAATGTATTGCGATTCCTCAAATATTGTACCAAGTAAAACATGTGATAGCCTGGTGCTGCACGTTAACTTGAATAGAAACGTCGCAAACGAGAGATTCAGCTGGGATTCAGGTAATTCTTCCGTGAAAGAAACAAAATGGAATGTAGATGAGTGTACTTGTCGAATAATCAAACAGATATTTTGGTTGAAGTGACACTCTGAAGCGCAATGGAAAGAAATGATTTTTCTCTAATCTGCCACCGCAATTGTCTGAACAAACATGGTCCTGAACTGTCGGGAATCTGAAAAAATCATAAAGGCTTCTGGTATTGGACAGGCTGCTTTTTACTGTGAGTTTTTCAGTGACTAGCTATACGTAATGCACCTAAAATATCCTTTCCAGTTAACGTCACGAGTAATAAAAACTCTGTCAAAAATGGCTGTGCCCAACAGAGTGCTCTCTTAGCTGTTTCTAAACCTGTCTGTCCATATGAAGTGATTGTCACTGACGCAGAATATCCAGGTCACCGAAAAAACTCGTTTTTATGTAGTGAGTGCTTAGAATGCCTCTTAAAGTAATACGAGGGTGCAGCTGTTCATTGCACTGGTGTGTGTCAGTTCACGCCCTCCTCTAAACGAGTGGCTAATCCGGGCTTTTCCAAGATTGTACTCAAAAGGAAGAGAGGCCTGTAAGAGAAACCAAATCTATCTCCCTGCTAGGAATGAAGCTATGATGAAAAACATAGTTGTACGGGCTACATTATCGCTCCCGATTAGGCACTATTCCGTCGTTAGTGAAATGCTTATCAGCGTATGAAAGCAGTCAATTTTTCCCAATCAGATGTGCAGGATAGAGTCCGATTCACTAATGTTTTTCCTGATACAACCCCTATTAATCAGGAAGGAGGTTTGGCTAGTTTGATGACCTTTACTTCGATCTTTTCAGTTCATTCATTTCTTCTATTCAATATGTTAAATGATGTGCATAACAAGCATTTTGGACGCTAACTAACCAATACTTTACTATAAAAAAAAACTCGGAGCCCCAAAAACTGCGAATTGGTTGGCAAGCACTGGGGGCGGCGGAAAAGTAAATTGGGCTTATCTGTTTTGACACTGCCAGGAATACAACTATGGTTAACAGTGGGATTTTCACTTTCTATAAAGTGTTACAGGTGTGGATTTACTTGTAATCATAAATTAAGCTCGTGAGTGCTAGATTACATCCTGATGGGGGAATGCCACCCAATACAACCCACTCCACCAAACCTGACATCGTCTTTATTATAGACTGCATTATCTCTTTTTTTCGGGGAACAACCAAACGGCTCGGAGGAAATGAATGTTAGCTAGACTCCTGTAGACAGTCCGAAGTCTGATCCTTCATCCAAGTGACAAAAGGTCACAAAGTCTTTCAAAGACCTGAACTGCTGGAAACCTTGTCTATTCGTAACACACTGCTCATAGGGTTGCTGAAAGCTCCTTGACAGACCATGACCGGTTTCGCCCTTCCACTTGGAGGTTATCAGGAACGCGCAGTGCCAGAAATTCCGTCTACCCTATATTCTACTTGAATTACTTTCATTTGAGCATGAGTTTGGTTTTGACGAGAGGGTGAATTGAATCTATCCAAATCTCCTGTTTATATTGGTGGTAACCTCAATGTAAAATCACCAGATCAGAGATCGAGCCGAATGAATGTTAATCCATAATTTCAACGACTCACCATCCGCACACACTTAAGTCGCTTCGTTGGATAACCACCACAGCGTCCAATATGGAAGGATAAAATATGGATAAGTAATCGCAACTGATTTGGATGTCGCTGATTCCACGTTTTAAACCTAGGATTCCTGAAAAATACTGACACACTATTTGAAGCAAAACAGCTTCTAATTGCAAACCCAGTACTTTCTGAACCACAAAAATAATAGTAATGGATTGGAATGCACCTGAAAAGGCATTTTTATGCTGTTTGCTAACTACCTTCATTTACATAAGATCAGTTGAGTCTCCTTTCGCAACCAACTTCGTGTAAAGATGAAAGTCTTTGGCCCATCCCATCCAATTTGGGTTCAGTTGGAACGTAAGTTTGACGAAAATTCGGGGACTGCATCTATTGGATAAGCCTGAGGTGTAAGGGTGAAACTAGTTCTGGACTGTCGAGGAAATTTCAGCAACCCCATGAGTAGTATGCCACGTCTATATGTTGTTTTCTTCCTAACTCTCGCTGGATACTCTTAGGTCAGTAGTACCTCAGCTCACTAGCATACCAACAGTGGGAAAATTTAGCTTTTCCAGGATAATTTTTTGAATGTTTCTCAAACGAATTTTTTTCAGACACAAAATATGGAGTTACGCAGACCTGATCATCTGCGTGTCAAACGTGTTGGGAATCAATAGAGTACTTTGAAGGAGCATGGCAAAAACAGACGTCACTTTTTTACTGCTTTGTCCAATGTGGCAACGCGTGGATTTATATTGTATGCTCACTAGGCAAGCGGACATGAATGGGCAATAAGTAATCCTTACTCACGTCAAATGCATGCTTTCCCTAAAAGGATTATTTAGGTTAAAAGCCCACATGAGTCCTCTCCGGTTAGAGCGTTCTAGCAAGATGTGTAACTGCACTGAGATAACGAAACTGTTCGGTTCTAAGTCTTCGTGCATTAAAGCGGATAGGACACCACCCAAATTAGTGACCTCCAAGACGAGGGTTGTCCAGCTTAAGAAGGACTTCATGCTCGAATCAGCGGACGTAGCTGCTCGGATGTGGTGTTAGTAACTCTTGTTACTTCGTTGTTATGGATATACTTACTACGAACCACTGCAAAGTACAGTTTATTTTAAGCCTACCATAGTGCACTTATTGGTGATATTGCATGGCGCTTGTACATGCACGACGGAACATTGGAGTACGTCTGGGGATAGTTCATTTGGCGGCACGCTGCGATTTTATGTACATGCCTCACGGTCGAAGGCCTGAGTTGAATCGTATCAGACAAATGTTTTGGCTCCTGCAGTTCAGGGGAACTGCCTTAATCAATGCTGCATGAGATCGCTTGGGAGAGTACAAATTTCCTCAGGGTTACGGCACATACTAAGTACATCTCTCCATGGATAAGATATTGGCGAGGGGCTAATATTCGGTTCTAGCGATGAGAATCGCAATATCCTTAGCTCAACAACTGGTCACGTTATTTTGACGTAAACGAACAGCATCTTCTCACGGTACTCATCATCAAACAGGCAGAAGCGTTCATACTTCCGATTTCTTACTTTCTGAATTTCTTGTCCTAATTCACAAGTTTGAAATACAGCTGCCGTCAGATTCGTTCTGCTGACACAGCTGATGACAAATATTTTAGATGGTTCCTGTTTGATGTCCCCTAGAGTCAGTAAATCCGGTCACTTAGTAGAACAGATCTTTTTTTGCAATTTATCTGGCGCAACTGCGTAGAAATTGCTACGCTGGGATGGCTTAAACGCATGTCTCACTACACAGAGTTTCAAAGAAGACCTTGATTTTGGCAAGTTCGAGGGTGCGCGTCTTTGGTTAGATTATTGTTTATAAGTTCCCAGTGTAATTGCGAGCTTCTCTCCGTAACCCAACTCCACACTGGTCTGATATATTAAGAATAACTAATACCAGCTGACAGTTTACGTTCAACGGCATCATGATTCCAACAAGTTTTAGAGTACAGTTGTGTCGGTAAACAATCCTGCAGTCAACGTAAGTACGCATTTCCAAGCTAAGCTTTCTCAAAGCGTTGATTTGCACATGAACTGCTGGTCCATGGAGGTTTTACAGGCTGCTTATGTCCAAACATTCCTCGGGCATAACAGGTTTGTAGATCGCTGGGTAGAGAATTCCATTACGTACCCGGGCGATAGACTACCAGCATGCATCAAAGTGCGCTGGGTTTACGTCATCCTCATCGTCGAGAGCAAGTTCAACAAAGATGCTCTGTTGAGACGCCCCAATCTACAATGCGGAGTTAGGTGATTTGAAGTGGAAACGCCTCAACCATTACCAGTTGCCCTGGTTCGGCAGCATGTCAACCCCATTCACTTACCGTTTCCGGTGCAGCCATTTGTTCGAGCACTCGCTCACTCCATATTTCGTGAAATTCGGACATTCGGTTGTGCTGTGATCCTCGAACAACCAACAACTACGTTCCTAATGAGGTCCTGTGATGTACTTTCTCCTTCAGGGTTGGACGAAAACAACGGCACTGTTTATAGCTGTAATTGTTACCGGTCTGGGATAAATAAGCTGGTTATTGTCATAGCAACCAAACCATCGGATAGATTTGGATGAAATTTAATTAGTAGACTTCAAAGCTTGCAAAAGAAGGCAGCGATAAGTGATGTCGATTACTTACCTGCAGAATATGGTCGCAGACTAAATGAAAGCGGCAACCAAACCTTACATTGAACCTTTAGTGTCAACTGTAGAAATGTTATATTGCTTGCAGTGCTTCTGACACAGGCACTGACGAATAATTTGTAGGTTCGTGTATCTAAGCTTCCTCACATACTCGCACATATTGGAACAATCTGCACATCGTAACAAGCCCCGTTTTGCCGCAGCTCAAGGATTTCAATTTTTCTCAATTTTCAATTTTTCACTGACCAGTAAGTGTTTGGTAATGTCCTGTATTGTCCCGCATTCGTCCACATTCGAGGATCTTGTCGGTTGCCTATTCGTCGTGCTCATAGTGAGAATGACTGTTCTTCGTATCAGCACGGCTTCCTCAAAGAGTCGTCGCTCATCGGCTGACTTCAGCTCAGAACGTGCACCTTAATAAACAAGCCTTTGCAAATCAGGACACTGGGTTTCCTAGATCTCAAGCAGAGATCTGGTGATCAGGTCAGGTCAGCTCATGTCAAGCCAGGTCATATCCTCAAACACACAAACAGACAGTGTATTTCTGTTTAGCTGACGAAAATATCAACTGAAATGTCAAATGAAGCGAATCAACCATAACTTGTCTAGTAGATGGCTGGTCAGATTATAGTCTCCTAAGCCTTTCCGAGACACTGCGGTTCTCCGTTGAAAAGGGGGATGTCACTCCAGCCGACAACAACCTGTACACAAGGTTTCACTTCCACAATACACAATGTAACCTTCAACACCATCAAGAGCAAGGTTACTCAATAAAAGCCACTGAAATAATCAAGTGTAAAGTGCCTTTAACTCGTCACAATCACTGGGCATCTGGGGTAGATTTCAGTTTCATCGTTTGGAATTCCGTATCACATTATGGGTGATACCTGGGATTCTGCTGCTTTCAAAACATCTTTATCTTAGCTTCATCTTGTGACACTGTCCCTCTAAAGCGATTACTTGCTTTACTTAATCAATGCTTTTCAGTTTAAATGGTCAAACTCCATGATCTAGCTGTAAAATGTGCGAAAAATCTATTCACCGTTCGTTTTGAAGTGTGGTAAACTTCAAGCTAGAAAGATACAACCGGTTAGACATGATAATCTAGCAGCAGGTGGATTAGACATGAAAACCGAGCTAGGTTTTGTGCTGCAAGAGGATGCATCGGCCATATTTTCACCCTGTAACAGATTCTGGAAAGGCGGCACTGCTTCCAGCAACCAATAACGGTCTTCCTTGACTTGTAAGCTGCCTTCGACCCTGTGGATCATCAGGCACTGTGGCCATGTTTGTGGGGGAGATATCGCCCTGTAAGTGAAGCCAGTCTATACTGAAAAGCCGAGACACACTGCACAGCTGTCTCATCCTTAATGGGAATTATCAGCACTGCGCATGTCACAAAAATACAAGGAGTCATGAGTCCGCGATCTCCCGATTAGTAGTTTGCAGAATGAGTGCTGCTACAGCCTGTCGAAGTGTGAATTAAACACAGTGCTGACCAGCCGCTTGTGGCCGAAAGGTTAGATGGTCAAACTACTGACCGGGAGGTCGCGGGTTCTAGAACCTTTGTAGTTTCATGAGATGTGCAATGTTGATGATTCACGTTAAGGTTAAAACAGCCGTACAGTGCTTCTCGGCTTTTCAAAATAGACTGGCTTTACCTACAGGATGAAATTTGTGTTAATAAGTCACATTATACTCCAAAGACTTCACTGGCACGGATTTCAAAATAACTGATGCCATTCAACTTTGAGGTTTCGTCTCACAAGCTCGCAGTGGATATTTCTGTCTCTTGTATTGTCAGGATCATGTTTACCTTATACAGTGGAGATTAAATTTCCGCTGTGCTAATGGATTGCGGTCACAGTGTCAGTAAACTATGAAAGTGCGCGTTTATTAAAGTGTGGGATATGCGAAAAAACACCGGGCTCACTGGATGGTAATTTTAAAGCATAAGAATTTTCACAGAAAACAGATCCTACGTTTTATGTCTAGTGAGGCCCCAATCTGTTAGGGAAGTTCACACAGTTATCATAAATTCTGAGTAGCGGGCAATTTTGGAAATCACATATCCGAACAGTTAGCTTCGCACTGGCCTAGAAAATGGATTCAGTGCGTTAGGTGAATACATTTCGTTTTAGGTGTCCGGTTTATTTCCAAAGCTTACATGACAACTTCTTCACGCACTTTGTCATGAAATGGTGTCGTTGCGGCAAAATTCGCTTCGATATCTCTTGGAAAAGCACCAGTAAAAGTTGTTTACCGAGAGAACCCACCCGAACCCATATACAAACATAAATCATCTACCAGAACTCCAGTTTCCGAACTCACTGAATATGTTGATTCCTCTCCCTCTCCAGGGATTTTTGTGTGATCTTTGTAGATTCGACTAATTTTTCCAAACCTCGTCTGAACTGGATTACAATGTATAGTTCCCTATTTGTCTGCATGTAGGCAAACAACACCGACATCCTTATACACAAAAGTGCAATTCGTTTGGCTTTTTGGACCACTGAATCACCACTCTTCTAAGGTCTATTCAAGATTTAAGCAATTTTATAACGTTCAGTTTTTCGGGAGTTTTGAAGGCCCCTGTAAACTCACAAAAGTAGCTCACATGATTCTTTACTGTCATACTTCGATGTAGAGTTAGGAGGCGACGCAGAACGGGCTGGGACAGCAACATGAGAAAAGGTAGCCAATATCCGTCTAAATTCTGTTCAGAGTCTTCCGATCAATCACTGTGAAACTGGGGGCAACGCTGACCACAGTCATCCAGTCAGCAACTGTCAGCACTGCAGATAAACAATCGAGGCACTGCAAACAAACGACGGCTGGCTGGCTCGTGTAACTAAAGGACCAACCAGGAGCTGAACCAATCACAGTCGAACGGTACATTGTGAACATCTGACCAGTTATTTCAGCACCACCTGTGAATTGTTTGTTCCATTAGATTTATCTGTATCATATCTAACCGATTTCCTTCTTATGTGCCGAAGCAGCGCTGGGAAAGTAGAAAGTAATCGAACTTGGGCGACGCGTAAACGCCGAGTCGTTGACGATTCACAAGAAGTCGGCTGAAAAAAAACTTTAAACTGATCCCTCGTTTGGCCGCAAAAATTTTTCTGATATGTGAGCAGCTCTCAAGCAGGTTCAAGTCTTGTTGGAGCATGCCATAGCAGCCTCATGATTAACATCACAAACTTCTATAGACGTAATACACTACTCATAAGTTTGCTGAAAACTCTTCGACAGCCCACGACCGGTTTCGCTCTTCTTGGAGTTCATCAGGCAGGCGCAGTCCCCAGGTTTCCGTCAGCCTTCTGTTCTACTTGAACCCAAATTAGACAGATTTCGACAAATACACTCATTTGCACATCAATTTGGTTTTGACGGGAGATTCGCCTGGAACCCAGCTGAATCTCTCGTTTATGGTGTTTTTAAGCAACTGAATGTGTTGCACGAGGCCGCCTCATGTTTTAGTTGGCACGATATTCGAGATGTCGTGATACATGTATAGACGTAATACACTACTCATAAACGGGAGACTCAGCTGGGTCTCCCGTCAAAACCAAAATTGACATGCAAATGAGTGTATTTGTCGAAATCACGAACTTCTGTTTCGATGACCTGGACCAAAATTCCTTCAAGGAGAACTATAAATTATTTGCTGGCTCTAGCGTTGAAGGTTGTCGCAGTTGAACGAATGCTTGTGACGTAACTGCGATAACAGAAATAAGAAACCGGTACATCAGCAACAGGGAGTTACGTGAGTCCCCGCTGGCGCTGACTATATGTCACAGTGTACGGTCCACTCGAAGGCTTCGGTGATTCGCTGATGACGGAGGCCGCAAATCAAGTAGAAATGGACTTCGTCAATGTACACATTCATTTCAAGGATCCGTGCTCTGCCCTTGGTGTCCACTTAAAGTTGCATACGTAGTCTTTTAGTAACAAAGACTCACAAATAACATCATATAATAGCAAAATATCATTTACCTAGACAATTTTCATCATGAATCAACTGACCCGACGCATTCATCAGCGGTTTCAAATGATCGTAAAAAAACATATGTAATGTTAGTTGCTTTGAGGACTTGACAACAAATAAAATTTATATGATGATGCCATAATAAAGATCAAACAGAGCTTGTAGTCCCAATTTTGCTTCGTGGGTATGCATCGAAACACCTGCCGCTCAGGCACGCATGTCGATTTGCGGTCACGTGGCTGTTAACCCATTCGCCAAGCTTGGTAAGTGGCCTGCAGACGTTTCATCACCATAAGGGTGAAGCAGTGCCACTAGGACGGGGTCTCCCTGTACGGTCACGAGACGCTGCCATGACAAGTCTTGTCATTTGGTCAAAATTCAGCGCAACTGGGTATCCTCTGCAACCCGATTAGCGCTGTGCTCTCCACCACAAAAGAGCTGATTAGTGGAGAATATCTTAGTTAACTGTTGTGTCTAAATGAAAGGCCTTGAACAATCAACTGATCAGGTTTATTAATGTTTTTGGAGATTGTTGAAGAGAGAGTAAATCCTAATCACAGTCGTTAGAAAACATCGGTCTAAGTTACACTGAACACATACCCTCACATATCCGTTGTATTAGGTTTTTTTCAGCAATCGGCAGAATAAAACTATGCGTCCAATATTGCTAGATTATTGGAGTGCCTCCGACATAGCCACTTGCAGTGTTTGTAACCATGTGTTACCGGCGATGGATGCAACGAGTAACTTGCGCTTACTGAGACCCGTCTCACATGTCTGGATCAGCAAAACTGTTTGTCACAATAAACAGGCATTTTCCAGGGTGTGATTAATTTCCCTTTTTCTTATGACTTGTGCATTTCGAACTTTCTGTTCCTGACCTAGTCTGCCGATTAGGTGTACTAGCTGTGGCTATCGGAATGCTAAAACCCAGATGAAATTACAAACTTGTTTGAACAAGCCAGTTAAGGGTCTTGGCAAGGATTTCCTCTTATCTCTCACTTTATAAAAGCTTAATCTGCAGGAGCTTGTTCGCAGCATGTTATCGTGCGTCCTTCAAGACCCACCGATGTGGATGTGACCCAGAATCACCCTATATAACAGGATCAAGCTGTTCTTTTGCCAATTCCGAACCGAAGACTTTTCATTTAGTCTCTCAGACTGAGAGCATTGTCTACCCCTTAAATCCTATTCGTAAATTCACTATTCCAAATGTTTTATTCCAGTGGACTTACTGTTCTTCTGTCATATTCCCTGGCTCTTTTGAGAAAGCTCACTACCTTGAGTTGGGTCATCAGCACAAGTTCCCGGAATTATCTTAGCCTTGTTATCAGTAAGCAACTTCACCCTTGTAAAAACTTCACCGGCACATTCCTATGACGTGGGTAGCACCCTCTTCTCCTTATTTTGTTGTGGTTCGCATATACTTTCCGCACGCGGTGCGAATAAAAAATTTTATTTACGAGGATTGATACTTACTAGAATTCTGTAACCTCCAACGTGGCACAGAACATCGTCAAACCTGACCCACTGCATGACGTGTCCCACGACATCTTCTCGTTTAATTAGCTTCTTTTGGACTCGTTTGCTATGTCAATCCTTCTGTTTTCATTTCTTTTTGCCTACTTTGAGCTTGTTTGCTAAAAATGCACCTCCTGAGTTGTGCGGGACTATTATCGACTTGCTGTCCTACTTCAATAGGGACATTTCTATGCACTGCTTCCTCTGTCACTGGTGGGAATTTATCCTATCTCTCCTGCAGACGTTCACATCGTCATTTTGTAGGTGACCTGATCATGTAGGTCATGTATATATATATATATATATATAGCAGTGTATCGGGCTGTTGTGTTATCTTCCCTGCTGTACGGTGATGAGACCCGGATGCTATACAGACGATATGTTCGGATCATCGACTAATTTCAATTGTGTTATCTGCGCAAAATCCTTTGCATTAAATGGAATGACAGAATTCCAAAGACCGAATTTTTTCGAAGAGCCAACGCTATGGGAGTTGAATGCAGTCTAATGTGAAAGAAGCTGCGCTGGGTTGGCTACTTGAAGCGAATGACCGAAACTCACATCCTGAAGAACGGAGTTTGAGATCGGGGACGGCCGAATTTTCGCTGTTGGGACAGTGTTCAGGTAAGTTTGACGAACCGTAACTTCTATTTTAGGTCATTGGAGGACCTGGAAATCGACAGAATGGCATGCAGAACAGCTATCTAATGGGACTGTGAAGCTTTGAGACGCAACACTTTGCAATGCTGAAAAGCGAGCCATTCGAAAGGGATGAAGCTCTCCAGTGCGGTTTTGACCATGTGTACATAAGCAACATACGGATGCGCACATCATGGCAGAGTCTACCTTGTGGTTCAGCGGCGTATTCACTGGTCCACCTGGTAAACGTAACCCTCAGAAACCCAAGTAATTTCGTTCCATTTTCATGAGGTCACCCACTAGACATCATAACCACGATAACATCATCAGCCGCAGGGTTGATCGGGTATTGTCAGATGTGGTAATGGACTGCTCCAGGTAACAATTGTAGGGTGCTTTAGTGGGATGTGTGGTTTACATTGAAACTTAAAGGAGGTGACTAATGACGCCGGTACCTCAACGATTAACCGGTACCTAATACCGGTGTCTGTTGTATTATCATCGTGTTCAGGAAAGCTGTCAACTTGCAGCAAGTCTTTACACATTCTTCCGCCGGTCTTATTCCATCAAGTCTGCATCTGCGCCAAGAAATCAGCATATTCGGCCCAGCCCAAACGGTCTGGGGCTTCTTACTATGTGCAGGTATCCGGTGGTTTGGTAAATGTTGAGCTCAGTTCTCCAGAGGAGACACAACACTCGACAGAGTATAAGGTACACTCCTGTACCATACTTCAGAAGCTACGACTTACTGTCTAACTTATCAGACTGTGGTGAGAGACATTAAATGGGTAGAACTGAATAAACACGGCAAACTTGTTTAAGGGTGTGGACAAGGATTTACACGAATTCACGTGGTTTGCACTCCTAACCTGCTACCCATTTTTTTCACCGTCATCCCAGAGGATAACCCATTTTAGATTTTCTTAGACATTTAGCAAACTTTTTTTATCCGTTTATCACCCAGACACCAAACGCATAAACATGTTCTAAAATAGATGTACCTTTTTCTACCCATCCGCATCAAACTATCGATCAAGCAACGAGAACTTGACCAAGTATACTGCGTCATGTCTGGTTTTCATCTTGATTTTTGTCAGAAAAATCAAAATTTGCACTCATGCCCAACTTGAATCGGTGCGCGTATCAGCGTTAAGCTTGATGTCGTTGTTGATATTTGGACGTAGTTTAATCCACATATGAGCCCCGGGTCAAAACACCCTCTCCCGGCTCCTTCCATTGGTAGACGTTTTTTCATCGGTTCCATCAGTGATCAGTGCCACAGATTTTAATGTAATGTGATTATGATATCCACACTTCCGTCATCACACAGCCCATTTATAATGGCCTGGCAAGTCTCAAAACATCATCTTGTTCATAATTTCTCATTTTTTGCCCTGATACTTCTCTCTGTGTGTCGTGTCTTACTGACGGTGGTGCAGCTCCTATGTCGGTCCTTAGCTTCCTGCTCCGCCCGTCATGGAAATCAGAAAGTAAGGTAGCTTGAGATAGCCCTCTATGGAGATAAAGGATGATTATTACAACTGTACTTATAAGGTCAGAACAGAACGTTCCACAAGGTCACGCTGGAATCCTGATGAGGGGGCGAGAAGCACCAAGCTATATATGCTGGATTCAGAATGGCTGACATTCCGACCAATCAAAGCATGCCTTCGTTTGGTCTCTGGCTCGCATGCCGTCCAACCGACGTGATGTTCGGTTATTAAGAGCGGCTGACCTCCGGACATTTTGCTAGAAAGCCGAGACTCCAGGTCCAAGGCAGCTAAACCTGGCCTAAACTCTACCCCGTATCACAGATAAGCTGAGGACCCGCTCAGTCAGTCCGCTCCTCAGTCTGAAATTGCATCCGGGTAAATTTGGACCGCTTCCAATGTAGGATTCGGTACTAACGAACAGATGTATGATCGGTTTATTTCATAGCCACCTGAGGTTAACCATGAATCTCACAAACATCTGGGAGTGGTAAACGATGATAATCTCAGAATACCAGGAAAAAAACCAATTGTGATTGCTTACGTGAAACATTTCCGTTTTGAAACAAGAGATATTCCACTATTTCTCGTTACATTCCTTGTTTTTTCAGCTATCCGCTACAAGTTACATTAGCTGTCGGCGTGGACGCAAAAATTTGTCCGTTACAGCGAATTGAGGGTTTCCTACAAAGGTGGAGTACTGATTAACAGACTGCAGTATCACCAAAAAACCTCCCTCCATGGCTAATTGTAGTCTAAGTGAGAGTTCACCACAATGCTGGTCAGCCGCCTGTGGCCGAATGATTAAGTGTTCAAACTACTAGCCAGGAGGTCGCTGGTTCATCTGTTCGTGAGACGCACACTGATGATGCTTCCAACTAAGGATGAAACAGCTGTACAGTGCTTCTCGGCTCTTCATCGTAGACTGGATTCACTTAAAGGATGAAATCTCAAATGCTAATTATGGGCCGTCCAAGTCTAAAACT
The DNA here is from genome assembly GCA_004794785.1 of Opisthorchis felineus. Taxonomy (NCBI): domain Eukaryota; kingdom Metazoa; phylum Platyhelminthes; class Trematoda; order Opisthorchiida; family Opisthorchiidae; genus Opisthorchis; species Opisthorchis felineus. The sequence goes on along the minus strand of SJOL01004009.1, from coordinate 350,476 downwards.
ACGCAGTCAGAAAGCAGTCCCAAATTGTCAGTCAGCTGTGTGTGCACAATTGGCATTACGATACAGCAGTGAGCTTTGGTGAGCAGTACGCCAAGAATGGTTTCTTAGCACTGAGAAATGCATATGCAGACGAAGTCAACATACGGTGAGGCCAAAATATCGGGCGTCGAAATACAATTCTCGTTGCCTGGGAGACAGTGACAACACGAGTCATTAAAATCACACTGCTGCTATTGTACGAAGAAAAACAAATTGCGAAAAAACTAGAGCATGAACTCAGAATTTTTGTGTGTCGCCACCGATAACATGTACACTTACTAAGATGATGGATGACTAGGGATTGAGTGGACTGATTCTTCTAGCAAAAAATAAGTCTGATAATCAATTTATATTGGTTGCAGACACCCGAGTAGTGCAACAAATCAGGCCTATCGACAACGAAATACTGAGCCCGAAACTCTTCTTGCGAGCGTTCCATCACCTACAGATGCGACAACTGTGAGGCACATAGCGGAGCATTGCGTCAGCATGTCTGTCTGTATATATTAGCTCGTGTGGGTTGAATTGTAGCGTGCGTGAGTTAATAAATCTCCCTCTGAGAAGAAGCAACAATCGATTGTGATTGGTTTGTCGGGATGAACATCTTTCCAGTCAAATCAACAGCCCTTATTCGAAACGTTTGACGTCCAGATTACCAATGGGCTTGATGTTTCACTTGGACTATGTGAAGCTGATCCCATCTTTCCTTAGAAGGTTTCAGCTTCTTCATCTATCTACTTTCTATCTATCTATCTATCTATCTATCTATCTATCTATCTATCTATCTATCTATCTATCTATCTATCTATCTATCTATCTATCTATCTATCTATCTATCTATCTATCTATCTATCTATCTATCTATCTATCTATCTATTTGTCCATCACTTTGAGGACCGCTTAATTTTGATTTGTCCGACTGAATCTGCGACCCCTGACGCGTACAGGTGCTTGGATTAATTGAACTGTCTTGCGTGTTTTGTACCTCTACGTGCAGGAATTTTCACGTTTCCCAAATTGCGGTGGTCATCTTGCCCGTCACGTTTGATAACCAAGCAGAGTGAACCATGCCGTTTCATATCCATTTTCTCTCTATGGTACATGTAGAGCGCTTCCTGCCAGTTTGTTCAATGTGGTAGTTGTTCCAATCATGATAACATATGTGGAAAGTAACATTTTTTGGGTGAATTGTCTGGCTCTGTCTTTCAGCTTCAAGGCCGCACCCAACTTTCAAACTAGTGAGGTCTCATGTGGTTTTAATTATTTTACTGTCAGTTCAGGTGTATTCTTGATTCAGCTGAGACAGTCACTCACTTTCAGTTTCAACCACTTGCTTGGTTGTTTCGTTTGCTGCCGCTGCGTCGATTCTGTGCTAACGTGGTTGATCAATTTCGAACTACGATCCTAACTGATTAGGTGGTATTTATTTGTGTCGGTTGCTTGGCCCTCTTAGTATGATCTGGTTTGCCTGAAATCACATCCAAGCGGCTTTTGTCCAGTGGAAGAAATATAGTTTTTCCTTGTTTCCATCGCTTGCCAAGTACCTTCTGTTTGTCTGAAGAAATGTCCTCTGGCTTTGTTACAGGTTATCACCGGGACGATCGACTGTATAATTCGTTTTCGACAGCTCAAAGGTAGCTACTCCCACAAGAAAAAGTCATGTTCTTCTGGTCTTCGGAACTTGTTTGGGTTTTAGGATAAGCAACCGTCGGTTTGGTATTTTCTCACGGTGTCCGATGCAAGCGGAATGGATATTTCCTAGATGAAACAGAAAAGTAACCGTTTTAAGTTTTTAACGTTTAAAAGAGGGCGCCCACCAAATGGCAGGTATGCAAATAAAACAATGAAAACCGCAGTTACCGGCTGCACACATTCCATTATTAATAGATAAGTATCCTCCAATTTTTACATGATTTTTAGTAGTTCCTCTGCGGAACAAACCGCTTCTTGGAGAACGGCACACATGGAACATCCCCATGAGTGCCCCCCCCTCAGCTCTGGTTACAAATCGTTCACCAAATTCACCCGATGGTGGTCATAGCGAACAAACTCACTGTCTTGTTTCCGAAAGAATTTCCAATTTGATGGAATAAGTAAACCCAAAAAAAACGTCACCTGATTTGAATGAAGGCAGGATTTTTGGTGTAATACACTTATTTTTCACATTACATTGGTCTTGACGAAAGATTTAGTTAATTCGAAAATGAGTCTAGCTTGTTAATCTAGTACACTTTAGTGTTCAAATAGACCATAAGTTTGAGGGAACCGATAGGACTGCGCCTTCCTTATGAGCCACAAGAGGGTTACCAAAGAATTATCGGCAACCTTACAAGTGGTGAGTTATGCCATTAAACACAAGACCTGTTACCACAACCTTATTTCTTCAGGAATACACATGCGCTCTTCTGTTCAGTTACTTGAGTGACGTACAGAATGTACTCACAACCGAGAGTGTAAGTTTTTCATCGAGAGGACGTGACTTTACCAAATACACCAGTCAGTGCGTCAGAAGCAGAGCTCACAGAAAGTCAACATTTCGTTCTGTATGATACGGTGGACGACTACAATCAGTATGTGAACTAATTAGGTCAATGTTTTCGCCACCAGTGCAAGCTAACTGCACATGTCAGTTACTTGAGCATAAAGGGTTGATCGATATTGATTAATCGACGCTACGCTACAAAACGCAAGACGTTTTGGGTTAACATCTCAAAAGCATATCCAGTGATTTGGCATGCCCTTGTGTACCGGAAGAAATCGCTTTGGCATTATCAGGGTTTTGTGTCCAAATTGTGGCGAAATGAACACATAAATACAGTACGAATGTTGTAAACATTTACGCGGAAAGCTTCGCTTCTAAAGACATCATGTGAGGCACGCTTTTCACTGGTTTTACTGTCACGGTTATCGTGATCCAGTAGGCCCTACTTTCAACAATAGCGGACCTGATTAGTCAACACGGATATTTGGTGCAGGTTGAAATGATTGGATATTGAAGCACAGTAATGGTCTCCCGGATACTCGGAGAAACTCAACTGAGTCTCTCGTTTCATGATGTATATTGGGTAGAGTTCGGTGCCAAGCAAATGGACCAGCATACTGGAACCTGAGGCAGCCTGTATGCAGCACATTTAGTCGGGGGTTGTCATTAGGACAGAAATGAGTGTTCATTTCCAACTTCACTTAATATTTTGAGGCTGTGATCTTTCAGACTCTCCGAGGTATGTGCTCACCGGAGTCCCAGCGAACGCTTGTTTCCCTTGCAGTGTTCTTAGGCTGCCCCAGAAATGAGTGGTAAAGTAGCACGCAAACAATCCTCATTATTAATGATTCAATTCAGTTGAGTCATTCGTTTGCAACTGGCTGTAGTTGTACAAACAGCTGATTCTTACAGACAATGCTGTGAACGACTTGTCACTCGAATCACACAAATCAGGCTGGTAATAACTTTTTGCTTCTAGCTTACAGAAGCTCTTTAAAAGCAGTGACGAGGGATTCGAGTGACCATGAGTTCACATTCGTTGCTCCACCCAATTAAGTAGCGACATACAAAGATTTAAGATTCTTTTCGACGTCACCCGACTTACGTACCGTACCTGTATGTGTCATTATGGGTAACTTTCGTCTGATTTGGTCCCCATGCAAACGGTCACAAAAAGCCACAGATACAGATGAGGGGCTTGGGAGGGGGTCACTAACTCATTTTCTGAAAATCTGAGCCACCTGTGTACATCCACGTGAAAAAAGGCGGCCGAATGTTAACATAGTGGCTAAGAAGGAACACAAAAGTCATTCAGTGATATGGGACTTTGTGATAGACTGGTCACAGCTGGACTGACTCCAAATTCAAAGCTGTGATGGACAGCAAAAATGGTGCGGTTGAATATAGGAACAGTTAAGGGGTCGAGTGATCATACGACCGTCTCGTAACTCTAGACTGTCAAGCTGATGGTATGTTTTCACTTTGTAAGTGTCCGTAGTTCGTACCTGATTTTCAATGGTCTGGTATTATCAGAATAAAGAAGACTGGGTCATGCGGGGTATTGTCAGGTGCCATGTCATTTTTCGAAGATGTACTCGTAAGGGCCCATCCTTATCCAGCCAGCGTCTATCCTCGGATATGACCTGAAACGCAAACATAACCATATTCCTTGGTCTCGTTTTACAGGAAGGATCGCTGGCGCCTGCATATGCGTCTTCTAGTCACATCATTGTTTGTGTGTAACGTGTACAAATACCAAAACCACCAAGCCCAGCATGCTAATTAGACTAGAAAGAAAGGTTTCAATTAAAATTTCATACAGGGCCATAATTACACACGGATACTATTTGCTGTTCTGGGCCTTCAAAAACCGTAAGAAAGCTCCTGTTTTCTTCTGTCTCTCTCTTTTGATCCGTTTAGGTTTATGTTCGTTTTACAGAACGCGTCAGACGACACCAAAGTCGATTTGTTTCCTAAGGCGATTTCTGAACTCAAGCATACACAGGATGGTTTGGTTACTTGGACAAATCTGTAATGGATCATCGAATCTTGCAGGACGATTTAGAGAGACGGACATGATATTTGAGTGCCCAAGCTGAGTCTCGTCCCCCAAGTCACGATACCAAATAGGCATATTGCATCCTTCTAGTCCACTCACTCAGTAACATCCAGACGATTGCCGTAGTGAGTGTCCCGTCGGAACCATTCCCTATGTACTTCATGAACACTAAAAAGCGCGCTCCAGTTAAATAGAAAATCCATCCTATAAAAGTCTTGTGTGACCTTCTAACCAGATTTCCTGGTTTGGGTTGTCAACCCTTTGTTCAAACAGGCACAAGTCCGACGTGCTCTAGAGTGCTGTTCAGTGATCAGTGGCTGAACAACAATTTGGCTTTAAGTTGTCATTCTGTTATTTTTCAATTGGCTTTTGATCCTTCTCGTGCCCATCTACTTCATTTGTGGCGGAAAATTTATGGAGGCCTTGGTTTTTTAGTTCGACCAGGATTTATGACAGTCAGTTAGTTGGCTTGGACGCCGTTACCTGTTTTTTTCCAAATCAGTCGGTGGGCCCTGGCGCCTTGCATTGTATCTTCGTTGCTGTTCGTTCCTTGTTTTTACTGGGTTCGTATCTGTCCAAGCCTCTCCGAATACTCATGCACTGGTCGTCTGAGTTCAGCTCGCTCACAATTCAACAGCTATCAATGACTACCTCCAAACTTCTGCTCTCTATCACTCAACTGTCTTGACGGCGAGATAATTGCCACATCGACGGAGCAAACGGCCGCATTTGACCAGGGTGACGTCAGAGGGGGGAGTGGAGTTAGAGTTTTGGTCGGGTTACAGAGTGACGATTCAGTTTCGCTCTGGTCAGTTCACGGGTCATCATCCAGAGGTCATCATCTGTTTGGATGTCTATCCGTAGCAAACTCAAGTGGCTTATTTATTTCAGGTGTATCACCAAAACCAGAGTGTGATTCTTGCTATGATTCAGATCAGGCGCTCATACGTACGCACCTAAGCTCCACCGGATTTCAGGCTCATGTCGGATCAAGCGAGTCAGTTCAAAAGGGGGTGAGAACGTTCCGCGCACAAACACTGCTTGTGAATGAGTGAATGTGGATTGCAAACTGGCGTTGACCTCGGACTATGCCACGCTTTTCTTGTGAGGAACAGAACCGTGAAACCAGATCTCAGAACAAAGCCGGGGTCAATATCTATCAGACCACTGCTTCAGGACGGCGGCCAAATGGACCAGGAGGTGGCAGGAAAAGAAAGAGTAACCAAACTTGGGGATGCGAAAAGAGGGCAACTGCAAAATAGTACACAACCGCCTTAGAAGGCGCAGCGATTAGGGTAGTCTACAACGGACTGTGTCAATGAAAGACGCAAAGAAATCAGTGTAAAGTTAAGGGAACTTTTCGAGGTTAACTACAGTCTACAATAGCTTTCTTGTTGGAATGTGAAGTCCAAGGCTAAACTGCAGGGCACAAATGCAATAAGGGCACACAACAGACATTCACAAGCGACAAACACAGACTGCACTTTGTCCTCATCCCATACGGAGCACTATCCCATGGGATACGTCAGTTTTCCAAAGACTGCCGAAGTTGTCGTTGAATTCTGTCGCTGAATTTTTATAAACAACGCATAAGGGCACGATACTGACAACGCCCACATTGAGTAGTCACGACCATCTAGACAGCCTTTCCGCACTGCGCCGAAGTTGGTAACAGGTGAAATTAGCGCTTATCTGATCATCTATGTAGTCTGACTACGCCACTAAGGCGCTTCTGTAACAAGTCAGTTAGTTTGCATTCTAAATCACTGGCCTTGAAACAAAACAGGGTGTGCTTCGGCCGTTCCGATCCAGGTTGCTGGGCCTTTTGTCGTCGTGTCGCCGAACTGTATTTTGTCGTTTAGGATCATGGGACCGCAGGAAACTCGAAATAGCTCAGTGGTTGGAGGATAAACCTCCTGACCGGGAAATCCACAGTTCGAACCCGAAACCGGCATCTCGACTGCACCTGTCAAGGCTTAGGTAACCTGGCAGTATCTCAGCCCTCGTGTTCCATTCGAGGAGGCATGGCAGCTAGGCACCGAAAGGGTCTTATAGCTGAATGACCCTCCTTGGCACAGCTAGATAACAAACGGAAACGATGTAAAGCAAAACACGGTCACTTGTATAATCAGGTGTGGGCAGTGCGCCTCTCCATATTCTGTGTAAACGTTCGAACTACTGCTGTTAAAAAGGGTCGATGGGGGATAAGCGCACTAACCACTTATCTGCCATTGAAATTGAGCCAACAGGAAGATGAAATATTCAAGAAAGGCAAAATCATAGCTTTGGATCTTAGACAGACAATTCTCAAGATGACGGATTTTTGCTCAGGACACTCAGGCCCCATTGACTCGATTCAACACAAAAATTAGTCAAGGAATCTATAAATACTTGAGCTCAGTTCATACCAATACTCGGAGGATCATTGTGTATGCATTCCACGCTCGTTAAGTTTTTATCCCAGCTATGTTAGATGACCTCAAACAAAGAAAAACTCGACCTGACTGCATGACACCTGGCGGCACTAAAATCTGGGTTGGAACGATCGGTCCAAGCTTACGGTGGATGTGTTTGTTTTAAAATTACAGACTGTCTGGTGTACAAGTCTGCAGAAGACCTCCACTGATCTAGCAAACCACCAGATACATGTGCGCATTCCCATGCCAGAGTGCAACCCACTTTCTTTTACAGACCGATGGTGAACAGCGTTTGTGCACTCTTTGGGGGAGTGTATTTCAATGGGGGAGACTGGAGCTTAACTCGGTGTGACAGTTTGTGTAACCCCCATAACCCACTGAACTGCACTGAGGAATGTACGTGTAACGCTCACAGAGCCTGTCGTATCAAATTGGTCAGTGGGTATAGGCCTGGCTAACACGGTCCCTTGGTCCTCCAGATTGGGGGTTGGAAGGTGTTTGGCGACGTGCTCCTTAAAAATGTACGCTGCTCTGATGGTCTCACACAAACCACCACTGCCTCGCGGCTAAGCTTTTCAACCAAAGGCTTTTGTTGGGGACCCCAATCATCCTCCGGTATAGGTGTGGGCACCCGGGTAGTATCCAAGCCCACGTGCAACCACGAATTACACATCCACAAGCAATCTCACACCACATCGGTGTCGCGTGCTGCCATCAGCCAGGTCGCCTTAGTTGCTGCCTACAGCAGTGCGGGTAAGCGAAAAGAGGCTACTGTTGGCGCCCCCTTCTTTCTCTCACACATTTGTTCCTGTCCCTGTCCTCACCCCTCTGCTATCTACATCTCCGAAGGACCACTGTTAGGGACTGGCAGATCCGTTTGCCGCCCACTGCCGCTAGCTGCAATATCTACGGTTGCCTCAGTTGTCACGATTACATTCACTTCGCGATCATTATTCAAACTCTGACGCTCAGTTCATCTGACAGCCTTTAACGTTCGTACTCCGAAACAAGCCAGACAACAGACCGCTCTTGCATGTAGGCTGGACTCGCTTTCTATTGATATGTTCTGTCTGTCTAAAACGGATGGTTGCCCGTTAATAATCGCCTCTGTGCTGTTCGTTTGGCGAAATCTGTCAGAGTATTCCATAAACGCACCGAAAATCCATGCCTCTTCGCCGTATATGCTTATGCTCCAACAGGCTGTAGCTCTGATGCACCCAAAGACAGGTTAAGAGCAATGACATTGTTATGGTTACCGGGGTTATGAATGCGCAAGTAGGTAGACTTGGCGCTGCCGAGGCTCTATTGGGTGGTCGTCTTGGACTGCAATCCTGATGCACGGAGAACGCTGAACGCCTACTGCATTTATGTACTGACCACAAACTGGTTCTGTGCACTACTTAATTCCGAAACAACCGAAGCCGCTTGGCCAAATGGCGCCCTGCACACCCAAGCCAACCTGCAACACAGATATACCACACTGCCGTTAGCTTTTGTTGACTTCGGTCAGTTATTGATTCTCGTTCGTTTTGTAACACTCATGTGGAGTCCGATCACGCGCCTTTTCGTTGCTGCTTCTTAATACGTTTTTCAGGAACGTGCACATCTCACCTCGCTATTGAGAATCTCTTGGACCCTGATGTGATTCAAGTCTACCAGAACCACTTATTGAAGTCCTTTTCGGACAAAACATCTGTTGTCGACTCTTACTGGAAGGTACTGTCCACAACCTTACTAAACGCTGGTCGCTCCGCCTGTAGCATGGAGAAACTAGCTAGATCTAAGCACTGGAACCCTAGCAACAATCTGAAATTGCTGGAAGCTCGGACATGTATTCCTCCTTGGTCGAGGGAACAAATACGTTGGACGATCTGTTAGATTTCAGGTAAAAAGGAGCATCTACGCGGATCAAGAGTCTTGGAGGATCTAGAATTAAGCCTTTTTCCCCAGGTCTTTGGGCTGCTGGTCCTGAAGAACTCCCACTAGTCCTGTTCAGAGATGGAGATGAACTTCTCAATCGGTGCTTGTCTAATTTATTTGCCTCTATCAGGGTGAAAGAGGTCGTCCCAACTAACTGAGACTGATCGATATTGGTGCCCATTTTTAAAAAGTGTGCTCGCATTGTGTGTGTCAATCACAGAGGAATTAGCTTGACCCTCGTTGTAACCAAACTCTCTGGATCACTTATTTAATGTCGTCTTACGAAAGCAAGTGAAGACGGGATGCAAAAACGGTATGCATATAGGCGTCCTACAATCCTGGCGTTTCATAACTACAAGAATGTGCTCGATTCTGTTGACCTGTTGGTTCTTTTCAACACGCCTGCTTACCCAGAATTTTGTGAATATCGTGTGCTGTTTGAAATCACACAACTGTGGGCGCGGGATAGCTTATGGAAAGCTCTCCAAAAGATTTCCTGCAAGCAATGGTATCCGACAAGGATGTACGCTTTCTCTATTTTCGTTCAATTTCGTTCTTGATGAGATAATGAGGTAAACACTGGGGGGTCTCTAAAACCCCAGTGTTCGAGTCTCTCCGAGAGACAACCCTGTCGACCTGGAATATGGGTGTGGCATTGTTCCCATTTTTGAAAACGAACAGAAAGCATAATCATTACTTGAAAAGCCTACCAAGACCATCCAGTCCTTCTACATATGCTTCGAGTCCACAAAGTGCAAAGTCATGCTCCAGGACGTACAATCTTTGAATATGTCTTTGAGAATCCAAGGAGCGACACTGAATATTGTGGAGCCCTGCAAATATCTTGGAATTCACCTCAGCTCTGACAATAGTGTGGCAGACAAAGTCATGCACGAATCTCAAAGGTCAGAAATGCGTTTGCTAATTTGCGTCTGTTCAGTCAGGATTCTACCTCCACTGGTGCTCAGCTACCGCTGTCCTACATTCTTCTAGTCAGTCCAAACAACATCAACCATATTCACTTCTCTAGCACCACCACATATAATTTCACACAACGTCCTTGTTTCCATACATTGTTGGGGTAACGAGTGCACGCTGACGAAACATCACATGACACCGCCATGAATGCATCAAATATTTAGGCAACGTGGCTGAGTTCAACTGCATTGACGTGAACGGGGGCACGCCAATATATGAAAATAAGAAATTCATTCATTATATAAAGCAGTGGTCGAGTGGTTGTTTGAACAACTAGATAAACCGTAAACGTTGAGCAGACGGTGAGGCACCCTAGTAACTGTGGCAATGGGAATAAGGAGCCCATTTTAGGCAACCTGGATGAAAGATGTGGGGGAATTTTTACTCCGAGCAAACAACAAACAGTTTATGTGGATTGTCGGCTACATTGTTTTCAGGACAGGTAGTGTAAATATGCGTTGAGTGGTCACGTAATCAGTTCCTATTCACCTACCTTCTGTTTATAGCAAGACACCAGGCCGAGGTTTTCAAAGCCTAGACACATTTTGCATGAGTTCTTATTCCTCCTCGGGCGCTGGTTCATTACTTTTTTATATTCCTGTTGAAGTACCCATGTCTGCTAACCAAAATAACTCCAGATGGCGGAAATTCTTTAGGCCACACTGTTGCTCTAAGCGTGTCTGCGAGTGTTTCCTTTAAAGAGGATTCTAGATAATTGAATGACTTTTGATGGGAAGAAATATTAAACCCATCCTATTCTCTTAGTAGACTTATGGGCATCAACAGATGAATAACTGATTAACCTGGTCACAGTAACATAGTCCACTCCATGCATTCCACGACTTTGACCTTTACTGAAGACAGTACATCAACTCCAATAGCACGAAGGCGCAGGGTAATTGGTAATAGTTAAGTTGAGTCCGATAGCGTGATAAATTTTCAAGTGGCTGAAAGACAAGCAAGCCTATGGTCAAGTGAGGGAAGCATGAAAATTGGTAACTCGGCAGAATTTCACTATGGGCCTATTTGTTACTCATATGTGCATTCCGGTGCGTTTCAGTTCAAGGAACCTGATAAACAGATTTGAAAACAAAAACCGAACTGGCTGAGCAGCAGTGGTAAAAGTGAGTGGTTTTGGTTTGTTCAACGAAAAACAGGTTACTGGCGAAACGAGATTTGCAACTATTGTAATCGACGAATTTTGCAGAGCCTCAGTCATCTCTAACACAACGGTCTTACTTGGTTCAAACAATAAACTAGAGCTAGTCTTTTTAAAATATGACAATTCACAGCAAAACGTGTGTGGCAGCTGCGCTTGCGCAGACGTATTATTGTGAGAGGAAATTGGACAAGCTGTCCTTCATTTCTCTCGGAAACCGCTGTGGATTTTGGAACTTCTTATAAAGAGATGAAATGCTAGAGGCAAGTTGCATTTCGACCGAACGCTTCGGGTTTATGTTTGTGTCTACTAATGGTTTCCGCGTGGTTCGGTTCGGTTTGTAAACGGTAGACGGGAATAGATCTCTGCCTAAGGGGATGAAATTACTATAAATGGGAGATTATAGATCAATTGGACTTGCCAAACAAAGCCGATTCCCCGTCTCATAATGTAGTTCTTCCTAACATAATAAAAACCTTTTTATATTCAGCCCCTCTGGACTTTGCTCACAAATAGGGCGTGACAACGAAAAAGGCTACTGGGAGCAAACTTCACTCTCGACCAGTAGAAACAAGCTCTGAGTCTATAGGTCTGGATGCGGACAGCACAAAAGGCTCTGCATTCTTCTTCGGATTAGTAAAGCAGCAAGACAAACAAAATGCTCGGAATCAAAATACGTCACACGCAGGACACCCAAACTGATCGAGTAACATATCACCCGATGCTATGAACTATAATTTCTTTCTGGTCCAGATGCACCAATATGACTTTTAGAAAATGCGACGAGCTTTCAATTATCGGGGATCTTGTGGTGACACTGTGCGGATTACACATTTCTTCTGCTTGTAGAGGAAGTTAGACGATGATATTGCATAGCAAGCAAATAGAATTCATGTAATTGAAACGCTCAAGGTCACAATACTCTTTGAACGAAATCCCACAAGGACAGCTTCTCAATTCGGTCATTCTGTCTGAAAAAATCACAGAGATTATTATGCACTAGACTGAACTCACACTTCGAATATTGAAACAGGCGAAAATGTTTGCCAGGACGGAACTTGCGATTCACATTGCTGATCATCTCAATGCGACTACATGGTTTGGGTGAAAGACACTGAAGTTCACGCCATTGAAATGCGTGCTCACAGGTGAGAAGTGGTTTTTAAACATTAAATATCACTATATTTTTAAAACCAGAGCTATACTTAGGCCGGTGATCAAGGATGAGTTTGTTCACTTTTGGCAACACCGCGTGAATATAGCATCATAACTGATGTCCATGAGCTTCGGTTAGAAAACTGAAGCGGAAACTGGGGGTTGGAATGATGCGAATTTCCAGTTCGATGATTCCGTGTTGAGCGATAGCTAAGAAGTGGTAGAAAATGAGACAAACTTGATGTTACCAAGTACCGTTCTTACCGGAAAACCGTTTGCTGATTTCACAGCCATTCCACTTAAAACCAGAGTCGTTTGAAGGTGTTTCAGGTTGATTTGATGCGAGCAACTGGACAGAATGCTCTAACACAATTAGTTTTTCTCTGAAAAATCCCACAAACTGAATGCAAGTTTATTGATTGGGGCCATACTAGTTTATTTTGTCTTCATCAGATATCGATTCTCAAAGAATGCAGTGTCTGTAGTTTTAATTCACACAAACGCACGCATGTGCAGACAGTTGTACGTGACAATAAACAGTTGGAATACCGTTTAAACGCGCTTCGAAAACTCCGATTTTATGCAACGGATGCTAATTGTCAGAATGCGCGTACGTACCCACGTTTCATTTGACATTACTGATGTTACAGAGTTTCATGGGCTTCAATCAAAAAGATGCGCTTGGATAATCGCACCAGAGTTAACCAACTTAGTCGAGATTTTGGGAAAAACAAATTAATTTGCCACCTTATTTCCGAAGTGAACGTCCATTGAACTTTCGGAATGAACAAGGGTTGGTGGACAATAATTTTCGTATTGGGTTTTTGCTGATTGTCCAAAGTTGCCTAATTTTAACGAGAATCGAACGAGTATATATTGGAATGAGACCATGAAAGGGGGTTCATAGGGTTACCCGCCAGCCATAAAGATATACTGACGGCGAAAATCTCCGCGTGAATGAAGTTCATACTAGGGACTTCCTGTCCAACCCTAGGCACCATAACCTCGTAGCTGTAAGAATCAATGAATAGCCGAAATAAACAGTTTGGCTATTTATATAAAGTCGTGTGCTTCATTTGGACAACAGGCTGTTGAAAAATATATGCCGTTCCGAAATGGAATCACTGACGATAGACACGTGATCCTGGGGCCAATAACCTATAACCGCAACCTAAAATAGCAACGGTTCGAGGCATTACCAGACATGGTTATTATTTATGCGGCGCAGTAAAGTTATCGACCATGTTTTGTATTGCTAAGTGGAACATGTCCTCCATTTCAAACATATTGGAAGTCATCGTTTTCGGAGAAGTTTGAGAACCATTCAGTAGATTTATTGCTGAGCATCGTTACGCTTTTGACACGAAAGCTTCGTCAGTCAAGTGACTAGGTTACAAGGTTGGTCAAGATTTAAGGCGGAAGAAGAACCAGTCAGTTTAGTCAGGCTAAATCGGTTTTAGGTGTCGGTTAAGGTTTTTTTTGTTCGGATGGGTCAGCTTGCCCGTAATGCACCGTCAGAAAAACCTTCGGGACCGATACGCGGATTGGCTGGCCAAGTATGACCGTCTGACACCAAAGGACATGCCTCATCGAATCACTATCTGCTACATTCTGTTTTGTGGTTCTTTGTTGACTAGGCTTTAGGGGCCATAGTACATTCATGGCCTTTACACGTGCTAAGGTGCTCGAACAATTCCGATTGATCCGGTTTCTCCACACATAATGGAGAACCGTTATCCATTGTACTATCAGTTGTACTTTGGTTGGTGAGACTGCTAGATATTACCTCAAAAGGAAGCTGGAATAAAACTCAGTTCAGCGAATTGAAACGAGGGCAAGACTGGACCCAGAGGGCTGAAATGCACTGGAGCTAAGCCGCACTTGGCTGCTGCTTACATATCAGATCACTCCAGAAAACATGAGCGCCCACAACGGATATTCTAGTCGCAAAGGTGAGGCATATAATCAATGCTAACGGGGCTTAGCATACGCCGATTTATCTTCAAGCTTAGATATTCACTTCAAAGAGCACACCGTTGAGTCTATACCAGTTTCCCGCAAACTCAGTCACCGTCCCTACCTGACGTTCAGATGCCGTGGAAATCCAAACCAATTATGAACCACCCATGGTTGGAAAGGTGAAAGGAAACTTTGCATCACATTATTTTCCAGGCTGATCACTAATCTGTCCGTTGGCATCTGTAAGCGCATCGGTTTCAAGCCTGCCTGCTTCTGGCTACTTGTGTTTTCTATTCAACCTCGCGCAATGCAATTTTTCACAGAGACAGTCCACGAGGGACATCTCTCGCTCATACGACTAGGCTCAAACTACTCACTATTTTTCGTGTAGCTTACAGCCTACCCGTATTCGCACCCTCAATGGACCACTTGGCATACTTATGCTCGTGAGAGGTGTGGTGGATGCGTTGGCGTACTACGAATTATTCGCAGTGAACTGATGGGCTGGTGGATCCGTTTTTTAGCCCAACCTCGTATTAGCCAGACAACCAAGCCCCCTTAATAGTGGCTTGCTTTCGACTGGCATTCTGTAGACGATTTCCCTTAACTGTATTACTAGTTTCCACTGCTTTCATTTGTGCGTAGGCGGCCACTACCTTTTCTGACAAATAGTGCAGACTTGGCAGAGCAGTCCAACTATATGAATGGAAAGTGAAGTTTGTAGCGTGGGCTAACAATGGTCTATTGCCGCCCCCAATACTCTGCCGATATCCACATTGTTTTGGTATCAACTGACTGACTTAGGAACGTGGTGAAAAAGCCGCGACAATAGACAGTTTTGCCGGAACCTTTCTAGCTATTGTGGACAGTTGTGCATTGTTTCGTTTTCTCATACCTAGTCGTAGTAAACGATGGATCTTAGATGCCAGGCACGTTCGTGGCCAAACTTGGATGTGCACACGTTATTCTATGAATGAATTCCAAAATGTTATCCTTTTATAGGAGGTTGTGTGTGCGGTTTCGTGCTCGATTAAGTAATTCCATGTGGGTGATCGAATGACACTGCAGCGGACCCAAAATACTTAAGATTTTGTTAAGTAGAACTAAAATCAATTATGAATTTCAGCTGCTCAGCTTGACCTGCCCATTTTACTGTAAATTTGTCTTGTTCGTTCACGTTTTGCAAGAAGTTGAGTTTGCACGCTTCTGTTGTCAACTAATGACAGATTACTCTGCACGTGGCAATCTCGCCATCGAAATTGAGAAGACCCATTCAAAAGTTCGAATAGTTAAGTCCTTACGAAACGCACTGGTCAGTGTGCCTGTCGGGATTTTGTTGTACGTTGACGACGACAAAACGTTTTCAGTTTCTTGTCATTCAAAATGGGGCCATGTGATAACCAGAAGGAACCGCATGTCAGTTGCTCTATCAGGAGCGGGTGAAGCCACATGAGTTTAGATACTTTAACGCTCGATTCAACTGGAAGATCCACTGAGCTAAAAGCTATAGGGAGGAGTGAATACACGGGTTCGTTTCTTTGGGACACATTGGACCGTTTCCTAGCCTAATTACGATTCATTCTCCTGTTTCCATCCAGTGCTGTTTGTGTGTTGGCAGTTAACCTGAAGCGTGTTTTCAGCCAAATTCTAGTACACTGTTGATGAAGGGAATCGTCCTGAGTTTTGTCACTCTAATTCAGGTTGGTTTTGTTCCACTAGATTCTCTAAAGTGTGAACAAATTGATCGGTTGAGGTTTCGCATTTCCGTACAAACCGGTCGGCTTTGCCGAATGAGCCAATGCGTACGGAGTACAACTGATAATCACTGGCCACGAGACATGTATCATTATACTTTGGACATGGCAGCACAACCGCAGCAACTGACATAATCGAGACAAAATGACGGCACACAAACAAGTGGTGAAGAAAATGTGCAGTCGACAAATTCTCTCTCACGAAATCACACAGAACGCTTCAAACACATTTGTGGCGCCGTCTCACATCATGCAGTGTGTGCACGTTCGCACAAATCTTAGTAAACCAGAAACGTGGACTAACAACGAGAAAGAAAGGTGGAAGTCCCGCGTATAACTGAGCGTGAGCTAATTCAATAATCGAATGGCGGAAAGACAGGGTGGATGAAATAATCCATGCATTAGTAGCGGTTTATTGACGTGTCTGGTGACCCTGTGTCTGAAGCTCGCAAAAACATTTGTGTATGGACTTGTTTGTTTTTAGCGGACTCAATGAGTGAAAGGACAATAGCGTTCAAATCCATACTACACCCGCCGTTGTGTGACGAGAGAAAAAACCGGTGTATTGTTTACTCTCACGTGTCTAAACTACGAATCCTGAGAATTCATAAATATGGTTTCTGAGATACGGTCATTCAGTTGGGCTATATTTTGGGTGTGGCTGAAAAACATACTCTTTACGACCTGCTGCATGAGTGGTGATGGCGGGGGTAGACAACCTACACTGTCTTCCGGACAGCTACCATCGCCCAACTCATAGGAACCTTATGGGACTCGACACTCCAAACCCTCCGTACTGGATTGGATGGTCAGAGCCAAATAGAGGTAAAGTATGGATAATCAATCTACTCTTGCAAGCTTCCCAAACTCAGTATGTAACATTCACGACCTGGATCTGCATCGTTCTCTGTTCTCCCCCAAGTCTTAACTAATTTACAAGGCAATGAAGGTGTCTACTTACAAATCCAAAATCACGGGCCATCTCAGTACTTAGTTCTCAATCTCCGGTCTCTCGTACCTATCGATCTCCGTCTCTCGGCTTTCTCCAGTTGTATCTGCGAACCAAAATTCGGCTACATCCCGATACTCACTTTGCTGACCAAAATCAAGGTTTGGACGGAAATTCACACTCATCTAAAAGGTAGCTTCGAGGCGATTCATCAATACAGTCTGTCAAAAATAAGTAATATTTCCACACTTGCGCTCGGTTCCCCTTCTCCTTTAAAACCGTTCAGTCGGGTCGTGAGGCCCATTCGCCTTCGATTACCATCCGTTTATTCCAGAATGTTTCTACTCATTCTCACTCCGGACAGCGACAGGAACACTCAGTCAACCCAGAATGTGTTCCCTGCGACGTTTGACTGACTAGGTATTACCAGATCAGTCCCAGCAACATCGCCTAAATTTAGAAAGCATCCTCATACCAAACAGTTTTGTCCAAATGTGACAGTTTTGTCCCGACAGACAATGAGTTGCATGAAGGTAGATGGTCGAGCACGTTCCTTACTTTGTCAGGGTTCGTTTAGCAAATCCAAGTAACGTTCCGGTGAACCTTGAGTTGTTCTCGTTTAAGAACCACTGTTGACTGGAATTCTTCAAATGATGGTTGTAAGCTTGTAAAGAGCAACAACTAGACCGGAAATATTGTTAATAAAAATTAACTAAAACGAACCAAATGAACGTAATCATGAAACTGAAGTCATGACACAAACTTGTAAATGTCTGCGCTCAGTAGGTTTTGGTTCATCTGGCCAAATCACATGGGAAACACCATTTGCTCACACTAAGCTCCAGAACAAGCACAAATTTTTTGGTGATTTTCTCAAGCTGTTCACACTGTGGAAGAAAACTGCATCGTTTTGCCTGTTGCCATCGAAAGAATTGGGTTTGCAACAAGAAAATGGTGAAACTGGACGAAACTTCGATCACTACTTACTACTATCTTGGGACTGTGTTAGCAATATAGTTTAGCTCCCGAGGGCATCGAATAAAAATCACGTATGTCCGCATTCGACATCCTAAGCCATTTTAAAACACCTCTGATGAACAAAGGCCTCTTCCTCAGGGGCAGTCTTGGTCGGAACGGTGGATGTGTCAGTGCTGCTTTACCTCGAAAATGAACCTCCTCCAACTCATCTAAAAGTTTAACAAATTGTGTCCCATGAAGTGAACTTACTTCCCAAACAGAAGGTACTATGGATTGTTCATTCGGAGTTAGAAGAGATGTTTTCCTGCAGGTGGTCTGCATTTTACCACCCATCACGTGGATGTACAACAGGGACACAAAATAACACTGTCCTGGAAATTTTGCCCAAATAAAGGCACTCAGTCCTGACAACACGGAAGCGTGTTTGTGGTTCCGTAGGGAACACTGACACAAGTTCATTCGATCTGTATTCAAATGCGAGTTTCACCCAAGTTACCGTTAACCTCGAGTGTACTGTACAATATAGACAGAACGAATGGCCATGCATGTTGGGCGAGAGGTGAGTTGACCTCCTTCGTTTGGTTCCAGGTTTACGAAGAAAAGCTCGGTTGTTTCCTCCTTCCAACAGAAGGGTTATTCTACCTCTAGAATACACAGTGAAAGTTCGCAAACTGAAAAGCGAATAGAACCAATGAGGGAGGTGACAGCAGTGTGTTCTTTAGTGGAATGGATAGAAGGCGGATGAGGATTAGTGCGGCCTTGATTCTGACGCTTCTGTAGCGCGGTTGCACCAAAGAAATGTTCCTTCCGTGACTTCTACGAGCTTCGCAATTTTCAAAAGAGGAAATAAAACAATAGCACACTCACCTGATCTTCTTAAACGTCTCAAATTTCATTTATAAATTGCAGAATCTCAACTTTTTCGGATGTCTCCCCTTAGCCACACACCTCTATGAACGCCACGAGTAAATGATAAACAATATTTGCTGAATCACTAAGGTAAACAACAGATGCTTCCTGCACGTAATACACTACTCGTAGGGTCGGTGAGAACTATTCACCCATCATAAACTAGAGATTCAGCTGGATTCAGCCAAGTCTCCCGTCAAAACCAAATTGGTATGCAGATAAGTAGTTGTCGGATTCTGTCCAGTTTGGTTTCAAGTATAGCATAAGGCTGACGGAAACTCGGGAACTGCACCTAGCTGGACAGCGAAACCCGCCATGGGCTCTCGAACAGTTTCCAGAAACCTTAGGAGTAGCGTGTTACGTTTAAACAATGTGTTGCAATATCTCGAATATCGTACCAACTGAAACATGAGGCGGTCTGGTGCAGCACACTCAACCGAAGCGGACCATCATAAACGGGAGATTCAGTTGAGTCTCTTGTCAAAAACGAATTAGCGTGAGAAATGAGAACATTTGTCGAACTAGATGCTTCCTTTAGAATGCTATATATTGGTTATGAGGAACACTTCTGGCTTTTTTCCTCTGATGAGGTGACGTGCCATAGTTTTGGTCTTCTCCATCAATGCCCCCTTCCGAATGGGTAGTGGTTGACAGAATGCAAGTAGCCAATTGCATGCTGCCTCGTAAGCAAAGAAACACCAAAACCTAGTCATCTTGCGAGCAAAAGTTCGGAATTCCCCTGGTAGGCGTTGTAGCTGTTCAGCGACAGCAAGTTCCCTGGAATAGGGCGCGTGAACACAACTAAGGGTGGCGGGATCAAAGTAATGGCGGACTGTAATAACCACCATACGCGGCACCTTTGGTTATCCAACTCCGTTGCGAACCTACACCGCTTTCGATATCCTGAAATGAGATCATATTGACGGAAATTCTCATGTGGTTGGTGAGAGTCGGCACAGATTTAAGCCTGCCGACCTGAGACAGCCAACAGTTTTGATTGATCTGAAGAGCTCTGTAATATGTGTGATGCTGCGTGTTTACTGCAAACGATAGTTTCGATTAGACCTGAAAGCCTTCCATAACAGGAAACTGGATAGTTGAAATAGGAAGGATTAGGTTATTTACGTCCAGTTTTACCCCAACTCAAGGTTATTGCTGCGCAGTACGTTTGGCTGATGGCTTCCAGGTACTGGATCCCCAGTATGCCCAAAGAAAGACAGGTCTAATCCGAATTCGTTACTGTTACGATATGGGTAACTTCGAAATACGATTGCATTGTGGTCTATAAGATAAGAGCGGAACGACAGCCTGCTGTATTGATACGTGGCTGACCGCATTCTCTGAACACTATGCTTGTTGAGCTTCAGCTAGTTTGCCGACCGCTTTGCGCGCAGTCCGCTGACAGTAGATTTTACGTGACAGAAAAGCTTCCAAACAGTAAACAAATGATTTCTGGTCTACTTGTCAAGCCTACCATATGCAGTGATGTCTGAGAAAAAAAGTAATGTTGAGTAATGAGTATTCAACCAGTCACAGATTTTAGTTGCATAGCACATCATGACAAACACCATAACTTGGAGAGTAGAACAGACTAATTTGATCAAACGGAACGGGAAAATTTAGTTAGCTTATCACCCGGTTGCTTTGCGTCAGCTGCTACCTGTTATAACTAACTGGTATCCCCGCTCCAGTGCCTTAGTGTCGGAAAAAGACTCACCAACAAGGAACACAACAGCTTTATTGCGAACAAGTGAGTGCAAAGATTACAGGGAGCATCGGGGTATTTGACGCGCACCTTTGACCTTCATCCAGGATGTCTGATCGGCGTTGCGTGAACACCTATCATCGTCGGCCGTTACTGACTTGGTTGACTGCTTAAGCTTTCAGTCGGAAGTTGTTTTTTCTGGCCTGGATGAATGACAGCTTCCCTGTCTCGATTTTGGTGGGGTTTGAGTATCTCAGTAGGTTTCGGGCACTCTGGGACTATTTTCAGGAATCTGACTTTTCTGACACTATAAAGCTCGATCCTCCGGAACAGACTCGTTCAGCGACAGTCTATCTGCAGTTATCGCAAATGCCCCACCGGAAAGCGAAAAATTACTCCGGAAAAACAAACTGGGTATGTTCTCCGAAACTCACGTCCTCCCAACATACCTGCGAGTGGTGAATCAAACGATTTGGAGGCGTATTGCTTGGTAGAAAGACTACGCGACCAAGAAACCTGTTGCTACTGGCATCGTTGAAAAAACTTTGGCAGTGAATGACCAATAAGTATGTAGACAGACAAAACCAAACGGCTCCGGCTAACCATCAGGTCGGCTGAATGAACCTTATCCACTGAGTAACCCATGCAACTGGAGCTGTCAGTTTCAAATACCAAACTAGGTTACACAGGCTGCCTAGAGCTTTTTGAAAACCAATCGTACTGAAAGTAATCAATGACACGCTCATTCTGTTCAAGCGAGTTGGTGGAACTGTTCAGTATGCGGAAGATAATAGCATTCACCAAGGTCCGTCACCTCTTGTTTGATCGGTTTGTGTGTGTGTGTGTGTGTGGCATTCCTCCAGCACCCCACACCGGCTCTGTCAGCAGATGGACTTATCCGTTGCCGCGCTGTTTTGCCTACATGGGGTGTGCTGTATCGCACTTTGTCACTTGTTCATTTGTAAAGATTTTGTACGGTCGACTCTTCGTTCTCTTCCTGGTAGCTTGCAGCCTGGCTAATCAGAAGCAGACAGCATGTACAATAATGACTGCAGTTATTGCAGAACCTACAGGGACTTTTCCGTATACTACTGCGGAAAAAACGACGAGTCGTTCGGATTCCTACCACGACGACACTCACTAGAGGAATAGAGCACAAACACAACCAAGCAACAGAAGCGTCACCGCTTGGAATGAATCGCGCAAGCGGCAAATATACCTGGGCAACTCACAGTAGATACACGGACGTCTTGCGTTACGCAAGGTATTACGTCGCAGTCTGGCAACCCAAATCCCCTCTGAATATCCTATCCTCAGGCTATAATTATCCGAGATGGGTCATGCGATTATGTTGTTACTGCGGTTCAAACACCGTGAAGTTACTATCTGGATTGCTTCAGCCAAGCTACAATCTACGTGAGCGAGTTGTTGTAAGCGAAGTTATTTTTCAGCTAGATGACCACCAGTCACTTGTATCCACTCCTTTTTGGTCGGTGTGTGCTCATCTTCAAGTAGGAAAAGTGCTCAAAAAGCCTCTTGCATTGTGCGTTTTTACTGCTGTTGCATTCATTCAGTTTGTCTGAAGAAGCAATGGCCAGAAAATGATCAGCTCTACTCAGGTTGAAGCATACAATGCACCTCCTGACTGCCTGTGTGCCACCAAAAAAAACCTACGTACAGATTTTTCTCGTTCCCTCTGACTTGACATTCTTGATAGGCACTGGCAACTTAACACCAATGTAGGAAGGTCAACTATACTGAAGCGAGAAAGGTCATGAACGTAAAATATAGAATTCTATCAGGACGTGAAAGAAATGGGTGGTAGTCCAATACAATACTAGTTACTTTACAGCGGAACCAGGGCCTAATTTTGCACCCCTAAACATCCCAGGCAGGATCAACGCAACCGGAGATAGAGTAAGAAGTAAGCAGGTCTTTGTAACTGTTTTAGATAGACCCATTGATTATATTCACGCCATGCTAGGTTGAACAGTCATCAAGATGACCTGGCAGGGTTGCTCTGTTTGGCCTGCCTGAAATAGAGTAATTATTGAACATAGGTTTAGGTCTTATCAGGGTTTATCACATCTTCATTGTCAGCTGTAAGAACCGCGTACTTGTCGTACAGTGGTTGTAGCTGCCACAGTTTCGTTCACTGATGATCTGGGGAGGTGGGGTAGGTAGCTGCGCATTGGAGGCGGGAGCTGATAAACTGGTGCGTAAAAACAGCACTGTCAGTGGACTGTCAAGTGAGGGGATTGGGAAGCGAGCTATGAATTGAAGGCAACAGCTTGGATGCACGAGCGCGACTGGGCCAAGTCTGACAATGTCTCTAACCATTGATGTGGCCCGTCTCGGGGTCCCCATCCAGAAAGACGGCAATGACCAGCGCAGCTGAGTTTGCTGGTAATGGCTTTCACACTTCGCTGCCAAGTCATTGTTTGACCGCCTCTGGCTCGTTTCCACCTTCACGTGGTTGTGCGAAAAGAACCCTTCGAGGAAGTCGGTCGACTGGCATACGCAGCACGTGGCCAAGCCAGCGCAACCTATGCAGTGTGCTCAGTTCATCTATCGAGGGTGAGGTATTTCTTCCAAATACCATTCGACGTACTTCAGCATTGCTTTTCCGGTGTTCCCACCAGACTCGGGCAATGCTCCGAAGACATCGATGGTCAAACACTGAAAGTTTTTTGACGTCTTCGGCACGCAACGGCCAGGTTTCTGATCCGAACAGTAGTATGGAGCGCACCGCAGCATTGTAAACTCGACCCTTGACGGATAAGCTGATGTCACGCCTACGCCACAGGTGACGCAGGTTCACAAAAGCAGATCTGGCCTTCCCAATCCGGATGGAAATATCATCTTTCGCGAGACCACCGGGACTGATACAGCTGCCCAGGTAAACAAATTTGTCTACTACCTCAATCGGTTCATCCGTAAGCATGAGGCTAGGGTTTGAGCCCACCCAGTCTTGCAGTAGCACTTTACACTTTGCAGGTGTGAAGCGCATGCCAAACCGTAACGCGGAATTATTTAGATTATTTAATATTGTTTGCATAACCATGGGGTCAGATCCAAGAAGAGCTATGTCGTCTTTGTACTCGATATCTGTGAGCGGACGCCCAGAGAGCACTTCGACCCCACAGGCATTAGAGGCTGATAATGAGTCTTCCATGATCGTATCAATGACGAAGTTGAAGAGGAAAGGTGAAGGAGGACAGCCCTGTCTGACACCACTTAATGTGGTGAACTCAGGCCAGAGCTTCCCGTAGACCTTCACACGGCCGCGGGAGTTGGCGTACAGCGCCCTAAGGAGGGTCAAGAATTTATGGGGGACACCTTTGCTACACAGACATTGCCATAGTGCCTGACGGTCCACAGAGTCAAAAGCAGCTTTCAGATCAAGAAACACAACCATTGTTGGTTGCTGGAAGCAGTGTCGCTGTTCCAGAATTTGTCGGATAGTGAAGATATGATCGTTGCATCCTCTTGCAGGACGGAACCCAGCTTGGTTTTCACGGATCTGTCTCTTCCTGTGTTCAGTCAAAGTCGAAGGATAAGACCAGAGAGCACCTTCGATGTCACAGACACAAGGCTGATGCCACGGTGGTTTTCACACAGCGTCCGCGTACCCTTTTTGAAGAAAGGGATAGCTGTCGACATGCCCCATTCTGCAGGCACCTTCTCTTCGTTCCATAT
>SJOL01004009.1:287366-325032 GCA_004794785.1 Opisthorchis felineus | reverse complement strand
GTTCAGCTCTGGGGCTGGGTGCAACTCCCACGCCATATATTCCACGAGTCATCGCTTCTGGGTCACCGGACACACGGAGGGAGAAATGTGAGAGTTGGGTCCATCCTTGGCGTTCCGAGTTGCATAACCAAGCTTGGGTCTTGTATGCGTGTTTCGGAGACACAGCATAAATAAATTTTAAGGGAGTATAAGGTTTCAGCGAGCATTGACTGTTTGGCAATTTGACATAGAGTACGGACGTTAAAAGCTCCCATATAGAAAGGATCTCGTGGATTTAGAAGGGTGTAATTTTGTTTACTGTTAATAGGCAGCCAGGAGCATAAGGCCCTTCGGTCAGATAACTGACAGTCAAGTGACCCAGTGACGTATGATTGTGTGGTGGGAAGGGGTTGGGGAGGGACATCGGTGGACACCGAACTGCACGGGCAAATGATACTTCCCGGTTGCCCAGGCCGAAGAAGGGGGTTTGGTTGAGGTATCCCACCTTGAGCCTTTGACTCAAAAGTCTGACCCACAGGGCAGTGGGAGAATGTAGGGTTTTATTCGGGGACTCTGCCCTTAGCCTCTGACTAAAGAGTCTGACCCACGGGGCAGCGGACAGTAGGGTTTTCTTTAGGGACCCTGCGGGGTGGCTATGACTCAATAGTCTGACCTGCTTGGCTGCAGGGGGTTGGCCTAACCTGAGGGCGCAGGGAACAAGGCGTTACTGTCGCATTCCTGATGCGGCTGCGCACAGCAGTTGCCTTTTGAGCAGCACCAGACTCTTTGGTTTTAAAAGTATTTCGACCGTATTGAATAATGCGCCGGCGGTCACGGTCAACTGTTGGGCAATCGGAGTGTGCGGTTTTTAGGGCCGACGTTTTCTAATCCGTCCTTCCTCGGGGGAAGGCAGCGTCGCTGCTTTCATGAATACGGACATGCTGGTCACCTGTGGCAAACAACTTACTGCCTTCACACTTCTGTCGCAGAGGACAGTACGACTTTACCCCCAGACCGCCTCGTAGCACGAGAACTCGTAGTACGGGGTCTCGCTGCTCTTGGTCTGACCGCTCCCTTTTGGCCTTCCTGGCACGGTTGCACCTTGTGGAACGAAGTTCCAGCCAGTGTAGCTCGTGGGATCATTGCAGCGCTCAAGCCCGACGAACACGTCAAGGTGGCAGCTTTAGGTCGGGTAGGGTTTATCAGCCGTGAGCGTCATTGTCCGTACCAGCATTACCACCCGGCTCATCGGACATACTAAGCGGACGCGTTGTAGACGTATGTAAGGATGCAACCATAATAGTCCCACGTAAAGATAAGCGAGGTCAAAAGGAAGACTGACAACTACCGCGGAACCGGCCTTTTGCGCACAGCAGGCAAGAATTTGTCAACCGACTGGTCACTGACACCATGAAAGTAAGTTCCAAAAGGGCAGTGCATACAAGGAAGTGGATGAAGTGTGATTGGCTGAACCTTTACTGCAGAACTAACCGGTCTATGAACTGTTTTCAGATTCCAGTGCGTCCCCCCAAGCAATAAAGATAGTTGTGGGCCACCCGGGCAGATTATTCAGCCCCCTCATAGATTTCTTGGCTAGAAGCTCCAAAGCGCACTTCGGCAACTACTTCTTTCCACTTCGAAATCGACATGGGAGTAAAGTGTAGCTGTGCTCTTGCTTTGGCACCATCCATTCTGGATCTAACGTTCATCTGCACCAAGTCGTCATGTCATTGCGAGTGGCATGCCAACTTAGTACCACCTGAATGGTTATTCTATTTCCAGGCATTTGTTCGTATACTGCTGATTGCACCTAATTTTCGCGTTTACAATGGCTGAATACGACCTGTCATTCAGTAGTACTTCGTTCTAATCTACAAATATTTCTAGGACAGCCCGTAGCGAGAGTTCGACACAAAAGCGCAAACACTTAACTGTATGGTTGTAAGGATTTCTGCTAATTTGGCAATTCAAAATCCAGGCAACGCATGCACTGTGAAGAACAGTACAGGAGTCAGTCGACTTGAGAAAAGCGTCCGGAACAACCACCAGTTGGCACCAAAATCACCATGTACCGGGTCGCTATGGTGTCTTCACTGTACGGCTACAAAGCCTGGATATTACAGATAAGCGAAGGTACTTGGCTGACTTCACCTGCATTATATACGCGAAGTATTTCGGGTCAAATAGACAGATCGATTCCTGCAAACCGACAGAGAGGGCACTGATTATCTTTAGGTGAATTGAGACGAACGGCCAAAACCCGCAACCCGGGACAGCTGAAGAGTGGGGTTCAGAGACGCTCGAAATCACGTTACTGTGACGGTTTTAAAAACCGTAATATTTACACCAGTCTTGAATCACTATCTGTCTGGAACTAGTGATTCTGCGGATGGCAACATCGGCAACCGTATTATTACCACGAGGGTGCCGATACTAAGCCAGCGGTGTGCTAGCGGGTAGCACCCATGAAACACGCACTATGGTGAGAAAAAGCGAGTGACATATAAAACTGGCATTTCAAAAGTAAACAAGTACATGGCTATAGTAATGACTGTGATGCTATTATTTTTAGGCGGACTAACGGCTGGCAACAGGCATCTATGTGCTTGCCCACCGATCTAATTCCCTCGCACCTATCTCGTCAACAAAGGGACTAGATTCGTTTCCGCGCAAACTGAATGTGCAACTTACCAACTATCAGCAGATATCTAGTTGCTCAAACACTGTTGATAGGCGAATCTGTTTCGGATACCAACCACCCATATACCAATAGAGTGGAAAAAAATAAACGTATTTCGGAAAACTTCAACTTTGACACATTGGTGCGCCGGTTAGCGGTCAAAGATAACGCCCGGCAGAAACCAAATATCTTCCTCTCCTTGGGAGAGAACAGCCTTACGACAAAGATGTGGACTTGGCTGCTGAACAAACAACTGGTGGATTCATACTGTTTAGAGGGAGCGTTCCACTTAAGATCACGTTTGGGATGTGCACTCACGTTCCTTATCATTGGCTCTCGAAGTAACACGATAAAAATGAGTGCGAAATCGGTCCCAGTCGATCGTCCGACTTTCTTATGTTTCCCCATTGATTCTGAGGAACAAATTACCTAGACTGGTAACTACCTGAATATGAAGTAGGTTTTCTCAGTGTAATTTGGCGGAGCTTCCGGGCCGTTAACAAGGAGCTAATGACATGCTGGATCCCAAAAGCACGCGATTTCGTTTCCGTTTTTACAGCGATTCCTACCAGTCGGATTCACAGGTGGGTTCAAGCGCCTTTTGACTTTTCGGGATATGGAAAATCCCCCTGTACTCTGTGCCAAAATGCACAACTGACATATCTATCTGCCTCAAGTAGGGCCATCAGACCCAGACGGACTGAGAAGAGGACTGGGATGGCATATGAGAAGCGACTTTGCATAATCTGATCACTTTGATTTCGAAATAAAACCTACATTTGATGTACGAAATCACGATGGTAAACTACAATGAGGTAATTGTTCATGCATCCAAGGACACAGTGACCCACCCTAGATTTCGACTTCTCCAGTGAAGGCACGTATTTCCGCACGTGGGCGTACCGAAAAAACTAAAAGAAATATCTAGATCACCTGAAAAGCAGACATCGGATGCGTTGTAAACATGCTGTACTGCAATATTTCATTTCTGATTTACAAGTATACAAGTATAAAACAGGGCGGACTTGACCACAGCAGCAGCAGCAGTGAATGACTGAAAATATAGATAACTGAAAGAAACTTTGGAACAAGGATGGGGCACAGACAGATGGGATAGCAAATGAGACGCATAATCTTAACCCGCATTGGGCGCCTGCAGGAAACAGGCGGACATTGTTAAGTTAGCGTCAAGATTGGAAAGGACACCAAAAAAAAACGACATAGGAACCAATGCGCACAAGTCGTGGAGGGATGGTGTAGGGTATCGATGTGACAACGCTGTCCCTCTCACGATTGCACCAAAAAGCTGCCGTGTGGACGGAAGAGAATCACCCGAAATATGACGTCAAAATGGTTTGCACAGATTTGTGAATGAGAGTAGCGGTCTTTGGTCAATCTATCTTGAGCGCGCGTTTACCACACACCGATGGCGTTTGAAAAGCTGTCGTCAGGTACATGCCGAAATCAGGAAAAAACACAATTCCGCGTATCACATTGGGCATGCAGATTTAGCAGGCAGAGCTCGAACTCTGACCGCAGACAATGGACCGCATCACAGTACGCGGCGTAGTAATACGTGGTAGGATCGCAAGGACTGCAACGAATTGGTTATGTGGTGAAAATAGAATAAGGCAGTCAGAAGAACGCGTGTCTCGTCAGAAGTTGTGAATCGAGAGAATTCTAACTGGAAGTGTGTGATAGAACGATGCGGTTGGGTAAGGGCGCTCTCATTACACGGCGGCATGCGAACCATCTGACAAGAAAGTACGAATGGTATGAAGCGTGTGTGCGTTCATTTGTGTGTGGTACAGTAAGAAGTAAGTACTATTTAAAGATAGTATGAAAACACAAATGAATGCTAGACAGAATTCAAAATTTCTAGACGTCCATCTGTAGTTGTAAATAAGGTAGATACAGAGCACTGCCGGTAGAAATGGGTGAACAAAGAAACGTGTGAAAGGCGATTTTCTTATTCGATTGATTGCATAAGGATGACAGCAAAGAGATGACCAAAATCCACACACATGCACAAGAACATCACAATGACTTTGAACGTTTTGCTGGAATCGGGACATCGGACATAAAACACGTGACCGATCGGTGGCTGAATGGAATCTAACAGTTCTTCAAAGCCTGGAATCATGTTCAACATTCGATATCATGTGCAAACGTGCGGATAGAGAAAAAAAATCAGAATTACGAAGACCTCGATAAAAACGCACAAGTCTATCAGGCATCTACGGCGATGAATCCACACACGCAAGAGATAACCGGGCAGACGGACAGATGTAAGCAACCAACACCAGTTGACACAGAAACAAACTGATTCTACCTCCTGAAGGGGGAGTTTTCAAAATGAAAGCAAAGTATCAATGACAAAATTGTTCAGTGACTTTACGCCAAATTGCGGATGAATTTGTACAAAGAACGGCGCAAGGACATTATCCATGACTGAAAGATTGGAAATTTTACAAGACGTAAGAAACCCCTGAAAGGAAAATCACCGCTTTTGAGGTTGCTGCAGCAGCTGCTGTTGTTGAAGCTGTTGAGACTCCCCTCGGCGCCGACAGTCACGGTTGTGTTGTTCGGTCCAGTGGCGTAACTGACAAGGTTCAGAACAATAAGCCGTGCCAGGACAACAGTGGTAGAACGCCTCGTTCAGACACACCTGACACCAAGTCATCTGCTTGACGCGTTTGATCTCTGCCTCATGTTCACGCCGCAGTTTGGCAATAAGTTGATCTCGACGAGAGATCTCCTCACGAGCCTGATCACGTTCGGCGATCAATGAAACTAGTCGATCAGCATAAATGCGATGGATTTGTTCCTGTAGAAGAGAGAAGGATTGTGGAAATAAAAAGAGCAGATATAAAGCCCCTGATCTCGGTACACAATCACTGTGCAAAAAACAGTTTCAGAGAAGCGGATCAATTAGCCAAATGATGAGAAACACAACGAAGGTGGGCTGGCCCGCTAGACAAATGATTACGTTCGGTACACCTGACAGCTTAATATGGACATGCGTAGTTATTTCACATAGACTGGTTAAGCCTCAATTTTCTGCATAAACATATGTAGCCGAACACATAAACAATCAGATTTCACCAATAACTTGGACAAGCCAGCACAGACTAGGACGAGCACCGCGGGCTACTTGCATTCGTTGGATATGAAATAAAATCTTAAACAATCGAGCACAGAAGCGTCTATAACGGATGCATGTCACAATTGAATAGATGCTTGTAAACCAGATCTCTAACAATGAGTATATATATATATATATATATATATATATATATATATATATATATATATATATATATATATATATATATATATATATATATATACCGACCAAGTGCCGTCCAGATAGTCACCTTTTCAACTCGAAATGCTGCACCACACAGCGTCTTAAACGGTCAATATACTCGTCCCAAATAGGTACAAGACAGGTGCGAATGCGATTGAGTCTGTCGGCCATAGGCCACTCTCCTGAGTCACTACCTGACTTTTCTTTGGACGTCCTTCTACCTCGTACATGTGTAAGGAAACAAACTTTTCGGGGTCGGTCCACTGGCCTTCGGAGCGTGTAACTAAACTAACGCAGTTTAAGAAGTTTCATCAAATCGCTCATCGAATGTGAGTTCTTCCCTCCGAAAACCATTCGGCATCCTATGCTCGTAGTGGTCAGGTTCCGCACCAATATGGCCGTATTGGTCGCGCATACATATGAGCTGATCTCGGTTGAAATGGTAATTTTGTCCCCGATTAGGACACCAGCGTAAAAGTAAACCAGTCCTCTCTAGTGGTTTATTAGCGAATACAAGGCTTTGCTTTGGTCCGAACCCGTTGTGTACTGGCACTTTGTATGTTGCGGTATGATGTATACGCCCGATAATGCAAGAGGACTATTTAAATAATTGAATACTTTTTCATCAATTGGGATAAAACCCTAGTAAGGCTATACTGTGGGTGTACTCAAGGTCTATACGCAACCTCCGGGGAACATTTTGACCGCAAAGAAGAGTTCTCAATGTGAGCTTAAGTGTAACACCTTCGTATGGTGGAATTCCTTTGCTTGACAGACATGATCATAGTGTTTGGCCATCAACAGAGATAAGCACGACCTTCAACGGAAGAAGACCGTTATCGATCGTTAACAGCGGTGGCACTATTCCAGCAGCTACTGGTAGCTGAGACTCTGGTTTACACGCCTAAATCCGAGGTGGGACACAGCCCAGTTAGGCCTACAAAGCCATGTACATCGGAGAAACAAACATTGCTTTCTCTTCCGACCACAAGATAAAGGCTAAAGTAGGGACTATATGAGATTGGTGACAGGAGTTTCGATCTGATCCGGTTGGCATCATGTGTCCAATTCGCCAAAAAAATTGGTTGTGGATAACTGCCGTTACATGCGAAACACGTGAGCAGTGACCCAACTGGCGTCAACGTGATCGCTGTTGGTCTATCTATATAGCCAAGCAAAACTGAGCTACGGAATCACTAACAATAAACCGATACGGCACATACAAACAAACGTACGCCACATATTTAGAAGAAGCAACCTGTGTCCGTCTAACCATAGCGTGAGGCAAACTAACAGGAAAAACATTACTATCGAGGAGTAAGGGCAGACAAACAGGGACGCGAGTCACGAGGTTCGCAAGCGATGATTAATTAATTCGCTCGAGTGCTGTCCTTGTTGCCAGCACCCAGCAATGATTGAACAGTGGAACAAAGGGGAGTGGAATACACGATTCGAAACTGGCGGCAATCATAGAAGCCAGGAGGAAACTGGTGGGTAAGCATGCTGCCAAGATGCTCAGCCTTGGAGAGGATAAATCAACACGCCGGGGGTGTAGCCAAACCAAGCCAGGGACTCCAGCTTCATACGTAACACAGCCTCACGGCAGATCATTGTTTTCGACAGGACAACAAGAGAATCGCGAAACAACAGCATGATTGTAGTGGAAGATGTTGTTGACCACGAAGGGAAGTGGTTTTTATCGCATATCCGATTACGGCGGTGGAGCAGCGCGATGACCACTGGACAATCACTACAGTCTTTTTCGGGTGCCACTTGTAAATTCCCGACAAAGACCGTTGTAAATCGCCCCCGAAGTCAAGATCCTAGAGATTTCTCCAGTTCGTAGCTGAATATTCACATTACAAACAGTGGCCAGAAGCATTTTGAATCTTGAGGCATAACTTTTAAGTGTACCACGGCACTCCCTGTGGATTTTTTCATCAAAATAAACTCCTCACTATGTAGCACATCAGTGTCGATGGTGATGATGACCACTCTGCGTTATATAAATAGATGATGTACGGAGTTACAGGTATATGAATTATGAAGACTGTACCTCACCGTGATAGGTTGATCAAATTATCTAAGTTAGAAAAAACCTTCAAAAACGCATAATTGAAAACTCACTCAGGTCTAGCTTTAGTCGCTACGGTTCTTATGAGTGCGGGCGGCCCGAAATCAACATAAGTGACAACCAGTATTGTGACTGTCTCCTGGTATAGGATCAGCTGACGGTGCCGGTGCATCACACTGCCCGTAACTGCTCCAAGGATGAACTCTGCAGACCACATGGGGAACGCATTGATCTAGATCAATTTTGACGTCAACCCTACAGCTGTTATCTCAGAAAACAGCCATCCAGTGTTGTATTCTATGAGTTCCATTCTGATACATGTGCATTGCGATTTGCTCGCGGAAGAACAGCTTCAGTCCAGTTTCCATTATCCCCGGTCTTTGGCCAGGTGGTCTACTGCAGTTTTGGAGCTGAACACACTGAAATATATCAGCAGCCCATGACAAATCGTGCTTACAACCTCAAACGAATCGCTGGTAAACTGACCAAAGGGCACATACACACATGCATACATCCTATTGCATTTTTCAAGCAGTCGTACAATGTCAGCTCCGAACTAGGTGACTTCAGCCTCCGCAGTCAACTATTCACCGACGAAGAAATAGGGATGTAGTGAAAGCGATAGCTGACACAAGCGGACATCAAAATAATAAAAAAGATGGATCAGTTTGTTGGAACAATTGATACGTTTCGCTGAGTGAGTGTCCATGGAATTCGGCACACATGGACCCCACAATTAAAGTATACCTTGGTCAAAGTTAATATTGCACCATTGCTATCAGTATCATGCACGCTGAGGAAAATGACTCACTTCCGCAGACTTGTAAGAAACGGTATCTGATTGAATGGGGATTGACTGGACCGCTGTATGTCCACTAGATGAACATGAAAACGATGTGTTCCCTAACATGGTTGCCACTTCTCCCGGTGATGCGTCCACGGATTTCGGGTCACTGAGACTTGAGCCCAATCCGGAAGTAGTTGACAGAGCAGCGGGCGAGACTGAAGAATAGCAAGAGGATGAGGCCGAATTGGATGACGGTGGGGTGGGACCAGTGGGATTAGAGGTTGGGTTCGCTGTAGCCACATGAGTCATGGGAGTGTGGCTACCATAGGCTGCAGATAAGCGTGTCAGCGACGACCAACTGATACTGTTGTTGGACTTTGGAAAGGCACCGGACGTGGTTGTGATTCCGTATTGATGGTTCGGTTGCATGGGAACTGAGACTGTGGAAGCTGGAAGCCGATTCGGTGAAACTACCCCGCATTTTGAGGTCTTGCTTCCAGGATCGTAAGACTGTGAAGGGTGGGGTAGGAAGGGTAGACAAAAAACATAGATTTTTTAAGCAACGGGTCGTTTGATGCTTCAGTGGATAGTAAAGTACGACTTTAAACCAGTATCTTCGTTGTTGCCTGTGAATCATGGCTACCGCCACAAACAATCAACTCAGACCTGACCAACCAGCTCGGTGCTACCTACCACGAGGAGGAGATAACCTCAATAACTACTTCGCTTTCATATTTAATTGGTAAAATCCACAGCACCAGTGTGGTGCAGCAGTCGAACTGTGAGTCCAAAAGTGCAATGAATGCAAGCGATGCACCAGTATAATAAGTAGAAGCTGGAAGATAGGCTTCCACACCACCAGCTCGTCAGCCATAGGAAGAGAACCAGCAATAAATATTTTCAAGGCCCTTTTCCACTACTTGAGCTTCCTTAACCCGATCAGTCTTCACACTGCGGACCAAGCATCGTTTTAGATATTCCCCTACCGAATAGTGCTGTTGGGCCGGTGAGATAACCCTCATTCAGGGGACAGAATCACTATGAGATCCCATTTGATTTGGCCTATAGCTTTGTTTTGGAACGCACAACACCAAACGCCGAATTTGTGGTGTTTCGGATTCTGGCCGATCGGTTTGTTTCGCGTGTATCAATTGTCTGGAAAGTTGCTTATTTGGTAATCGCATTTTGTAAGCCGTGTATATTACGTCAGTGTATTGGTTTTCCTTTGAAAAATCGAAAATCGTTCAGCCGTAACACCCTTTCAGTGCCTAACTACCACGCCACCCGAAGGAGGGCTTGGATACTGCCATGTTGCCCATGCCTAGACAGGGGAAGTCGAGATGCAGAGGTCCGGTTCGAACCATGGACCTTCCGGTCAGTAAATTCGAGCTCTAACCACTGAGCCATCTCACCCTTGGGATTCGTGAACCCACCGATCCACGGAAATCTTGAATTTTCTCCGTAAAAAGCGTCTTTCGCATTGTCACTTTTACGGTTTGTTGGATGTATGCTGAGATAACAAGCAGGTTTCGGGTCTTATTGGCTCTGAATTCCAGTAAACTCGGTCCGTCTGGCTGCATACAGGGGGTTGTTCACAAGAATCCAGTTAGGCAGAATGTCTTCAGCTGTCACACACAACGCAATACTCACAACATCAATACAACCGGGCGCCAATTTTGGATCACCTGACAATGGGTGACCAAAGCATTAGTGAGTTAAGCTGCCCCGGATAGGGTTCGGATGTGTTATCACAGAAGGGTTTTGTACATGTGTTTCGGTTTGCTGAAGAACGACGGTGAACAGTGGTGGATTGTGAAACCACAGATGAAAAAGGCTTTCACTGCAGGCAAAAGTAGCGCCCTATTTCGGCTGGTCGAATCAGCCGAAATAGAATGACAGCTGTCGGCGAGACGATTTGCGAAAAAGATGTAACGACAGTTCATTCGCAGAATCGTCCTCTTGAGCAATCGGCGGAATGCTTTACAGAACAGCTGAGCTGACTCCCTCCACACAACCACTGGAAGAAACGAACCAGCCAGAACATCGATAGCAACCCACTCTCAACAAAAATCAAGCTGGAAATGACATTCCTCGACAAGAAACCTGGTCCGGACGGTCTGCACACTGCGCTTTTCAAAGACGGTGAAGCCTTGGTGGTCTTCCTGGTATGGCTGCACATTAAGGAACAAACTTCAAGTAGAATATAAGGTTGACGGAAACTCGGGGACTGCGCCTACCTGATGAGCCCAAAGAAGGGCGAAACCGGTCGTGGACCGTCGAAGAGTTTTCAGCAACCTTGTGAGTAGTTTCCTAAATGAAAAGTTCTAACCACTTTAGCCGTCGTTATCATCATAACACGCAAATTCAACCAACGCTTCAAGGTGGTACCTATTGGTCAGGAACTTAGTAGCGCATGTGGATGCGTTATGCTTTACACCTGCTATCCTATGAACTCAACAGGCGGGCGAGGGAATGCAAAATAACGCCGTTTGGATTGATCACCTAAAGTGTGATGGGCATGCTTCAAGACCCTTAACCCAAAAATAAAGGTTAACTGGTGCAATATGGTCGCAGACGACCCTGGAACCGAACAAATAGCCAAACATATTATCGTACCCACGTGGAAACTTTCAACCCGCCTCCATTTGTATACAAATATGAATAAGTAATTTGTGTATTCTTTGACGAATGGTGCGTAGCTTGCTAAACGAATCCTTTCATATGAGGGCACTCAGAAAATCATCTAAAAAAAGACAGCCGACACACAGTGAGTAGGTGGTAATGGTTGTAGTATGCAGTTAGAGACGGTGTACCCACATGCCATGAGGTTGGGTGCACCGCAGTCAAAATTAACTTAAATATTTCCTATCGTCACCTCATGAGACGGAATCATTATGATAAAAGTATTGAGTAAGAGTGCAGAATCCCTCAGTATAGCTGACGATCTGCCACGTTCCGTTTTTGTCACAAGTTGTGCGCTCGTGGGTGAATGGTAGATCGATTACATAGTCAATACTCTTTCGAACTGTGACAACAGACGGCCATACACACACACACACACACATGACCCAGGCACTCGTGTAGCATCGCGTGCGGCATACCAGTTGCGGCAATGATAACCGGCACTCACGGAGCCGCAATCACGTTCCAACGAACGGTGTGTACCAGTGTGAGAGTGGCTTCGCAAGAAGCAAGACGCACTTTTACGGTGCACACTACAATCACGTGTCAATGCGCATGCTAGCAAATAGGAGATACCTCCACTGGATTGACCAGTACAAAGTAGAGAGGACGACTATAACAGAAGCTTAGACAGCACACATCCAGAAAGTGGGAACTGAGACCAGGTTGAAAGAAAGCTGTATATCAAAGACCTCCACCGGTATCATCCACTCACAAGTCCCAATCGATTCTGATCAACCGGTTCATTAGATTACCAGCTATGCCATAAGGAACACTGCAGATACCGATAGAAGCAATTCATGCAAAAGGGTCTAGTTGCATACTCCTCCACGTTCCCTGTCATCCAGATTTCAACCGGATTAGAATTCATACTCCAGAGCCACTTTCGACGTTCCCATCGCTATATTATACATTCTTAAAATCGATCCCACTGGCAGATTTCTGTCGTTTTTTGGTCTGTCCTATCTTTGACAGCTGTCATGTCTTGTCACCGGACTTTTATTTATAACGTGTTTCAAAATGCGATTACGTCAGACCTATGCAGTTGGAGAGAGACGATTTATGTGCAATTGACTGACTACGAGGTCCGTTAACTACTCCAGGTGTGAATATGTACGTAGCACCTCCGGGCTTACTTCGGGATGCATGCCAGTTGAACGAAGGAACAATTCAGCTGCTGAAGAACGCTTATTAATTACTGTATCAAACTTGCTCACTCAGCAAAGAGCAGTAGTGCTCTAAAGAGTGGCGAAATCAGCAGATGAGCTAGGCTTATAGCACGATGACTTTTGACATAACTTCACCATTCGAGGTTGATGCGAAAAGACAGACACGCTTCGCCGCAGAAGGCCATCATAACGGAGTGCGAAATGTCTTCTTCTGGCAACCTTCAATCTGTGTACGCATTGCTGTTAGGCGGAAGCTTAAGAAGCTGACACACAGGCATAAAGAAACAGTTGATTGCTCACAAGGACAAAAGCGTTGAAATTCTGCAAGAAGCCACTCAGTTTTGATTATACCAACAGGAACTGTAGCCAAGAAGAAAGGACGACGGAATCGTAAACGCCTAGTACGCCATTATTTAGTTGTCACATTTGAGCCCGGGATAGTTCAGTGGTTAAGGCGCGAACATACTGACCGGAAGGTCCGTGGTTCGGATCCAACCTCTATCTCTCGGATGCTCCTGTCTAGGCTTGAGTTGGAATGGATAGTTCGAAGGTAGAAACAACTTCAGCGAAGCAACCGCATTCCTTGACATCAACGCATGTGAGGTAAACGACCTACAACACGTATACGAGAATGAAAACCTGGCTCTCGCGAGAGTGGACGCCCCACCAGGATAACATACCATAAGGAAAAACAAGGTGGAAATTATCTTGGCCGGAGGAACGTGATGGACAAATTCATGACCCATGAAATATACTTCCATGGGAATCACGCAGAAACACCTCTTTGGTATTCTTAAGGCGTAGGGGTTAGGCTGCTTATTCT
The DNA here is from genome assembly GCA_004794785.1 of Opisthorchis felineus. Lineage (NCBI taxonomy): Eukaryota > Metazoa > Platyhelminthes > Trematoda > Opisthorchiida > Opisthorchiidae > Opisthorchis > Opisthorchis felineus. The sequence goes on along the minus strand of SJOL01004009.1, from coordinate 311,528 downwards.
GAAAGGCTCCTTGTTAGACCGAATGGATTGAACTGGGAATGACAAGGGAACCGACGTTCGCGTTCTGACCTGCTTAAATCGCCACTGGGATAGCTTCTTTCACGTTCGGTTCATCAAAGTACTTGACAATGTCGGCATCAAAACCCCAAGAGCAAAGGAATCGGTAATGAAACAGAACACATGCGGTGTGCACTATTGTGGCAAGTTGAAGCTGCAACTTATTAGTCGAGCTCTTACCCGAGTATAGGGGAATTTTGTAAGACAACCTTATTTCGCCAGCTTAGTACCGTTTACGAAAGACTGCGGTAGTGTCTAAAACCACAAGCCCCATCACTACTTCCAACCTAGAGTACGACATGCAAAAGCATGTAACCAGTCCGCAACTGCAGAACCATCACTCAAATCCACCGGAGAGTTGAAGCTACAGAGGGTTGTACACCGGGACAAACGAAAGCGCAAAACGAGACCAAACGTGAAAAGCGGAGGATTTACAGGTATGGCTCACGGCAACGCCCACCTCACTAGTGAATAGATCAGTGGGAAACAGTTTCCTTGCGTCGTGGCAACCTACCAATCTGGCGTAGCAACCAGGACATCAATCGTTACGATAACCCGAAATTCCGTTAATGTGGCAGATTTATGGGACTGAATGCATCAATCACGCCGAGTATACTTAGGAAACAACGACAAAAGAAGCTAGTTTGGAGGTTTGAATTTCACTAAGCTGAGAGTAGATAATTGTGAAGCGTTAGTTGTAATATACAAGGTAAAGAAATTCTTGAGTAGTATCCAACAGACAGATCAGCCTGAGAGAACCCCACTTCTCGCTCTTAACGAAGAATATACCTCGTTTTCGACTGTTGCGCGAATTTTGTAGACTGTATTCTATATGCTCCTGGTAATCACGCCAGTTGCGAAGGGAAGAACAGGTAACCACCGAGAAAAGTTAGCAGAGGACAGACCATGACACAGCAAAAGCAAAGCGGCTACTGCCAAACCGAGTATTGCGGAATCACCGAGCCTTCTAGCTGGAGTTCCGGTGACTTCCCTTGATGTAGCTAGAAACCGTGTAGGATGTGGCACGCAGCTGATCCCAGTGGTCACCAAACTGTCACTTCCTGGTCGGACTATCCACCTAAGATTTGTCTGCCGTTGCGCCCCGCTGATGTTTGCTGAGGTTCGCTAAGAATGTTGGGTCAATCCACCGACAGCGTTCTACTCTGGTATGATGCTTAGACGTGTTTATTCTGATACTGATTTAGAAACGTTTTTTTGTCTTCCTAAGACACTAGTTGCCGATTTCTAGAAGACGATAATGAGCCCGTCATAACATCGATTGGCCTTATGCAAAACCTACACCCTATCCATCAGATGCGTCAAGCCTGAATGGTTCTGTCGATTAATTCCATCCGACTATTGGCGTTGCCTCAGAAGCATGGCTACGCTTCAGGTCGATAATTTAAGTTGTTCGCTGGGACTGATAAGATAGCCACGTTGCTCAAGATCTCCGGATCAATTGGAGACCTGAAGATCACTTTAAGTCTGAAATACCTTTCTGCCTCCAAACACCACCGGGCTGTTAGGCCACATGAAGTTCCACCATCCTAACAAGACCACTAACTGTCCCAACATCAGTGCCCGAAAAACGAGTCGCAGGGCATCAAGCATGGTTTCAACCAAAGCGTCAAACGCTTGAGCAGTTCCAAGTTGGCCGCCGACTGACAATCACTGCTTTTCTCGAAAAGGTTTTTAACCATGCAGATACAACAGCCTTTCCACATATAACTAGACAAAGAGAAACGCTTTTGAGGTCAGTGTACTTCATTCCCTTTACTGCAACATTTCTGTGCATGGGGTCGCACAAACAGCTGTATGAAATTTCCACAAAGTTGACGGGGTTTTCCAGGGCTGTATCCGTTTTGTCCAGTTTTCACTACTACAATCATGGAACGTACAATTAACAGGACGATGAATCTATGAGTCGGAATGTAAAACGATTAGTGAACCTGACCCACGCGGACAGCATTGTTCTATTATTCAATAATCACCAACCCACACGATTTACTCTGAACAATAGAATACCGGAATTGGCACTTCGTTCGGGCACCTGTTCTGCAAAGCCTTAACTCAGGATTTACAATCCTTCTGTGTACGTTTAGAAACTCCAAGATGAAGGCCTGCATAAGCTGTTCTGCGGCAGAGGATGTCGATGCCGGCACTATAAAAGAGCAAGTAGCATTTTCCAGCCTGCGACACTTATGTCACCCATAAGTCTAGTTAAGCAGAAGGATTGTGCTTATAAGGCCAATGTACGCGCAGTTTTACTGTATGATTGTGGAATGTGGTCCCTCTAACCTTTCAAATACTTTGTCACCGGTGCCTTCGTAGCATAGGAGTTAGCTAGCTACAGCGTGCCCGCGACGAAACATCATCAAATAGAATTACGTACACGCATCTGCCGTCAGTAACCGCAAACGCTTTTCCCATGCTGAAAACTAACTCATAAAAAGGCCACCAAATGTTAACGCGGCTGTTAAACAATATGCAGCTCGAGATAGCTCAGTGGTTAAGGCGCCAGCTTGCGGACTCGAAGGTCCATGGTTCGAACACAATCTCAGCATCTCGAGGGTCGAGATGGCACAGTGGTTAGAGCGCGAATTTACTGACCCGATGGTCCGTGGTTCGAACCCGACCTCTGCCTCTCGAATTCCCCTGTCTAGGCTTGGGCAACCTGGAAATATCCCGGCCCTCGTGCCTCTTTCCGCTGGCATGGCAGCTAGGCACCGAAAGGGTGCTACAGCTGAACGATTTCTTTTTACTTTTTAGACATATAATGCGGAATCCTTGCATCTTCTCGATTTGGGTCAAGGTGACTCTACTGAGATTTCGCTCTTCAAGTGAAGTCACTATACGCTGGAAATCCGGGGATCACTGTACAACTGTCTCATCCTTATTAGCCAGCCGGATTACCTGGCTAAAGCTTGTCCGATGTTGTGTGATGGATTCGTGTTGGATGTGGTTCGTAAAGGGTTTTGGTGTCCTACTCCGGTAAGATGTTCAGACATGTTTATTTGAATACTGACCGGAGGTGTTGGCAACTTGTTCCCGACCGTTTTCCGTAAGGACATAGGGCTTTCAAAATATGTTCTAAGACCTGTTCTTTCCCCTCATTAACTGCACGGTAGTTACGCGCCACTATTTACTACTGCCGTATTGTTGCCGATAATGATGTGGGTAGTGGAATGTGGTGAGCGATTTGATTAGTACATCTCAACAAACTGAACCACTAGCGCCATTCTTGTGTTGATTGAAGTGGTTTTGGGAAACAGAAATACGGGTTGGTCAACGTTTGGAAGTGGTTTGAAGTTCGAGAGCAAGTCAAGAAATGCATCGAAAAAAAAACTGATAAGAAATAATTCACATCCATCCACCGAAGGCAGGACGGTTTTGTGCATTGGAACTACCACAGAACTAATTTAAAAAACAGTTTCAAAGACTTGTCATAAGCCGGTGATCCCCGAGAAGTGAGCAGAATCCTGTAAGAAGCACGCAAATTGACAAATGGACTCCTCACGAGCTTGAATTTCATTATGGTCGATGCAACCACACGAATAGAGGGAACAACAATCAACCAGGTCCATATGGATACGGACAGATTCAGTGGTCGACGAGAAGGAATGTAAAAATTCGGTGTTCAAAAACGCGCATTTTTAATCTCACCCGAATCCACTCACTTTGCGCAAGTAATCGTTGCATATTGATGTCGCAGTTTCGTGTGTACCTAACCATTACAGCGAGAAACACCCAAACAGGTTAGTACGGCAATTACGTTTGACTGTGCTCTCCTGCAGACCAAACAACATAACGAGAGATCTCGTCAAGATTGTGCGGCACCTGGCGAATTTCGCCTTACAATTCACGATGAGACGTTGCTCCAAATCCAGGTTTGCTTTTAGTTCACTTAGACAAGGTAAAAAAAGTTTATCATTAATACTGAAATCTAGCTAACGGTCTTGCACCGTGATGCCCCCCCGGTGATGATTCCACAACGGATCACGACAGACGTACCTAAGTAGTGTTCAAAATACAAGCGCAATATGGAGATGTAAGTAGCATCGGGCAAAAGAACAATGAAAAGCTTTTACGATTTTGAAAACTGGAGGTGACTCACTTTTTTCTTGCTTGATTTCGTACCACGACCCGGTTCAGTGCAAGAATAACCGTTAGAAGTGCGCAAACTGAGTGTCGTAGACAGGTCTGTAGACGAACAGTCCAGACTAGACTGCAATGTCTGATGGGGTTTGGTGGGACTCGGACTATGGTCGCTAGTACTGTTGTAGAGCGAACAGAACAGAGCTGGCGACGGTTCTGTCTTAGGTGCAGTTGGCAATGCTGGCTGGCCGACCGAGAAGCCACACTTCAAGGACGCGGGACTGAAGGAGTTGACACGACGGCCGTGTCCAAATGCATTGAAATTTTTACGACTGTCAGTATTATGGGTAGAATAACAAGTCAATCGTGATGGAGATGGAATTGTGGAAGTGGAAGAAACTGAAGATGAGGACAAACTGGATGAAGAGGGGGAGGGCGTCCGGGAATGTGATAGCAGGGACGAGGAAGACGAAGAACTTTTTGAATCACAATCGCTGACTGAGGATAATGGAGAAGGGGAGCGCATCACGCGGGATGAAGGCATGGTAGAGGTGGTAGCCTTAGAACCTTGATCTGGGTTATTCGAGTCACTGACAACAGTTGTAATCTGAGGAATGCCGTTAACCGTTCGTTGGGTATCGTTCTGCAGCACACCACCTCCAGTTATGCGAGACATTTTTAATTTTTGACCTTCCAACTGCAAACGCCGCTTGGGTGGTCGACCAATTTTCCGTGGCTGCAACTTTTGAGAGGATGCAGAGGAGAACGAATGCAAGGAATCCACGGATTCCGGATCGTCTAGGGACAAAAACGCCGGAATGGTAGCACACCCAGATGAGGGGCAGGACAGTGCAGAAGAAGAAGAGGAGGTACTAGGCTCCGGTTTCGATCGCGTGGTACCGATTGTTTTGGGGCCGCGCGGTAAACTTTTGCGCGAGGGTTTTGAAACAGAAACATTTTGATCATCCAGTTTCGGTGGAGGAAGGGGTTTAATCCGAATTAACGGCTTCGAGTTAGTTACTGAGCAACTTGAAGCACCAGAATGTGTAGAACGATCGCTTCCGGTTTTCGCATCGTGTACGCAAACTGTCGACCGTCGACTGGATCCTGTAGGCGAATTAACTTTGCCAACTCCGTTCGAAGAAGCAGGGCATATTTTCTGATTCGACGATCGCTTGGTCATTCGGAAATCTGATATACTGCCATCGTTGCTTTCGTTTTCACTGCTCAGCGAAGATAATCCAGTATTATCTGGGAAAAACGGAGGATCAACGACTAAAGAATTTGCGGCAGAAGTGAAGAATCAGACATGTATTCCATAATGAGTAGATGCAGTCTACAGCAAGCAATTTGTTTCACCCAATAACTTCCTTGGCTGCAACCTACTCCTCTGCAACGATGTGATAAAAATGCTTGTCAAGTAATGCAAAGTAGTTACCGTAGTAGACGGAATTCCCCTACAGTTCCTCATGCATATGGAAACTTGATTCTGATCGGAAATGACGGAAGTATTTTCCTCATCAACAGCTGGTCAGTTTGAAAGGACTACTGTAATCACGCCACCACAAAGATCCAACTACTAGGTCATGGGGTCTGAAAATTGTTCCTGTGACTAGTCACATGATTGATGTAATGATCGTCAGTTTCTAAATAACCCTTTGTATACAGAACAGTGTACGAGAGGTCACGAAAAGGAGCTTATAACCACCCTCAACACTCTTCAAGAGCAAAATAGAGAAGAAAACGGTTCCTGTGTGCATTGGATGAGATATTCTATTGTTCAACAGCTCTGTCCAGATAACTGTCACAGACAAATTAAAGTAGAACTGACAGGGTTATTAATATGGTTGTCCTCCCTTGAAGAAAAATCCTTAGGAAAGACCAGCTCTAAAAACTCGTTGTAAAGGCCACGGAGGCCCGCGGAGGCACCTGCTGAGCAGGTGCATTAAGGTGGTCTCCCCAGAGGCGGATGACTGATGCAATATTTCCTCTTCAAGCGACTCATAGCCACGTCTTACAAAGGAAAGTGTTGCTTTTCAGAACTTGGAAACCTATCTTGAGACAAATAACGAAAGCAGTCCTAAGCTCTGGCGCTGCCTTAAAACTTCGATGCACCTGTAAATCCTGTGACCACAGTAGAATGTGGTTACTGCTATTTTACAGAATGCCCTTGGTAACTTTTCAGGCCATAAACAATAACAATAGTAATAATAATATTACAGTGGTAGATTCAAGGTTCCCAATAGCTAATTTCATCTCCATAAGAAACTGCATGCTGCGCAGCGCGATCGTGAGACGTCTGTTTGTTGACAGTGTTGTGGTGCTCAGTTGTTGCTATGTTTATCCAGTTTGGCAATAGGATTGCAAACATTTCGTCATCAATCTAGGAGACTTCGCCGATGGTGCGTACTGACAACGTCTCCTCGATTAATGTCGAAATGTTTTTAGCTCAATTGCCGAGCTGGGCGAACAAGAGAGCAGCAACCACAGCAATCAGTAATTTTGCTGATTAGCAACCAATTTGGGTGGTTGGAGCAAGCTGCTAATAGATGAGGTACTTTGGAAGTCCACCACTTTGACAGCTCCAAAGAGCAACAAAGACAGTACTCTAATATTGAAGTATAGATAACTCGAAATTAGTTCGAGAGCGAATTCCTACAGTTGAGAGCGGCCTCTTTCATAAAGGGACAAGATAGACATTGTTTAGCTTCCCCTCCCTCACCCCAAGAGGATCTGTATGCTCTGTAATATAGTCTATGCAATTCCAATGCACTCAAAAACTTGCCGCTATCTGTCTGCTGTCTGCAAGTAATCCTAGTGGGTATGTGAACTGATGGATTCGAAGGTGATGCACAGAGACATGGTAAACTGACTGTGTTAATAAAACGGCGGCTTCACTGGTTTGTGCATCAATTATGTAGAGAGACAGATGAGTTTGAATCCTACGTTCTGTGTCACGGCTCTATCCAACTTGGAGCGACAGGATTGCGGGACGATAGTTGGGGCGGGTGCGAGATTTAACGGAACCAGCAAGTGCGTGCAGATCGCAGTTTGTGGCTGGTAGCTCGAGGTAATACAGAAGTTGAAGTGCAATCTCTGTATAGAACTACCAACGGTTTGGATTAATCCTGACTTCTCAATCAGTTCTATTTAGACCGGTATTACCAAGAATCGATGGTTACTCTTGACGATTCGCTTGCAAACGTGTGGTGACCCATCGTGGATTGAGAATGCACGATTGGATGGGTAGTTTGCCCTTCCCTGCTTGCTTTCAGACATCATCCAACATCCTCCAATGAAACTGACTGATAGGAGGGCTCACTTTTGGTTGCTGAGCTTGGCAACTAGCTTGCAATGAAACTCAACACAGAGCTCCTCCCTCAGGTTAAAAAGCACCAAACGGATACCACACACTAGCAAATTTTCCCGTGATCTCGAAAAGCCTAAACGAATAAAAATAATAACATACGCTACAAGCTAAATCTGGTGTTGAGCGAAACAATGATGTCAACTTACCATTTGTGTATTCTTCGTTTACACCGACAGAAGGCTGGTTGGGGCGGTTCACCGTTTTCGCTACTTTGTTACTACGTTTGATGCTTGGTCTTTTAATGGATGAAGACACTACGGATGACTTCCGACGTTTGTAGCTGCTGCTAGCAGTTAGGGAAGAGAAAGCCGAAACGGAACTTTCAGTGTCCGTGGTTCCGAATGCTGAGCTGTATTTAGGTCCAGCTTTGCGTTTCCGACTCTCGCGCGCTCGTTTAACTACAGCCGTTGAATCGGTAAGCGAAGTGACAGAACGGTCCGTAGCCCTGGAATCCTTGCCGTTATAAGCATTGGCCAAATTGGTGGGCGTATCCACTTCTGACGTCGGTGGAAGGCTCCTATCGTAGGCGCTTTGATTGGCTTTATACTCCTCCGCTTCATCCAAAGCCTTTTTTAGAGACGGCGTCATCCGTAATCCTAGTTCTGGGGCGGTGAAGGTCATGTTGAAAGCACGGCTCCGATGCACAAATTCTCGTTCATGACGTCCTCCGAAGCAAATTACCTCATATCCCTCAGCATTTTCATACAGCATTTTGCAGGGCCGGAATGACCAACCGTTGTGCTGAAACCATAATAACCGATGTGGCTTGCGACATGCAGCTGTGAATCGCGAAGGGATAGAGGGAGACGACGATCGAAGATAACAATCGACGCAGTAGGCAGACTCGCGCATAGCACGTTTCATCTGTGAACGAATTTGTCTCGCCATGTTACTAATAACATGTTTGCTGCCATAAAACACGGCAGCGTTGTGAACCAGATTATCCAAATCCACTAAAAAGCCCGTGCGATTGAAGTAGCTACTTTTCGATTGAGGCTCTGCTCGCAATCGATCAGCAATCATGCGGGTATTGATTTGGCGATAGACAAGATATTCATTGCGCACAGGTTCGTACAAGTAACCGACTTGTTGCATTGTTTTCCAGCTCACACGATGACGTATCACCGTCAAAGCGGTGGCGAATATTTTCTGTAAATCTTGAATCGATGTCGTTTGATCAGAATTTCGTGCACGAGAAACGCGCTTACAAACGGGACAAGGGTGATCCGGCGGGAATTCCGAATCAGGCTCTGCGCTGGTGCCTAAAGTAGGATCTTCTAGCGGTAGGCGGCATGACCAATGGGTTTCGGACGCGGCCGATAAGCAGTCTGTGTGAAAAACCCGGAAGCAGGTGGGGCAAGAAACGACGAACCCAGGACCGTGACACTCGAAACAATACCTTGAAGTAAAAAAAGATATTGAGAGCAGGTTGATCTCAAACGGTATCATAAGTTAGGCAGGGTTTAGGGAGACACAAAACTCGAGTCCATGAGAAAACGCAAATAAAGATTGATTTGATCCGCTAGATCGGTGATTCCTAATGAATGGATATCTCCCTGGGGAAGAGTGTTGCTCTAGGGAACAGGATGGCATAAAAATGTTAATTTGTTTTCTCAACCACAAGGCATATGAACATGAGGCGCACCGAAGCATTCTCTCACCTTTGCACTAAAGTGGTTTCTTAAAACGAAGTCTGTTCATTCGGGGAACAGTAAAAGTATCAAAGAATATTTTTGAGTATGTATGCGAGTACTCAGTCCACGAAAAACTTAGCTCGGGTCGATTGATAAGTTTCAGTCACAAGCATCTCCAAGGCATGAGATCACTATACGATCAGTCTGCTAAAATCGATTCATGAAAGTGATTCATGAAAACTGAGGATCGTAGCCACCAGCTTTTTGTACTTCATATGGAGATTTGACATTTGTCACGGGAAAATGAAACATGCAATCTTAAGAATGTAATGAGATTATACTGCATAGAACAAAAACCGGGCTTTTCTAGACGAAACAAATGAGGAATGGGTACCACGCTGGTAAATCGAAACTACACAAATAAAGTGAAATGTGTAGATCTCTTATGAGCCAATGGGAAGTGTTGAATGAACGATTTAGTCTTATTTGAACAAGTTGCCCCTTTTGATAACTTCCGGAATATGTAGAAAACAAAGTTTTGCAATACATGATGGCACTGAACAACAAATAAAGCCGAACATTCCCCAAGATAAGTGTGCAGGCGTTGAATGTCGACCAATACTTTGACGAATGTCGAGATAAATTTCCGGATCGGTAAAGCGACTTGAAGGTAATAAATTAAACTAATGAGAAATTAACCAATGAAACCTGTTTCTCGTGTGACTGTTATCGAAGTGCGGATTAAACTGAGTGACTTCAAGAAATTCTGAAACTAACTGCGGTTAAGCACAAATTGTCTGATAAGTGTAAAGCGCTACTTGACCGGAGGGTCATGACAGACAGAGGTGGTGTGCAACATTGCTCCGAGGAACCATATCGACCAGCAACGATTACAGCTTCTTCGATTGACCTGGTCATACTTCATATGCGAACGTCTGTTGGATAAAACTTTTTTGCCAATAAAGAGATCGCCCGTGGGACGATTGTTGTGCTCACAGTTACTTTATGATGTCTCCTTACCGAGAAAATTGCAATACCGTGTATTCGCAAGCTACTAATTTGATTTAAACCACCGATTAAATCCAAAATTAAGGCACAAGCTTGGGTTAGTTGCTGGTGCATAATTTTAGAACTCCGCAATTTTTGCCTTCCAGTGCAGCTTACACTGTGTGTAGTAAGTTCCTCTCAGAGGCCTCCGACCAATAGCATCTCATTCGGTGTAATCCTGTGTGACGAAAAAGGCAGTCACCATATGACCGACCAAAGTCGTTCGCTCGAGTGGGAGATTCCCCATAGAGGTAGTCTGGTTTTTTAGGTCATGAAAAGTCCTGGAACGTTCTCATCAATGTAACTGGGTGAATAAACCATTATGACAGTGCTTAACTTGAATCTAGCAATTTCAGTTACCGTTCCCCCTTGGCCACATTGCGTTTATCGTTTTTTGAACTTATTACCGCCATTCCTACAAAATGATCAAACAGCTCTCCTAGTAGCAGCAAAAGCCACCGAATTCAGAAAATCTTGGTATCCCTACCCCTCTGCAAGCACTAGACATGACGTCCTTCTCCAGTATTCCTACGCAACAGAATTACCGAACCACGCACGTTTTCTCACGACACTTCTGCTCCTGGATGAATGAATTGTAAGTTTTATCAGACAGTGATCCAGCCAGGAAACGGCCATCATAATCCTCATCAATAGCACCATATCATACTGGTGTTTGACTTCCACACAACGATAAGAATGCACCAGTAAAGAGTGGAAATAAAAAGATGGTAGATGACAAACAAGGACAAGGACGTTGAAAGAACAACGAAATATGCGCATCTGGGCATTATATCGAAGTAAGACATCGGCAGAATTGACTCGACGTCCTTTGCAAACCTCATTCAAGGTAAGCCCAGCACACAACGACAGACAAAGCTTAGATATGCAGTTCGATAAGAAAATAATAGTAAGCGCGTTGCTCATACTGGTCACGCGCCATGTCCCATATGGTTTGCAACCAGATGCAGGAAAATCCGGTGGACACCTACCGGGAAGACGCAAAGATCTCATGGCAGTTTGTTTGAGAGTAGCCGCTTTCACTTCACGCAGACAGATCCCCTATCCCCCGCGGATCTCTTGCCAACAACCACTTGGAAGGGAAACAACGCTTTCTTTGGTAAAAGGTCCTAACCACCTCAACCCGACAAGCTTAATCTACTGATCCAACAAGTCGATACTGGGTCGCACTTGGGCCGGTAGGGCAAACAGAAGCAAAACCGAGCAAACGTGAGGCTCCACGCAGTGGGCGGACGAGAACAACCCAAGACTCGATGACCCTTTTGACAGTCCTGTTCTTTGTATCTCCCCTAATGCCTTGCACTTTGCATTTGAAGGTGGGAAGACAAGAGGAACATCCTTGAATAGAAGTTGTATGCGAACGCGGATGTTGTCCGTACACAAACTAGCACGTGATTCCACGATTATGCCACAAGTATCGCACGATCGATCAGTAGCGGTTCGGTATATTCTTACAGCACATTCATCCTTTCCAAAAAGAGGGCGAACGGCCAAAGTAAGACATCTTCAGAGGGATCAACCCATCATTCGTTGCGAACCTTAGCCAACACAAACCCATCACACAACAACAGATCAGCAGTGGTTAGTCAGTCCAGCTAGGTAAAAGCATGCTCATTATTGGAATAAGTCATACACCATATTTTGTGACATTTCCAACCACATGCAAGGAGAACCATTTGATGCATTTACATGTCATGGCCTATGCCCCTGGAGCTCTCAAATAGCAAGGACTGTGTGTGGAAAACAGAGTTTCCTTTGAAAGACAACGGTTGGGTATGCTGTTCTGACAGTTCTGATTCGCTACCTGTACTTGCTTGCGCACTGTTCCATTGCAGCCAGCCATGCTATGATAGCAAGGCACTGACGATTAAGTTTGAAAGGCGTTTGAGGGTCTCTGATCGGAGAGAAGCAAATCTTGAAACACAAAGTAAGACTACCAAAGAATACCGCCAAGCCAGCGAAAACTGTGCGTCTTCAGTAGACCGATTATCAGATAAGGGTTTGATCAGTTACCAAATATACATTTACCTACCGTCTCGCTGCTGATCAGTTGGTGGAGGCAATGCTGGTAGAAAACTGAGCATTTTTATACATTTTCACGAAGCGACCGATTTTCCGAAACACTCACCAAGTGGATAAACTTGCTGAAGGTCTCCAACGATCGGCTGCTACATAGGGTATGAGCATCTCCAGCCCATTCTAGCAGCAGCAATTTGCACTTTGAAGGCACGAAATCCTTTAGAGACTTAACAGCCTTTGTAAAAGATTCCACATCGTTTGTATTTAGGAGACTTTAGGACCAAAAGGGAAATCATCCAATCAGTATTAGTTAGCATACCACCCGGGGAAAGGCCCCATTCCTAGAAGCTAAGTGTGTGCGTGTCCATTTGATCACATGGTCAATCAAGAAGCTGAAGATGAACAGGGAGATTGATTCGTTACCAATCTTGGGGACATCATCGTTGTGCGGTTGGGTGGGTTGGCAGACGAAACATCTGCAAGCAGAGCCAAGTTCAGTGAACATATCACCAACCACATGACCTAAAAACAAGCAACGCACCCGAGCACCCTTAATGGGTACTCACTGTTATAGACAATCGTATGCTTCCAAACTGTACTGTGAATTAGCGTACAGTGCTCATAAAAAGATGGCATCTATTTGGTACTCTCCAGTGCAGGGAATAGCTAATAGAACATTTGAAGTAACTGGACAGAGAACAGACTTCAGATCTATGGAGACCAAAATCGTCGGCTGTTGGTAAATACACCTAATACCTAATTTGTCACAGCGCTAAAATGTGGTCGACATAGTCACAACTATGACGAACGCCCACCTGTCCTATTCTGTTGGAACTTTTTCTGACTGAGGTAAGTCGAAGTATAAAGAAACTTTTCAACCACATGGGTGCGAAGGAAAATGAGCTGATAGTTGTCTGGTCATCACAAAGGTGTGTCTGTTTGACGTTGCAGACAAAACCATGGCCGCTGCTGTTGCGCCACCTCGTTGGAATGACTGTCCTACGTAAGATTGCATGGATATGGGTCCTCTTCGGGAAAAGGTTATGTGGACCAAATACTCAAGTAATGCTATGTTTTAGAGCACCGCAACACATTTTGGCAAGCAAACATCACTTGCACTACTGAATTCCGCGTAGTATTTCATTCAGTCGGTCGAGACAACCTGAAGGGGTGCCAGGAGAGCTGATGAATTTCACCTACCTAAATACAAACCCGAATTCGAGTCTATCGAGAAGAGACAACTTTCACTTTGGATCCAGACATCCAACTAAGATGCCACTTTTTAAAATTCGCGTTAGATCACACAACAATAATTATTAATATAACAATAGTTCAGCTGCAGAGTCTTTCTAATGCATAGTTGCCGTGCAACTTGAAGTAAGCAAGAGGCCTAGGATACTGTCAGGCTGCCCGAGCCCAGACAGGAGCAGTCGGAAAGTTTGGGTTGGATGCAAATCATGCGGCTCAGAATTTTCGTTCCTTAACCGTTGACTATACAATGAAAATACAGCGCAAAGAGACCTACTACGAGCTTTGCGGGTCTCAAGCAAGCCGAGGATTTTGTTGCCCTGGGCGAAGATCCTTCTTTTATTAGCACCAGTCCCTTGCTAGAGGCGTCAGAAATTCTGCTCCATAAAAATTTCCACCTGCCTACTTTCTTGGTGTTTGCAAACAGCTCTGGGGCAATGACGACTAGATACGTTCAATTTTAGTCAGACTACATTGGGCTCTTGCAAAATCTCTGCTTCATGGGCCGAGAAGGAGAAAGCTGAGAAGGAATGGGCGGGAAACCCTGTCTGACACCACTGTACGTGGACTCAGGCGAATCCTTGTCGTATCGTCATTAGCAGCAGCAGCAGCATCAACAGCAACGTAGGCAGTTCTTTGTCTCGTACTATGCGTCCAGTCGTCCATGGGTGGTTAATAAAAAGCTTTAAGTAGTGCTGTTAAAAGAAGTGAGATATTCATGTGAAGTACCTAACAATCAGTGGAGTCAAAATCAGTCTCCAACGCAAGAATTCCACCGGTAAAATTTGTGACGCTGTTTCAGCATCAACCCGACGGTGTATACGCGCCCTATGAACATCCCTCCAGGGCCAGGATTATACATTTCATTTTGACTGGAAAGCACAGTACTTCCATTACATATTGCTCGTGCGGTGATTCTTCGACTCGTATCGAGTTACAAGACATCTCCAAGAAATTATGATTCGGTTCGCTCTCCACCTCTTCCAACCTACGTAGAAAAGTGCCCTGATAAGTTTTAACCACACACGACTCCTTGAGATTGAATTTATACCAAGTAGAGGACAGTGGACTCAACTTCCTTGTCACGCGGGCTGTGTGATCACCTTCAAGTATTGTGAGCTATAATCGACAGATCCAAGGACCATAGCGACTTCGGAAGCAAGACGGGGTACAGATGGAATCGAGCGTCTCGCTGTGGGCTGTATCTCCAAAAAAATGGGGTGGAACCTGCACAGAAGCTTCTAGTGAGTTTTCGAGGAGACTGAGTCAACTGCACAAGTAGTAATGTCATATAAGAAACACTTCAATGGCATGAATAGCGTTTAAGCTAATGTATGAGGCAGCCTTCGCGCTGCACATTCAACCGAACCATACTCTGAACGATCCATTCAGTTGACTCTCCCGTTAGCACCACTCCAGTGTGCAAGTGAGTGCTTGTCTTCAGCTGTGACAACTTCTTGAAAGACTACTATGGTACCTGCCCGGTAGCCATGGTGTCTAAAGTGTCTCCTGGCACCTGCATACACAAGCTGATCGATTGCCACAGTCAGATCTGTGTAACCCAAGCTGTCCTTCGCTTTGGGCATGGAAGCATTGACCATACCTTTAGTTTACGACGGGTGCTTGAACACCGTCATGGCTAACAACAACCAATAATGGGTGCCTTTCTGGACCCGTAGGTTGACTTTGAATCCACTGATCATCAGATGTGGATCAAAGCCAGACACTTGTCTCTCCTAAGAGCACAGTGTGTGTGTTCGGGCTTGTCGCAAACAATTCCGTGAAGTGGTGGTTGGGCTTGAGCGCTGCAATAATACCGGGGGCTACACGGGTTGGATTCATCCCACAAGGGGCAACCATGCAAGGAAGGCCAGAATATAACATTCAGACCAAGAGCAGCGAGACCCCGCGAGGCGGTCTGGGGGTAAAGTTGTACTGTCGTCTGGGATGTGAGCGTGAAGGCAGTAAGGTATTTCCTTCAGGCGACCCGCATATTCATATTTATGGAAGCAATGATGCTGCCTTCCCCCTAGGAATGACGGGTTAGAAAATATCCACCCGAAAAAAAGCACATTCCGATTGCCCAATGGTTGGCCGTGAACGCCTGCACATCATTCAGTGCGGTCGAAATACTTCTAAAACGGAGACTGATGTTGCTCAGAAGGTACTTCATGTGCGCAGCCGCATTGGGAGTCAGACAGTAGTGCCTTACTCCTCGACCCTTTGGGTAAGACCAGCCCCATGTGGTCCAGCAAGTGCGGGGTCCCCAAAGAAAACCCTACTGCCTGCTGCCTCGCTGATCAGACTTTTGTGTCAAAGGTTCAAGGTGGGGTACCTCAACTAAACCCACTTCCGCGGCCTGGGCAACCAAGAAGCGTCATTTGCCCGCACAATTCTTTGTCCACAGATGTCCCTCCCCAGTAGTCAAGCAAAGTTTGCTGGATCATTCGACTGTTAGTTATCTGACCAATGTGCCTTATCCAACCCATTGCCCATTAACACAAAACAAAATAGCACTGCTAACTCCACGAGATTATTTCTACATAGAAGCTTTCAACGTCCGTACTCTACGTCAGATTGGAAAACAGGCAATGCTTGCCCAGACCTTATGAGCCCTTAAAACTGATGTGCCTCTGAAACACGCATACAAGACACAAGCGTGGTCACGCATCTTAAAACACCAAGGATGAAATCAGCTTGTTCAAATTTCTCTTCGTGTTCGGTGATCCAGAAGCGACGACTCGTGGAATATGTAGTGTGGGAGTTGCATGCATCCTCAGAGCTTTACCGGATTGCATTCCAGTGAACAATCGTCTTTGAGCTGTTCGGTTCCCCAGCTCAATCAAGGTCAATGCCTGTAGACGTGAAAAAAGGTGCCTGGTTGTAGTATCGGCATGTGCCCCAACAGACTGCAGCTCTGACGCTGAGGACACTTTCATCATCGTCGATCACTCGTCAAGCAAGAACTAACACTGTCATCCTTGGGGGCGACATAAATGTCCAAGTCGGTCGCGTGAGCTCCTTGGACTCAAATCTTGTTAGTCGATTCGAATTTGAAGCTCATTGCACAGAAAACGAAGAGCGACTCCTCCAGTCGGGTGCTAATCGCCAACTGTTTCTGGCCAGAACGAATTTTCAACATAAACGCTCCCAATGCATAACCTGGAGGTCACTAAGTGCAAATCAACCACGGACCCATTTAGATCACGCGGCCATCAGCCATCGGTGAAGAGCCACAATTCAAGACTGCCGTTCCTTCTGGGGCACACAACTTGATTCCGATCAGGGCCATAGTGCGAGAACGCCTAACAGTTTGCCTCCCTTTAGTCAACATGTCAATCCGTCATCTTCGGAGGACTACCATAGCTCGGAGGTATCGATCTGAGCTAGTTCAACTACTCCCTACAGTAAACTAACACTGTACTGGTAGCGAGCACGCGGATGAAGCATGGCAAAATGTGAAAGAAGCTATGTTAGTGGCGTTCGGTACCGTCCGTCCGACTTCTCTGATACGACCAAATGACCACTGGATACCGTCGAGATTACTAGTCCTGATTGATGCTAAGAAATCCATACCACCAGGCAAAGAGTGTGACGGCGGCACGCAAATTCCTCAAACACCAAATAATGAGAAGCCTACGGAAAGACCGAGAGGTTTGCTGGACAATGAAAGCTCGGGAGATGGAGAAGGCTTTTTCTACCGGAAACAGCTGTGCCCTACACCAATTAATACGATCGATTGGCCAAAAGAAATCAGCGGTCAGTAAAAGGATAAATGAAAAAGATGGCTCAATGATTCACTCGCAAAAACGCCGACTGGAATGATGGGTCGAACACTTAGCTGTCCTCTAGCAACCCCTGAGGACAGTACATGCGGGTCAATGGAATGTAAACCTCAAACGCCCTTCAGAAATATAGTACGATATATGCCTACTGAAACGTGAGAATGCACCAGGACCGGACGGTCTGTATCCAGCTCTCTTCAAAGAACCCCATGGTTACGCGTCTGACAAATCCTACTGGAACTACATGAAGTGAAACGAGTGCCTACAGAATAGAGCACGTCGACAGTTATTCGTTTTCAAAAAGGGTACGCGAATATTGGATGAAAACCACCATGACATCAGCCTGGTAGCTGTTGCATCAAAGGTGGTCTCTGGTCTTACCCTTCGAAGATTGACTGAACACGGATGGGTAGATTTATGAAAACCATGCTGAGTTCTGTCCTGCAACAATAGGCATCGATCACATATTCACCCTCCGACATACGCCGGAACAGCGACACTGTTTCCGGCAAACAACAATGGTGGTGCTCCTTGACTTGAAAGTTGCCTTTGACACTGGACCGTCAGGCACTATGGCAGTGCCTATGGATCAGAGGTGTTCCCATAAGTCCTTGACTCTCCTTAAGGCACTGTATTCCAACTCCCGCAGATGTGTGAAGGTTTACGGTGCGCTCTCGCCTCAGTTCATCGCATCTTTCAACACCTCCTCATCTTACCCACTGAGATAATTGTGGAAGATTCACCCATAGACTCTAATGCCTATGGGTTGGAAGTGCTGTTAGAGCTCTCGCTTACAGATACTGAGCACGCAGACGACCTTCACACGGATTCGAACTTAGTTTCGCCAAGGTTAGCCTGGTGGGTATTTGTGAGTGAGAAAAGACTAAGGACTTAAAAGACGTGAAGTTCGCTGAAACTTAGCTAGAATCCCAAAACCCGACGCCCAACTGTACCATACTTTCGGTGTCTAGCTGCCATGCCACCCGAAGGAAGCAAGAGGGCCCAGATACCGCCAGGTTGCCCAAGCCTTGACGGGAGCAGTCGAGATGTCGAGGTTGGGTTCGAACCACGGACCTTCCGGTCAGTAAGTTCGCGCCTTAACCACTGAGCCATCTGAAGCTCACCCTAACTTCGTGTTTGCGAATGAACCGACTGGGGTAGTAGACAAATTAGTCTGCCCGAGCGGTTGTATCAGTCCCGATGGTCTAGCCAAAGACGATACTTCCATCCGTACTGGGAAGGCCAGAGCAGCTTTTGTGAACCTGCACCGCCTGTGGCGTAGCCGTGATATCAGCTTATGCCAAGGGTCAAGTTGACAAAGCACTCCATATTGTTATTTGAATCAGAAACCTGGCCGCTGCACGCTGAGAATGTTAAAAATCGTCCAGTGTTTGAGCATCGGTGTCACCGGAACATTACCTGAGTCTGGTGGGAAGGCCAGATCAGTAGTGCTGAAGTACGTCTAATGGTTTCCGGAAAAAAAATTGCCCATGATAGATGGACTGATCACAGTTGACGGACATCTTCGAAGAGCCCTTGTTGCGCGAGAGGTAGAAACGACCCAGAGGTCAAGCACTGAGTTGGCAACGAAGTATGGAGGCCATTACCAGCAAACTCGGTTGCGCTGGACATTGCCGTTTTTTGGATGGGGATCCCGAAAAGGAATACATCAATGGCTAGAAACATTATCAGATATGGCCCAGTCGCGCGCTCCATAGCACACATGCATCCGAGCTGTTGGCTTCAATGCATAGCCCAACGAAAAGTACGCTGACACATCTGTACTGACACATCAACTATATTGATGTGCGAAGGCTCCAAATGACAAACATAGTTGTGTTGGCAACTGCTGTCTTCCTAGGTATGGCACACTAATGGCTCAAACAAGCGTGTTAAACCTACCAATTCCAATGGGTAGCAGCCCCAATTCCTCCTCCGTGAGCTAATTGAAACGACCCAACATCAGTTAACCCCGCAGACTAATTCTTTCGTTACCCAACCTGTTCCCAGTGAGCCAAGGTCACGATCGTCACCATCTTCATGGACAAAAGTGAACCATAGTGGAGCAGCTGGAACCAATGCAGCAGTGTGATCTTCAGCTGGCAAACTGAAATCAGGTTAATCTCGCCCATCATCATTACGGACGATAAAACGGCGGAAGTGGATACTGGCTCTTTGCTTGCATGTCTCAAGTAGTGCACCAGCAATTTTACTTCCAAACTGATCTAGTGCTTGGTCAAATCATCTAGACGTTTTGGTGCATTTGGGAGTTCCTCCACCACCCAAGGAAGGCTCTTGTCTATCGCCATAGTTGTGTTTAACCACAGTAACTACTGTTTCGTATCCTGTCTAGGCTTGGGAAATCTGGCAGTACTCAGCCCTCGTGCCTCCTTCCGTTGGCATGGCAGCTAGGCACCGAAAGAGTGCTACAGCTGAACGATTTGATCTGATTTTTTACTGTTTCATATCCACCATTGCTTTTCTGTCCATATGCACAGCCCCTCCATGATTTTGAAAACAACACCTAAAGTGATCAGTTTGGAATCAGACCATGACGGTCTACTGGAAGCGCAAGTCACGTACACGCGCGGCACCCTCTCTCTACTCACTTGGTCAGACAGAAGTAATTTAGCTGGATATTTCAAATTCGCTTGATTGAGGCTGGTACGCCTTTAGCTTCACTTACAGAAAAGTGGGGAAATGGGGACGAGTATAGGTTGGAGAGCTGAGGCCCAATCAGTTAACTGGTGCTGAATTGTTCAGGTCACTTGAAGTGTGAAACTGAAAATCGTTACCTCCATCAGCATTGTTACCAGTGATAGCAACACCAGTAGAGAACAGAGACTCCTAACAACCGTATAAGCAAACTAATTTAATCGAATAAAGACCCACTATAAAAACATACTGGATGGAAACCTTAGCGGTATACGACAACGAATACCTCAGGTATACACTTCTCTAAGACCCAGACAACCTGAAGAAATCGGACGGCTACGAACTGATTTAGATGCACCGACATAGATGGTTGCGGGATGGGTTCATATCCGTGTTGCATCCTGGGTTTGAATTTAGGAATGCGGCAGTTATCGGCCTGAGTTTGTTAGTTACGACCTTCGTATTTCATTACCATACCATAAACTCTCTCCTGTGGATCGCTGCCACCCCAAGCATGGCTGGACACAAAGAGCTCTGCGTGGGGTGCGGAGGTCCTGACAAGCGAATTGCACGACCTAACAAGCAAAACCCGGGATATAATTAGCTCACCCACTGCGGAAGGGCATCTAAAAACTGTCCGTAGTAATCCGGAACAAATGATCCAATCCTGCCGCCAGAAACGAGCAATACTTCGGGTGCGGGGGGGGGGGGGGAAAAAAATTCTGTATACACCCTGCGCATGAGGGAGCCATGTCTCTGGTCCATGAAGTGTGAATTGCACTACCTTAGTCTCTGCTGCAATATCGGCCGATACTGATGTTACACCATCGCCGTAAGTGTCTTCAGCCAGTCCATCGGGATTTACTTACCATATCGATCGGCTGGTCTGCAAGCGTCATCACCATCAGAGACAGCACCATCAGTGTCAACAACAATGCCTCAATGCCGTGCAACCAGTTTATTTAGCTGTCTGTAAAGCCTTAAAGCTGAAGGAATATAGTGGACGAGGAAGACCGGTGATCAGAACCCAGCCACAGCTAGTCGCTTGCTATGGTCAAGGCTTTGGCAACTTAGTTCGCGCTTCCCTCGAGTTGCCTGACAGCTGGGCACCGAAAGAGTGTAACAGCTAAGCGATCATTGCCATTACTATTATCTATAGCTAGTGTAGAATGGTACCAGAGACCGTAACGGGGGACTTAGAAGGTGACCGGCTGTGCAACAAACTTATCCATCGAAAAATGTATTCAGCAACAGGAGCTGCAGAGTCTAGGCCATGTACTGTGCCTAGCTGCCATTCCACCCAAAGGAGCCACGAGGGCTGGGATACTGCCAGGTTGCCCAAGCCTAGACAGGGGAAGTCGAGAGGCAGAGGTCGGGTTCGAACCACCGACCTCCCAGTCAGTAAATTCGCGCTCTAACCAGAGTCATCTCGTCCCCAATGATTGTGATAGGCTAGCATTAAGCCCCCTTCCTTATCCATTTTTATTCTTTTCTTCCCAGTAGGGCTTTCAAATAAATTATAGTACACGGCAGCCAAGCATCAGTGTTAAGCACTGAGGCTGTGCTGCCGATGATGGTGTGGCTGCACGGGAGCAAAGCTACGGTATCGAGCATTGACGTGCTTTCAATCACGAGGAGAAAGAGGGCAAGTTCGTTCAGCTGCAGCACCCTTTCGGTACCTAGGTGCCATGCCACCTGAAGGAAGCACGAGGGTTGGAATACTGCCAGGTTGCCCAAGCCCAGACAGGGAAGTCGAGATGCAGAGGTCGGGTTCGAACCACGGACCTTCCGGTCAGTAAATCCGCGCTCTAACCACTGGGCCATCTCGCCCCCAGAGTGAGGGGGGGGGCAAGTAATACAATCCCGATGCCTGAACCACTGAAGAATTTGTTTGAGGTATCTCGGCTCTACATATACCGACCTTGTCAGTCTTCACGACTGTAAGTAGTTTTAATATCTGGTTCGCAAGATTGCGAGCATTCCACTCTATTCCAACTTTCCTGAAGATTCTACACAGGGGATGAAGACACATGGTTGATAGTAATTGATTTAGAAGGGGAAATCGAAATTTTGAACTGAGTAAACCGGGAGCCCTTAGTACCATGTCGATTGTTCGCTACATTAATCGCCTATTTTTGAATCTTATCGACTTTGTTTTAGTTGCTTCAGGGACTTAATTACTTGAAGCGAATCTGGCGTGAACGTTCGTGTGTTGAAGGGCTTCAATTACTGCAGTAAGAACAATCTCCTGATCAGATCTATCAAATTCATTTGTACCACTCATGAGTGTAGGCTGCAAGTTGCATGCTCAAAGATTGTCTCACTTCCATTGCCACTACACTATGCACGCAAGGCGGAAAAGATACCGTTAGTAGATGCTCCTAATAGCCGAACAATAATCAGTACTACTTACTCACTGTCCGTTGTTAAATGGAATACATTCCAGACACGAGTTGCAACGCTTAAGTATCGGTTGAACAATGCTACACGGTTTATTCGCTCAGATAACAATGGACATATGTATAAGCTACTCGGTCGTGTGTAGCCCAAGGACGGGAATCCAACGGCAGAAATTGGATGGAAAGAAACTACTCCCTCGTATGGAACTCTAAACAAAAGGACTACCTCTAAAGGAGAATCTTTCCCAAATTCAAAAACTGCACGAACTTACAGTAAACTGGTCGTCGAAGCCTTAACTGGCACTTCCCCACCGCTCAGGAACAAACGCATGGAGAAACTCATGCACGTTTGGATAAACTAATACAAACTGCACTATTCAGGAGACCTTCAGTCACTGACGTGAAAAAGCCTAGGACGTACATAATACGCAAATGACACGAGACCAGTGACGCTGAGGTCATGTGTCAGACCTTGAAGAAAGTCTAACTATATTGAGTGGCACTAACCCAAGGCTCGCAAAGCATAACATGTCACCACGAGGAACGGAAGCAAACACGCACCTCGAGACGTGTTTCCTTCGGCCGTCTCCAGAAAAGTGAGATATTCTGTGATGGTTTTTGGGCGAACTTTGGGTTTGAATAAGGACTTAATGGAAGAGACTTTGTGAATTGATGTAACCCAGATTAAAATTTAAATCTATCCGAGTCTGACACGTAATAGTCAGGATTTAGGATCCCCACATCGCTACTGAGTTTGGGGTTTCTTGCTCGATGCCTACTTCTGATACTGTTGACAACGGGACTCTACATTCCGGGTCTCTTGTACCCGGTGGCAATATACCAATGACACGAACACTCCTGACTACCTGAGATAGCCACATAGCCTATCATTTTGATTCGAACTCGGGGCAAGTGTGGTCTATACCAAATAAGGAAGGAGTGAAAATCCAGTGCCAAAACCATGGAGTCACTATGTTAGTAGGAGTATCTAAGTAATATCATGAAACCTTTTGCGGAACTAACGAGAACTGAACACCAGAGAAGGGGAACTGACCAGTCACTCCTGTCTTTTTGAATACACTCAAATCCTCCCACAAGCGAGTATAATCCGCCATCCTCTTCAACACATCCATCCTGAATCGCATTGGAAAGTTCATGCTGGAGCTTAAAGGAAGTACACTTCTGATCGTAGCGCGACTGAATCGCGGACAACAGGTCGTGCAAGGTGGAACCGGACACGCTATTCGGAACGTCCAAAATAGCGTTCCAGATGTACTGAAGGTAGACAGGGTCTGTGTAACGCCGGACTGACATCACGACATTGACAGCAGGAGAATAAATATTCCCAGCTAGGACATCAGATGCAACGAAAAAAAACAGCACGCCAACCAAGGACGAGGCAAGCGATCACCCACATTTCAGGGTCAGCCTTCAGAACGCGTAGTAAAACAAGCGGACCAGTTCGTAGACCAAGATCCACAGGTTAACGGGTTTGGCAAGTGTTCTGCGTTTTAGTAATGCTGCAGTGATTTTCGGGAGGGTTACATAAACAAATACGACCCGAACTGTTGTCCGAGTTTGACAGTGGAGTGACCGGTGGACTGCATTCAGGACGTATTCACGGATTCACGGATTGATACACAGGATGGAGGCTTTTGCCCAAGTTTTCCGGGTCGGTTTTGTTCTTGTCGTTCAGCGTCTGTCGTACACCTGAAAGGCGCAGGCGAAAAAGGGTGTAGCACTGCTCTTTAAGTTCTCAGCGCGGGGCAGTATGTTTGCCAGCACGAGGACTCACATAAGAAAGTGTCTAATAGTGCTTTGAACTGGGTTCGAGA